>CM046426.1:45629207-45982038 GCA_025506505.1 Flaveria sonorensis | reverse complement strand
TGAAATGTTACAATTTGAATACTCGAATTGTGATTATCCATATAATCTATGAAAAGACGTACAAAGCAGATTTGATCATCAAAATGAGTTTTAATTCCTACTGCTAGAGATGAATGTAACAAATTAAGGTTCCAAGATTTTAAAAAGTAAATGAGTAGTCTCTGTTGTATTCAAAATATACTCAACGCTTTGATTTTGTGGGCATATAATTATTGCGGAAGACATGTTGAAAAATAATCTGTTCACATTTCATGCATCAAATATGAGTTTGCAAAACCAATACAAATTGCTAAACTTTAAGAAATTTTGATCTACTTCGTATCTACTTGTAGCGGAGAAAAATTAACAAGCTATTAATGAAAAATCATCAATCTCGTCCCACAGGTTCACTAGCAGTTCCAAAAGTAAATTATGTTAATAGTAATGATAACAAAACCCTAGACGTAATGGGAACAAGGTCGTGGGTGAGGCTATGGTCGTGGTCATTTTGATAAAACTATTTTTATGGTTGTATCATCCTTTTAAAGGAAAAATAATTACTGAGGTAATTCTTGTGGTCGTGGTCATGGACAACGAACTATCAATTTCAGCCAACAAAAATTTTATAAATGAAGCTGATACTTCTCAAAATTATGACAGTTTATGTTTTAGATATGGAAGTACAAACGAGTATTCAAAGGCGTATCGCACTGCTTCACATCTATGTGAATTATACCAAGCATCTATTGAAGGAGAAGAGAAATAAATGAACCATGTGGATGACTTTGATGACATCAATGTTGAGATAAATACCTCAAATTAAGGTACTAACCACCACTAGTAAACCTTATAAGATCCCACTCTCTACTGATCCCTTGTTGGAGCTCTTTAACATATAACCAAAACTTGGCTGAATATTTCTTATGCTGTAAATCAAGTCAGCAAGTTTCTTCATGCCCGAACTGTCATTCACTATTAGTATGTAAAATGCATATCAAAGGCACCATTTCTATTGGGTCTGTCCTACAGTAAACCATCTTATACCAAGATTGTTGGCTATTTAGATGCAGGCTGGGCTAGTTGTATTGAAACTCGATGATTTACCTATACCTACTTTATTTTCTTTGGGGACAATCTTATCTCCTAGAATGCAAAGAAACAACATACTATTTTTCGCTCAAGTTGTGGATCAGAATTCCAGGCCATGGCCAGTATTGCAACGGAACTAATTTGGATTACCTACCTGCTTCATGATCTTCATGCCCTACCTTCGAACAAGCCCATTCTCTTGTGTGATAACCACAATGCTCTCTTTCTCACGCAAAATCTTGTTGCACACAAACTCATTGACCTTGACTATAATTTATTAGCGAGTTTGTCCCGTCGGCAAACTATGCATCCGGTTTATCCCAACCAAGCTTCAGGTGGCTGACAATTTCACTAAACATCTTCCAAGACCTCAGTTCGAGTACTTTCGGGGGCTGCTTCGTGATGGGTCGCCGCCATTTCTATATGTACTTAGATGTAACTATTTATTAAATATATACACTCCATCTCCTATGACTTGGGACATGGAGAGTTTCATTAATCCACACACATAACATATAAACCACACTTAAGGGCACTTGCAACGACATCTCAAACCAACTTGTCGTATGACAATGTTAGCTCTCTTGAACCCTTTCCAATTACCTTTTATCATTGCGGGTTTACCTTGACTGTATTTTGTTTTGTTGTCACCATGTTTTATCATGTCATCTTAGTCATGTAAAGTCCACGTCTTTAAATAATAATGTCATGTGTTGAAGATCATGTCACATGTACAAAGGTAGCCAAATTGTATGTATGATATTATAAATTTATAAATTTTGACAGCCTCAAACTCAAACAACAACTGCATAATCATAGCGAAAGTATCACTTATTGTTCTACTATTTTTCGTTGTATACATTGCAAGGAAAGCTTCTAGCATAGTATTATAGCATCTTGGTCTTATTTTAGTTAAGTGGCAATATAATACAATAAAATCACATGTAAAAATGATTTAAAGTTCATCTGTATAACATTACAGTGGCTTGATAAATAGTATTAAACAAAAGGGAGTAAAACTGATAGAGAAGAAAGGTGATAATGGGCACAATTTTAATAGGAAACAACGTTTTATTGACATCAAACTCCTCATTCTACTTGTTTATTTGTTGGATCGGTTATTAAAATTTGTTAAACACATATAAAATAATTAGGAGATAATAGATTTTTCTAAAAGTGACTTGTTTGCATTCTGTTTATTGGTTTTCTCAAAAGATAATAGTTTTCTCATGACCATTCTTTTATAGACACATCACATACACACATATAGACACATCACATGCACACATGTAGACACACATACACACTAATGTGTATGCCATTTCAAGTTTTAAATCAATGTAAGTTTTAAATTCTTATCAAATTACCCTATATATGAAAAAAGAAATATGATAGAATAGTAGTAGGGGCGTTTTAGTCATTTCAGTCCCTAAAGTGGAGAAAGAGTTCCCTATAAGCTATAGCTGTGATGTACAACTGAGAATTGCACTCTTGATAAACTGCTTTTTGAACAGTGGCTACCCTCCAAAAGAAAACAATCAGCTAAACCACCGTTTAAATACGACTGTCTTGAGAGAAAGGGTCGGTGGTCTGGAGCCCGTGGCTGTCGCCACCGCGGCAGGATCCCCGGTTTCATGTTAGGTATTTGTGTCATTGCCGGGAGAGGCCGTCGTTGGCCTTTAACACAGCCGGGAGAGGTCACATACGTGAGGTGCTGGAAACACTTAGAAGGGAGAAGCTTTATGCTAAATTCTCCAAGTGTGCTTTTGGTTGCGCGAAGTTCAATTTTTGGGTCACGTGGTTAATGCTGAAGGAATTATGGTGGACCCGGCGAAGGTTGAGGCGGTGATGCAATGGAAGTCTCCAAAGACGCCATCTGAGATTTGCAGTTTCTTGGGTTTGGCAGGCTATTACGGAAGGTTCATTCAAGACTTTTCCAAGATAGCCTCACCATTGACCAAATTGACTCGCAAGGACGTGAAGTTCGTGTGGGGTCAGGAACAAGAGGATGCTTTTGAGGAGTTAAAGGCAAGATTAACTCAAGCTCATGTCCTGACATTTCCCGAAGGAAGTGAAGACTTAGTGGTGTATTCAAATGCATCTTATTCAGGATTGGTTTGCGTGCTAATACAACGTGGACGAGTGATAGCTTACGCATCCTGACAGTTAAAGACCCACGAAGTCAATTACCCCACTCATGATTTAGAATTGGCTGCGGTGGTCTTTGCGTTGAAGATTTGGAGGCACTATTTATACAGGACGAAGTGTACAATTTTCATGGATCATAAGAGCTTGAAGTACTTTTTCGAGCAGAACGATCTCAACATGAGGCAAAGGAGGTGGTTAGAGTTAATCAAGGATTATGACAGCGAGATCCATTACCACCCGGGCAAGGCCAACATAGTGGCCAACGCCCTTAGTCGAAAGGAGAGACCCGAGCCGATTCGAGTAAAAGCATATCAGTTGGTTATGACCTCAGATGTGATGACGCAAGTTAAAGAGTTTCAAAATGAGGTGTTAAAAGAAGATCACCTCAACTCCGAACAAATGAGAGGTCTAGTTGCAGAATTGGGGGAGAATACCCACGGGGTTAAAACCCGCTTTGGGGGGATATGGATTCCTCGATATGGGGACCTACGTGGGCGAATTATGGATGAAGCTCAT
The DNA here is from genome assembly GCA_025506505.1 of Flaveria sonorensis. Classification (NCBI taxonomy): domain Eukaryota; kingdom Viridiplantae; phylum Streptophyta; class Magnoliopsida; order Asterales; family Asteraceae; genus Flaveria; species Flaveria sonorensis. Next base: position 45,978,306 of record CM046426.1, on the reverse strand, counting down.
AAGACTCGATACTCCATTCATCCCGGTGCCACCAAAATGTATCAAGACATGACGAAAGATTACTGGTGGCCGGGTATGAAACGCGACATGGCAGAGTATGTGAGTAAGTGCCTTACTTGCTTGCAAGTGAAGGCAGAACATCAGAAACCATACGGGAAGATCCAATCGTTGGATATACCCGAGTGGAAGTGGGAGCACATCACCATGGATTTTATCACGAAGCTACCCGTACTGTAAAGGGGTACGATGCTATTGGGTGATAGTTGATCGGTTGACAAAGAGTGCTCACTTCCTACCGATCTGCGAGACGTATTCATCTGAGAGATTGGCGGATCTATTCTTCAGAGAGATCGTAACTCGTCATGGTGTGCCAGTGTCTATCGTGTCAGATCGTGATACCCGGTTCACATCTAAGTTTTGGAAAAGTTTTCATGATGCCATGGGGACGAGGTTACATATTAGCACGGCTTACCATCCTCAGACAGACGGTCAGTCTGAGAGGATGATCCAGACGCTCAAGGATATGCTTCGTGCATGCGTGATCGACTTTGGGGGAAGTAAGGATGATCACTTACTGTTAGCAGAGTTCTCGTACAACAACAGTTATCATGCCAGTATTGGTATGCCGCCATACGAGATGCTGTACGGTAGGAGGTGTAGAACGCCCGTGTGTTGGGGAGACATTGGGCAGAAAGAATTGGGAAGCATCGATGTGATCGAGGCTACGACTGAGAAGCTGGAAAAGATCAAAGCCTTTATGAAGGCAGCCAAAGATAGGCAAAAGTCGTATGCCGATAAGAGGCGTAGACCCATCGAGTTCAACGTGGGTGATAAAGTCATGTTAAAGGTCTCGCCTTTGAAAGGGATTATCCGGTTTTGGAAGAGTGGCAAGTTGAGTCCAAGATACATAGGGCCTTTCCGAATCATTGCACGAGTAGGAGAGGTGGCCTACCGTCTAGAATTGCCCGATGAGTTAAGTGGGATTCACCCGACATTCCATGTATCTCATCTAAGAAAATGCTTAGCCGACGAAGATATGATTGTACCATTGGGTGATATTTAAGTGGATGAACGGCTCAATTATGTGGAGCAACCAGTGGCAATCATTGACCGAAAAGAGAAGAGATTAAGGAATAAAGTGGTTCCACTCGTGCGGGTGCAGTGGAAACATCGAAAGGGTTCCGAGTCTATATGGGAGATCGAAGAAGAAATGAGGCAGCATTACCCTCAGTTATTTGAAGAATGACAGGAAACATCCCTTCTTGAATTTAATGTTGTTGTTTTGTAATGCAAGCTAATGATCTTTTGTAACTATACCAAACATGTATTACTTAGCAACAACGTTTATAAATTAATGAATGATTTTTTAAATGTTTAAATTCCGCTGCATTGTGATAATGAATTATGAAATGTTTTATAAATAGTGCTGTGAATGTCCAACTTTGAGGTCTCCGGGAACGGGGCCTTACAATGGCGCCGCCATAAATGTTTATTTTTATGTATATTTGATTTGTTCTATGTTTTTGCGTAACTTTTGTTTGGAGTCGTGTCAAATATAATATGTTTTAATTCGACGACATAAATTTGAATTACTCTACTTTTCGACGTAAATTCGTGAAACGAGTTAGGTCAATTGTAGATTGTGATTTATCACGCCGTGTACCACGCTGCCGCAACGCGCGACGGGTTAAATACGAGTTCACCTGAATTTCACATGATTTATATCTCCGTAAATTATAATTGATTTTTATTTAGGAACAAAATATTTTCATCTAAGGTTTCTTTTGTATAATTACTAGATCACAACATATAAAAATGAGATCTCATAAAAAAGTTGGAATATATGTGGGTTAAAATCACTACATAACTTTTTTTTTCTCCTAGTCCAGCTATTTGCTAGTCGGTGACTGTTTTTATATATTCTATTATTAAAAAAACACTTATACTATTAATCAACTATTTATATACAACTCATTTGTTACTGAATCAACATTTCCAATCTTAAAGATATAAGAAGTGAAACAAGTTGAAATAATTTTTAAACTATATGAATGCAAATTTTAGAAGGATTGATGTGTGAAAATATATATATTAATTTATTATAAAAAAGATTTTCGTAAAATAGTTTTAAAAAGAAAATTCCTAACTAAAGTTCACACAAATGAAAAGTGTACCGGTTGTGATATAGTATAGTTTAGGTTAGTCCGGATATCGAATCCGTTGACACTTTTGGCAGCTCTCAATAATAAACCTCTATCGACTTCTAACCTGATTAATTTAATTATTTTAAGTAATTAATATTAATAAACAAAATAAATAATTTAACTAAAATTATTAATCTAAATACGACCAATGCAATAAACAAATAAGAATTCAAACTTGGAAACTTAAATACGATCAAATATGTGAAATGACTACCTAGGTAGGAATCCAACTAACACGTAATGACAGAAAGACAATGAATCGTATGACTATCTCCAAAAATACGAATATAGGGTTAACTAGGTATGTTGCTACTCCCTAAGAAAACCAAAGACACGTGTGAAACACAAGATAAGTTTATTAAAATGTCTAATGGAAGATCGCCCCTAGGTTTTCTACCATAATATCTTTAAGATTATATTTTCTAACCCTAAGACAAAGGACAACTTAATTAAATCCAATTAAATACCCTAAAACACTAACATCACGAATGAAAGGCAAAACACGTTCTCGCGAAATCTAAACCTAACAAGCAATGGGTAGGAGGTTTTAAGCAATATCTATCACCCCTAGGTTCTAGATAACTAGATAAGGTAGCACACTGAAAATACTATCAAAATCACAGCCAAAACTCTTAAGATTATCTGTAATCAAAGTTAAAAGTTAAAAACACAAAGTAATTAATTTTAACGTGTAAAATTTAATCTAGATGTCACACAATCTATCAAGATCAAGCATACACGAGCATGGCCACATTTTTCAAGCATAAAACAGTACACATATTCATATTGATTTGAGAAAATAATCAAGTTTTAAGATTAATAAAAATATATACGAAATCATTATCGAATTTTTAATCAAAACATGTTAGTTTATAACCCAACCTATGTAGTACTAAAAAGTTAGCTACTCATAACGTTCAAAAATATTAAGAACAATAATAAAGTTGCAAACTTTAGAAACATAAACGAGATATCAATGAAACAAAGAAAAATAATCGATAACGAGACGAAACCAAATGATCTTCAATGCTTGAATGCTCCCATCGTTGCTCCCCGATCTTGCTCCTTACTTTTAATTTGATCTCTAAACGTAGTCAAAAGCTTCAAAGTTAAATCCAAAAGAATAATGTTTATTTTCTTTTTCATGTGTGCATCTCTACTTTTCTGTCATCGCTTCTTAGTGATCAGAGTTAGGTTTTTTTTCTTGACGTGTCCTCGTTTTTATCCCCATGCTGTCTCTCGTATTCATCTTTGAGGGCTCCTAACTCATTAGGTGGGACTTTGACTAAATTGTTTGTTCATCTTCACGTGGCCCTGCAAAGAATCTCAAAGATATCATATATGAACCTTAATATAACATAATTTTAATTAAGCCAATTAGAAATACTAACTTGCGTTTTAGATACGGTTAATATTTAACATATTCTATATAACGTTTTATCCATAAAATTAACTTTTGATTTTGAACGTCAAAATAGTTTATTATATGTATTCTATAATAATATTTAAAAGTATCTTCAACAATATAATAAAATAATATAAAGTTTATTTGAAGTTTCACTCATCAATCTCTCCGGTTTAGTTACACCTTGTTTTTTTTGCCCATGGTCTCTTTAAATATTTAAAATATAAACTATTTAGGAGTAATATTTAATAAAATCTAACGTAAAAACTCATTTAAAAGTGTAGGAAATACTTATATAAAATATATTTAATTTATACTTTATCAAATATCCCCACACTTAAACTTTACTTGTCCCTAAGCAAAACTCATCAAACTACATATCTAATATCGACAAGTTTACATACATAAATATAAAACCAAATCAACGCAACTCGTTGTTTTTCTTTTAAGACACAATCAACTATCTAGTCACAATCAATAGAATTACAACTTAACAAGCAACCATGATACCGATTTAAAAAATAGACGTACTAACTAAATTTAGTTCATTTAAAGACTCTAAACACACAATTATCCAAAACTTCTCACAATGTTCTCTCATTTCGGTTTGTTTAGTGGACTAGTATAAGATGTACTAGTTTATATATGTGGTACTCTTGATGTCATCACCATACGACATTGTCGTAAGCTTGTAAAGGTATCACATCTATACCAACTAACAATTGAACTTTGCACAAATCAAATAGGTCCTACATGGGTTTTAACATGGCTAGGGCGATGGGTAGGAATAAACAAGTTGAAAAACAAGGCCAAGGTGTTAGTAAGACCCGACTTCGCTAGCCTAAACACGTAACACAATACGCAATTGATAAACTAAAATAGAGGATCAAAGTTGGATCTTTTAATAAACACACTACTAATAAACACTTTTTTTGTATCTTTCTCATTTTTTTATTTTTTACTTTTTGTTTTTTTGTTTTTTTTTTATATAAGAATACAAATAACAAACAAGTCACACTATTTAATTACTAACTTAGTTGGATTTTCTAAACACACGGGTTAACATCAAAGGCTTAAATAGATAAAGGCTAGGCTAACATGGGTGTAAACAAAAAAAAACGATAAATAAATGGCTCAACATAGCTAACTAGTGGATAATTTCAGGGTGGGGTAGTCATAGGCTAAACACAATGCTAAATCATAGGTGCATCTATCACTTTTGTGCAAGTTCAAAGTTCATGGTCTCGACGCGTATAACTTAGACAAGTTCTAAAATGCATGTAATCGTGTAATATAAACGCTCAAACAAATAAGTGCATGTGAAATGCAATTAATCAAGAATTAAAGGCTCAATCTCACATGAAAACGGAGGTAATTAGGGTATAAGTTGTGGATAATTGCACGTTTATTATCTCTCTGTTTACCCCACTTAATTAGACGTCTATACCATTTTAATTAATAAACGCTAATCGGCATCACATCATGATCCGTGCAAGTCGTGTTTTATATGCGTGGATGAGTTGTACTTAGTGCCTTTTTTCTCTTCTTTTTTATTTTTCTATATATTTTTTTAATTTTTTTTGTTTTGTTTTTGCTTTTGTTTTTTTTTTTTGAATTTCAAGGATTCATCAAAATTTTACATTATTATCAAACCAAAATGCAAAATATTTCAGTTTTGCCAGCTAACCCCATCTGTGACATCCAGTAATTTTCCGTTACCAAACTCCGTTAGTTTCGTTAGGTCTTGCATACACGTGTCGTGAGCACATACTAGTTGTCATTGAACGTTGGTGACTTAATAATAATAAACAATGATAAACAGATAATAATTTAACTAATAATGTTGGTTATTAGTTTGTGCTTACGCGATTTATAAATTTTAGATATTATTTGTGAATTTCATCTTATAACGTGCCAACGTGTTATATTTATTTTGTGTATCTTGTGGCTAGTGAAAATTATGCATGATCATTATTGTTAGTTTATAATGTTTGTATTTTGTAGTTAAAACCCTTAAAAAGTGTTAGAAAGATTGGTTTTTATAAAATATAAACAATAAGAGCTAAAAGGTAACATTTCTAAACATAATATTAATTAAAAACAAAACCCTAATTCCCTTAACCCACCATCGGCCGCGACCTCACCATTCACACACACAACATGCGAATTTCAGCCAAGATCAAGCAACTAGGCATCGATTTGATTGAGTTCAAGCATTATAACACGTTAACAAAATCAAATTCTTAGCTATTACGCGATTAAAGGTTAGATTTTATGAGTTTTCATGCTTTCTTAACTTTGGCCGAACCCTAGTTCGGATTTTGTTCAAGATGTCGAATTTTTTGATTGTTTGATGATTGTATGACGTTAGTTAGATTGTATTGATGATAGTTTACGTGAATGTGCAAGAAATTCATGGTTTTGATGCGTAGTTCATACCTTACTAATAACAATAGTAACTTTTGTGCATGAACTTGATAATTTGATGATGAATTGATGATGTTATGATGCTAATAATGTTGTATGAATGTTGGAATTATGATAATTATGCTAGAAATCCAAGAATTACTCATGTAGTTCATACCTTGCTAAAAGTAGAAACTTTTGGATAGGAGATGGATGAATTATGATGATTTGATGATGTTGAATATGTTTAAATGATAGTTATGAGCTTGAATAGGTATTGTGTTGATGAATTTATGATTGAATTAAGCGTTAGATTGATTTTAGGATGTTATTTTCCTAAAAGGGAAACTTTATTTATGTAGAACTTTGGATATGATGAATTGAGTATAATCGTCATGTTAGAATGTTTATTGATGGTGTCTACTGTGGTGGAATGTGTTAATTGGGTTGTATGGATACTTGATTGGTCAATTGGGAAATTTGGACTTTTATGGATTGTACATGATGATGATCGTCATACACACGTGCGAATCTGAGGCCCCTACTTAGTAGGATTGGCAGGGTTTAGGGTGTGAAGTCGTGAGTGGCTTCACATGGCATGTTGTGCATGATTAGACTTTATGTATGATGTACTAGTTGTGATGTAATTATAATAGTTTGAGCATGTTGACTACTTGAGATTCGTATGAGTTGTATGATAATCTAAGTTGTATGATGATCTTGGTAGAACAAGTGGTTGATGAAGTGATATACGTGAACAACTAGTATGATAACCATGTATGATGAGCTGCTATGCTTGATTAAAAGGGATTTCAATTAATATGTCACCAACGGGTCAAACGGGTCAACTGGGTCAAATGCGTCTTGTTTTTCTAAAACCTTGGGTCAATGTGTTTATTGAGCACTTAGGGATTGTTGATGATTCTGTGTACACGTACTTATGTACTTACGTGTTCTAGGTAACCTCTGAAGGTTGTCTTTCCTCTCTCTCTCTCAAGTTAGCTTTAATATCATTCGTGTGCACACCAGGTGAGTTCATGCCCCACTTTATTTACACTCTCTTTTGGGAGAGATAGTATACTCGTTCTGAAACGCTTTATTGATTATAAGTTGTGTATAGTGTAATGTAGTGCGATATACTATGAAAGTCCTCACACTTTCAGATTGTTAATATTGTAACTAGCAGGAAATCTTGGATAGTACTACTGGGTTTGACAAGCCCCACCTGTGCGACTCGAGGTCAAATGGGTGCAATATTGTCCTAACACATGGTGTCACGACCTAGTAAGTCGTGACAGGAGGCAATCAAACGAAACGCTGCCAGCTTCGATCGCGAAATCACTACGATTATTACTTGTGAATTTAGACTAGCTATCTAATTCAATGCACTCTTATGTTTTATATCTCTTACTGTTATGTTTTACGCAAACTCTTGAACTCACCAACTATTGTGTTGACTCTTTTAGTATGCTATTCTCAGGTCGTGGTTAATGAAAAGCCTAGGAGCACTCACGGGTCAGCATTTGTGGGTCAGCATTGTTGGAAACATTTTATTTTGGCAATTAAAACCAGTTTCTATACTTGGTTTTGAATAACGGTTGGGCGTGTGTTTTATGCACTTTACATTTTGTACCCTTGTGTTTGCTTTACTTACAAAAACGCTTCAGCAAATATATTGAAGTTTTACACTTTGGTTTGGTTTGAATGGTTCATATAGAGTCGTTCTGAGTAACTAATGACGGAGATCCTGGTTTGTTCACACGCCTCGCGGTAAAACCCCGCACGTGGATTTTGAGGGTGTGACAAATTGCTATCAGAGCCATAGGGAACCAGGTTGCATGCACACTAGACTATAACCGCACAGTTTGTTAGTTACTCATCACTTATTTCCTTACTGTATACTCATTGGCATACGCATCACGTACTTCGCAGCATGGCATCATCGTCCAGAGATTTAGGCAAGAGACCTGCATGGTCTGAGTCACCTCCTCCTTCTCCTATACCTGATAGGGGATCAGACTGGCCCCGACACCCTTAACCTTCTGAGAAAATAGATTGGGATCAACCTTTCATAATACCTGAGCTCGATCCTCCACGGAACTGGGATTTTTACCCCACCTATAAAAATTGTATGGCTTACAAGGAGCGAGTACCACCTGTAGCTCCTACTCGACCCAGGACTAGATCATCGACAACTTCTCCAGTACACACACTTCCTACCTTGGACATCCCACACGAGCAGGCGTTTGCAGCATTGGTGGCTACACTAGACACCGAGCAGCAGCGTATTAGAGGACTCACTAATGGGAACTCCGCTCTACGATACGAGATGCGACAGTTACGGTTACAGGTAGAGACGCTGCAGGAGCGACTTTCGATGGCCATTAGTGGGCATCATACTCTGGCAGGCAATGTGCTAATGCTTACCGAGCGCATGAATGCTCAGGATCATCAGAACATAGTAGTAGATGATAGATTTGCTGACCTAGAGGCACAGCTAGCGGCACATCAGATTGTGGATGCCCCTGCACCTGGGGAAGACCCTAATGAGGAAGAACCAGAAGAAGATCCGGAGGAAGAACTGGATGAAGTCCAGAAGTTGGAGGCTTTCTGGCAATTAAAGATGGAAGGAATCTGAGATCGAGGTTTAGACCACGAGGTCTCACGAGTTGGCAACGCTTTGCCCAGGCATGATCGACACGCTGGTTAAGCGGATTGAGCTTTATCTACGCGGCTTGGTTCCAGAGATACAGAGCATGGTGACTGCTACAAACCTCCCTACTATTCAACAGGTGATCCGACTAGCCCACAAACTTACTGATCAAGCGGTAGAGCAAGGCAAACTACCCAAGCGGGGCGCGGTGGCAAGCGTGCCCGATAATAAACGCAAGTGGGACGGCTCAGGAAACAAGGGATCGTCATCAAACAGTCAGCCTCAGCAACAACAGCATCATCAGCAACAGAGGAGGTTCGACAACAACATAACCTTCAACCAAACGACTCCCTCAAACCAAGGGCCAAGTAAATACGGAGGGAGACACCCAAAGTGCAACCGGTGTAACTATCATCATGTGGGAAGATATGACAACTTCAAATGCCAGCGCAGTGGAAAGATTGGACATGCAGCAAAAGACTACCGTGGCGAGCTGATGAAAAAGCCATAACAATCCCAGGAAACACCCAAAGGCTGCTTTGAATGTGGGAAAGAGGGCAATTACAGGAGAACTGTCCTCAGTTGAGGAAGAACGGGAATGGTGCAAACAACGGTGGGAGCAACAATAGCAACAGCAACAACAACAACAACAACAATAACAACAATGGCAACGGCAGCAGAAACGGTGGTAACAATGGTGGAACAAAAGGGAGAGCCTTTGTTATCGGTTCAGGTGAGGCTCTAAACGACCCTACTATTGTTACTGGTAAATTTTCTGTTAACGGTCGTTGACACTGGAGCCGATAGAAGTTTCATCTCCATTAAGTTTAGTACTCTTTTAAGTGATATGCCCTCAGTATTAGAATCTAATTACACCGTAGAGTTAGCTGACGGTAAGCAGATTCACGTAATTCATATCCTTAGAGATTGCAAGATAGAACTTGCTGGTCATACCTTTGACATAGATCTCATGCCTGTTACATTAGGGAGTTTTGATGTAGTAGTAGGCATGGATTGGCTTTCCGAAAAGCAGGCGGAAGTCATATGTCACGAGAAGATCATACTAATCCCTATTGGTGAAGAAATTCTTACGGTCAGAGGCGATAGAAGTGGTGCAGTGATGGGCATCATCTCATTCATGAAAGCACAGACGTTGTTGCAGAAAGGTCGCTTAGCCATATTAGCCCTCGTTACTGATAACAACCAGAAGAAAAAAGAATAGAGGATATCCCTGTCGTTCGTGACTTTCCTAAGGTGTTTCCAGAGGATCTGCCTGGATTACCACCTCATCGTCAAGTTGAATTCCAGATTGATTCGACTCTAGGAGCCACTCCGATTGCGAGAGCACCTTACCGATTAGTTCCGAATGAACTACAAGAATTATCTGCTCAACTACAAGAGCTGTTGGATAAAGGGTTTATCCGACCTAGCTCGTCGCCTTGGGGAGCACCAGTTTTGTTTGTCAAGAAGAAGGATGGTACATTTCGAATGTGCATCGACTATAGAGAACTGAACAAGGTTACGATCAAGAATAGATACCCACTACCTCGTATAGATGATTTGTTCGATCAACTTCAAGGATCAAGCTATTATTCTAAGATTGACTTGAAGTCTGGGTACCATCAACTGAGAGTTCGAGAGGAAGACATCTCGAAGACCGCTTTCCCTACACGTTACGATCATTACGAGTTCTTGGTCATGCCATTCGGGTTGACGAATGCACCAGCCGTATTCATGGACCTCATGAAACGTGTGTGCAAACCCTATCTCGATCAGTTTGTTATTATGTTTATCGATGACATATTGATCTACTCAAGGTCCGAGGGAGAACATGAGGAGCACTTACGTTTAGTCTTGGAATTACTTAGAAAGGAACAACTGTACGCCAAGTTCTCCAAGTGTGATTTCTGGATACGTGAAGTGAAATTCTTGGGTCATATTATTAATAAGAAAGGAATACATGTAGATCCTACAAAGATTGAAGCAATAAAGATTTGGGCGGTACCCAAAACGCCAAGCGAGTTACGACAGTTTCTTGGATTGGCAGGATACTATCGGCGATTCATTGAAGGATTTTCTAAGATCGCTCAACCTCTCACAGCCTTGACTCATGAGGGAACAACGTACAAATGGGGTGAGAGTCAGGAATATGCTTTCCAATTACTGAAACAGAAACTGTGTAGCGCACCGATATTGACGTTACCGGAGGGAAGTGATGACTTCGTAGTCTATTGTGATGCTTCTATTCAAGGACTTGGTTGTGTCTTGATGCAGCGAGATAAAGTGATAGCTTACACCTCAAGACAACTAAAGGTACATGAGAAGAACTATACCACCCATGACTTGGAACTGGGTGCGGTAGTTTTTGCCTTAAAGATCTGGAGACATTACTTGTACGGTACCAAGTGCACTATTTACACCGATCACAAGAGTCTTCAGCACATCTTTGAGTAGAAGGAATTGAACATGAGGCAAAGACGTTGGGTAGAATTATTGAACGACTATGATTGTGCTATCAAATATCATCCGGGAAAGGCTAATGTAGTCGCTGACGCGCTGAGTAGAAAGGAAACTGCTAAGCCCGACGAGTGTGAGCTTTGCAACTTACGATTAGCACACGGTTACCTGAACAAATCCGAGAGGCTCAGAAAGAAGCTCTGAAAGCATAAAACATTGGGTCTAAATCGTTACGGGGAATGGATAAACAATTGGAAGTAAAAGCGGATGGAGTTCGTTATTTTATGGACAAACTTTGGGTACCTTTGCATGGAAATCTTAGAGACTTGGTTATGAGTGAGACACACAAGTCTAAGTACTCTATACATCCTGGATCCGACAAGATGTATCATGACCTGAAGGCGCACTACTGGTGGCCTAACATGAAAGCGGATGTAGCTACATATGTGAGCAAGTGCTTGACCTGCTCGAAAGTAAAAGTGGAATATCAGAAACCATCTGGGCTATTACAACAACCTGAGATTCCTATGTGGAAGTAGGAACAGATTTCAATGGATTTCATTACCAAACTACCCCCAGACTCCTACTGGTTGTGACACGATATAGGTGATCGTAGATCGATTGACTAAGTCTGCACACTTCTTGGAGATCAAGGAAACGGATAAAACGGACAAGTTAACTTGAATTTATCTGAAGAAGATAGTTTTGAGACATGGTGTACCAGTCTCAATTATTTCTGATCGAATGCTCGTTTCACATCACACTTCTGGCAGTCATTACTGAAATCTTTGGGTACGCAATTAGACATGAGACTGCTTATCATCCGCAAACCGATGGTCAAAGTGAGCGTACTATACAGAAATTGGAGGACATGCTACGTGCTTGTGTGATTGACTTCGGGAATAACTGGGAAGTTCACCTACCATTGGTGGAATTTTCTTACAACAATAGTTATCACACCAGCATAAAGGCAGCACCTTTTGAAGCCTTGTATGGATGAAAATGTAGATCACCAGTTTGCTAGGCGGAAATTGGTGATAGTCAGCTAACGGGTCCCGAGTTAGTGCACGAGACCACGGAGAAGATCATACAAATAAGAAACCGTATGGCTGCAGCGCGAGACCGACAAAAGAGCTATGCAGACAAGCGACGGAAACCTTTGGAGTTTCAGGTCGGCGATAACGTTTTACTGAAAGTCTCACCGTGGAAAGGTGTGATTCGATTCGGCAGAAGAGGAAAGCTAAATCCAAGATACGTTGGACCATTTGAGATTTTGGAAAGAATAGGTCCGGTGGCCTACCAGTTAGCCCTACCTGACTCGCTGAGTGGAATCCATAATGTATTTCATGTCTCAAACTTGAAGAAGTGCTTAACGGACGAAACAATGGTAGTACCTCTTGAGGAAGTGCAAGTAGATGAGCAATTTTCATTGAAGAACCAGTAGAGGTGATGGATCGTGAGGTAAAGCCGCTTAAGCAAAGCAATATACCCATAGACAAAGTTCGTTGGAACTCGAGACGTGGACCGAAATTCATTTGGGAACGTGAGGACCAGATGAAGCTTAAGTATTCTCAGCTTTTCAAAACAACGACGACGACCAGCGAAGGTATTGATTAAATTTCGAGACAAAATTTCTTTCAACATGAGGATGATGTGACAACTCACCCGAAACTCACTCGATTACTTTGTGCCAATGCAGTAGACCAGTAATGGAACACACCATGTAATGCAATTTTCGGAACGAAAATTCTTTCAACATGGGGATAATGTGACATCCGGTAATTTTCCGTTACCAAACTCCGTTAGTTCCGATAGGTCTTGCAAACACGTGTCGTGAGCACACACTAGTTGTCGTTGAACGTTGGTGACTTAATAATAATAAACAATGATAAACAGATAATAATTTAACTAATAATGTTGGTTATTAGTTTGTGCTTACGCGATTTATGAATTTTAGATATTATTTGTGAATATCACCTTGTAACGTGCCAACGTGTTATATTTATTTTGTGTATCTTGTGGCTAGTGAAAATTATGCATGATCATTATTGTTAGTTTATAATGTTTGTATTTTGTAGTTAAAACCCTTAAAAAGTGTTAGAAAGATTGGTTTTTATAAAATATAAACAATAAGGGCTAAAAGGTAACATTTTTAAACATAATATTAATTAAAAACAAAACCTTAATTCCCTTAACCCACCATCGGCCGCGACCTCACCATTCACACACACAACTTGCGAATTTCGGCCAAAATCAAGCAATTAGGCATCGATTTGATTGAGTTCAAGCATTACAACACGTTAACAACATCAAATTCTTAGCTATTACGTGATTAAAGGTTAGATTTTATGAGTTTTTCATGCTTTCTTAACTTTGGCCAAACCCTAGTTCGGATTTTGTTCAAGATGTCGAATTTTTTGATTGTTTGATGATTGTATGACGTTAGTTAGATTGTATTGATGATAGTTTACGTGGATTGTGCAAGAAATTCGTGGTTTTGATGCGTAGTTCATACCTTACTAATAATAATAGTAACTTTTGTGCATGAACTTGATGATTTGATGATGAATTGATGATGTTATGATGTTAATAATGTTGTATGAATGTTGGAATTATGATAATTATGCTAGAAATCCAAGAATTACTCATGTAGTTCATACCTTGCTAAAGGTAGAAACTTTTGGATAGGAGATTGATGAATTATGATGATTTGATGATGTTGAATATGTTTAAATGATAGTTATGAGCTTGAATAGGTATTGTGTTGATGAATTCATGATTGAATTGAGCGTTAGATTGATTTTGGGATGTTACTTTCCCAAAAGGGAAACTTTATTTATCTAGAACTTTTGATATGATGAATTGAGTATAATCATGATGTTAGGGTGATGTTAGAATGTTTATTGATGGTGTCTATTGTGGTGGAATGTGTTAATTGGGTTGTATGGATACTTGATTGGTCAATTGGGAAATTTGGACTTTTATGGATTGTACATGATGATGATCGTCATACACACGTGCGAATCTAAGGCCCCTACTTAGTAGGATTGGCAGGGTTTAGGGTGTGAAGTCGTGAGTGGCTTCACATGGCATGTTGTGCATGATTAGACTTTATGTATGATGTACTAGTTGTGATGTAACTATAATTGTGTTGAGCATGTTGACTACTTGAGATTCGCATGAGTTGTATGATAATCTAAGTTGTATGATGATCTTGGTAGAACAAGTAATTGATGAAGTGATATACGTGAACAACTAGTATGATAACCATGTATGATGAGTTGCTATGCTTGATTAAAAGGGATTTCAATTAATATGTCACCAACGGGTCAACTGGATCAAATTCGTCTTGTTTTTCTAAAACCTTGGGTCAATGTGTTTATTGAGCACTTAGGGATTGTTGATGATTCTGTATACACGTACTTATGTACTTACGTGTTCTAGGTAACCTCTGAAGGTTGTCTTTCCTCTCTCTCTCTCTCTCAAGTTAGCTTTAATATCATTCGTGTGCACTCCAGGTGAGTTCATGCCCCACTTTATTTACACTCTCTTTTGGGGAAGATAACATACTCGTTCTGAAACGCTTTATTGATTATAAGTTGTGTATAGTGTAATGTAGTGCGATATACTATGAAAGTCCTCACACTTTTGGATCGTTAATATTGGAACTAGCGGGAAATCTTGGGTAGTACTACTGGGTTTGACAAGCCCCACCTGTGCGACTCGAAGTCAAATGGATGCAATATTGTCCTAACACATGGTGTCACGACCTGACAAGCCCCACCTGTGCGACTCGAGGTCAAATGGGTGCAATATTGTCCTAACACATGGTGTCACGACCTAGTAAGTCGTGACGGGAGGCAATCAAACAAAACACTGTCAGCTTCAATCGTGAAATCACTACGATTATTACTTGTGAATTTAGACTAGCTATCTAATTCAATGCACTCTTATGTTTTATAACTGTTACTGTTATGTTTTACGCAAACTCTTGAACTCACCAACTATTGTGTTGACTCTTTTAGTATGCTATTCTCAATTTTTGGTTAATAAAAAGCCTAGGAGCACTCACGGGTCAGCATTTGTGGGTCAGCATTGTTGGAAACATTTTATTTTGGCAATTGAAACAAGTTTCTGTACTTGGTTTTGAATAACGGTTGGGCGCGTGTTTTACGCACTTTACATTTTGTACCCTTGTGTTTGCTTTACTTACAAAAATGTTTCCACAAATATTTTGAAGTTTTAAACTCTGGTTTGGTTTGAATGGTTCATATAGAGTCGTTCTGAGTAACTAATGACTGAGATCCGGTTTGTTCACACGACTCGCGGTAAAACCCTGCACGTGGATTTTGAGGGTGTGACACCATCCCCACACTTAAATCGAACATTGTCCCTAATGTTCGAATAAATAGATATAAGCAATTAAAATAATAAAAGTTCAAGAAATGGGAAAACTGAAACTCCCCTGATATGTAACGTGCAACTGACAGAAGGTCCACTGAAAATGCACGTGTCATCCTTACACTTTAACTTGCCTAAGAACCTCAAGCAGATGATCATTCAGCTCCGAGCAATAATCTGAAATCAAAGACAAACACAGAAGCATCCGGTGTGTAAAATTAAAAATAAAAAGTAAACTAAAATGCAAAAAAAAAAAAATTTAAAAACAAACCCTCGGGTTACCTCCCGGAAGCGCTTGGTTTATTTATGAGTAGTCAGTCTGACTCGATCCTCTCAATCAGCGTCTTATAGAGGCGAGATCGACCAATTCGTCATCGTTCTCAATCATCGGCCCGCTAATATAATGCTATAAACGATGGCCATTTACCTTACCCGTCCTTTTCCTCGATTTCAATTGTTCCGTAAGGAAATACCTCGCGCACAGTGTATGGTCCCGACCATCGGGACTTTAATTTTCCCGGAAACAATTTCAATCGTGAATTGTACAGCAACACCTGATCCCAACACTTGAATTCTTTATTACCTTTCAGGTGGCGATCAGGTAATTCTTTCGTACGTTCCTTGTATCATGTCGAATGTGCGTACGCATGATCTCTCAATTCCTCCAACTCGTGCAACCGGTGAAATCGATTCACTCCAGCCGCGGACATATCTAAATTCACTGTCCTTAATGCCCAATATGCACGATGCTCTAACTCCACCGGTAGATGACATGCTTTCCCATAAATCATCCAAAACAGTGTAGAACTGGTCGGTGTCTTATACGCCATACGGAAAGCCCATAGTGCGTCATCTAACTTATCGGACCAATCCTTATGATTTGATCCGACATTTTTCTCTAGAATCCGCTTAATACCCCAATTACTTACCTCAACTTACCCACTAGTCTGTGGATGATAAGTCGTTGTAAGCCAATGGGTGACCCCACAGCGTTGCAAGGCTTTCTCCATCTGCGCATTGCAGAAGTGGGTACCTCGATCACTAATCAGAGCTTTGGGGGTACTAAACCGGGAAAACAACTGCTTAATGAATCTCACAACAACCCTAACATCATTCGTGAGTAAGGCTCGAGCCTCCACCCACTTGGAAACATAGTCTACGGCTACTAGGATGTACTTGTTCCCGCGAGATGGTAAAAACGGGCCCATGACATCGATGCCCCGCAAATCAAAAATCTCACATGCCTGAATGGCAGTCTGTGGCATCTCATTCCGGGATGAGATATTTCCTACTCTCTGACACGTGTCACAACTCCTCACAAACTCATGCGCGTCCTTAAAGATCGTCGGCCAATAAAACCTAGCGTCGAATACCTTCTTCGCTGTCAAACTTGCTCCATAATGGCCACCTGTTGTTCCTGAGTGGCAATACCTTAAAATCCTCCTTGCTTCATCACCGTGTATGCATCTACGTACGATCTGATGTGCTCCAATACGGAAGAGGTAGGGGTCATCCCAAATGTAATGCTTAACATCTGCAAAGAATTTCTTCTTTTGCTAGTGTATCGTGCCTCTCATCAAAACCCTTGTCGCTAAGTAATTAGCCAGATCTACAAACCATGGAAAACCCTATTCCTGTGCTATCACAAATATCAATGTCTCATGTGAAAAGTTATCATCAATCATGTCCTCCCTAATCTCCTCACGCCCAGAGTCCTCTAAACGTGACAAATGATCCGCTGCTACTTCTCCGCTCTTTTCTTATCCCTAATCTCAATGTCAAACTTCTGAAGCAGCAAAATCCATCATATCAATCTCGACTTAGCATTCTGCTTACTAAACAAATACTTAAGCGTCGCATGGTCTGTGTAAACAGTAGTCTTAGAAAGGATGAGGTAAGATCTAAACTTATCAAATGCAAAGACCACTTCTAACAACTCCTTCTCTGTCATGGTGTAATGCTCCTGCTCATCTGTGAGCATCTTACTTGCGTAATAAATTGGGTGAAAATGTTTGTCCCTACGTTGACCTAAGACTGCTCCTATCGCATAGTCACTCGCATCGCACATCAACTCAAAAGGTAAACTCCAATCCGGGGAGACCATAATCGGAGCATTCACCAACTTCTCCTTTAGAAGCTCATAAGCTCTCTTACGATGAATGAAATAAACAAATAAGAATTCAAACTTTGAAACTTGAATACGATCAAATATGTGAAATAACTACCTAGGTAGGAATCCAACTAACATGTAATGACACAAAGGCAATGACTCGTATGACTATCTCCAAAAATACGAATCTACGGTTAACTAGGTATGTTGCTACTCCCTAAGAAAACCAAAGACACGTGTGAAGCATAAGATAGGTTTATTAAAATGTCTAATGGAAGATCGCCCCTAGGTTTTCTACCATAATGTCTTTAAGATTATATTTTTAACCCTAAGACAAAAGACAACTTAATTAGATCCAATTAAATACCCTTAAACACTAACACCATGAATGAAAGGCAAAACACGCTCTAGCAAAATCTAAACCTAACAAGTAATGGGTAGGAGGTTTTAAGCAATATCTATCACTCCTAGGTTTTAGATAAAATAGCACACTGAAAATACTATAAAAATCACAACCAAAACTCCTAAGATTATCTCTAATCAAAGTTAAAAATAAAAAACACAAAGTAATTAATTTTAACGTGCAAAATTTAATCTAGATGTCACGCAATCTATCGAGATCAAGCATACACGAGCATGGCCACATTTTTCAAACATAAAACAATACACATGTTCATATTGAATTGAGAATATAATCAAGTTCTAAGATTAATAAACAAATATATTAAATCATTACCAAATCTTTAATCAAAACATGTTAGTTTCAACCCAACCTACATAGTACTAAAAGGTTAGCTACTCATAACGTTCAAAAACATTAAAAACAATAATAAAGTTGCAAACTTTAGAAACATAAACGAGATAATCAATGAAACAAAGAAAAATAATCGATAACGAGACGAAACCGAATGATCTTTAATGCTTGAATGCTTCAATCGTTGCTCTCCGATCTTGCTCCTTGCTTTTAAATTGATCTCTAAACATACTCAAAAGGTTCAAAGTTGAATCCAAACGAATAATGTTTATTTTCTTTCTCGTGTATGCGTCTCTACTTTTCTTTTCAGTTGTCGCTTCTTAGTGATCAGAGTTAGGTTTTTTTTTTCTCGATGTGTCCTCGTTTTTATCCCCATGCTGTCTCTAGTATTCCTCTTTGTGGGCTCCTAACTCATTAGGTGTGTCTTTGACTAATTTGTTTGTTCACCTTCAGGTGGTCTGCTAAGAATCTCAAAAATATCATATATGAACTTTAATATAATATAATTTTAATTTAGCCAATTAGAAATACTAACTTACGTTTTAGATATGGTTAATATTTAACATATTCTATATAAAGTTTTATCCATAAAATTAACTTTTGATTTTGAACATCAAAATAGTTTATTATATGTATTCTATAATAATATATAAAAGTATATTCAACAATATAATAAAAATAATATAAAGTTTATTTGAAGTTTCACTCATCAATCTTCATTTTAATTAAACCTTGTCTTTTTGGCCCATGGTCTCTTTAAATATTTAAAATAGAAACTATTTAGGAGTATATTGAATAAAAGCTAACGTAAAACTCATTTAAAAGCGTAGGAAATATTTATATAAAATATATTTAATTTAGACTATATCAAGGATGATTCATTTACAAACATGAGCGAACAGAGTACATGTATACAAAGTCATATTGGTAATTTTAGTGTTATCAACGCGCATTTTAGTGTATTGTATTAACTTATTAATCGAAGAAATAATATTAAAAATTAAACGAGTTAAGTGTCGTGGGAGTGCGAGCTCGATTTAATTCTAATTATTATTTGAGTTATTAAATAGGGTGGGTTATTAGGCAAATGAAGAAAAACTAAAAAGTGTTAGAAGGATTATGTTGAGCTATGAAGGATGAAACTACCAAAAACTCAGGGTTTCACTAGACGACAACTGCCGAACCAAGTCAACTACTGAATCCACTGCCGAATAGTATATGCTGAATGACTGTACCGTCGATCAGCCATCTACTGATGATCTGCTGATCGACTGCTGCTGATCAGCAGAGAACTCCATCAGCTGCTGAACTACTGCTACTCTTGACAAGAATGTATATACAGACGGCTGCTGTGTTTCACCTTTTAGAGATAACATAGTACTAAAGCTCCCAACTCTGATACGCAGATTGTCTGTTTTGCTATAGACTTTGAACATAAAATAGTTTATTCTTATTGTTTAGATTTTATAGTATAAAAGTCCTCACACTTTTATAGGAGAGGCAAGCTTTTAAGCCACTTGATTGTTTTTGCGAATTGTATGATTTGTAGTCAAATGATTAATCAAGTGAATGCTTTGAATAACTTCTTGTGTATTTATCTTTCCTCCAAGTATTTGTGTTATGATTGTGAGTAGTTAACTTAGATTCCGCATTCGTTATCTACTGATCAAAGATGAAGTTCTTGTAAGTTTAGACCAACCCGATCCAACAAATTATTATCCATTAGATATTAAATCCAAGGGCTAATAAAATCCCATGATATAATGGTAAATAATTGAAACTTTAAAGGGAAGCCAAAGGAATTTTAGTCTTAATAACATTTTCAAGTTCCACTTTTTTTAAACATTTGTAATTTTTACATACAGTATTAAGTTTTTAAAAAAATTACACCAAGCATTTTTTTTATCTTAAAAGGCTTATAATTTTGTTGCATAAAAACGAAGTTTTTTTTCATGAAATTTCATGTCATTGTGTAATATTCGTCAGCTCATTGATATTCGTCAGCTCATTGTGTAATATCAGGTCATTATGTAATATTAATAAGATCATTGTGGCTAATATTGACCATTTTGTTATGCATTATGTTTTGTATAAATGATGAATTTCAAATAACACAATGCTAAAAATATAATTATTTTTACGTTTTCAGTTCATTGTGTAATCCAGAACAGGTTATCACGTAATCCTCATCGAGCAACTCATTATGTCTATTGCTAATAATCGAGTCTAATGCTAGTTATTGTGTTATCTATTGTGTCTAATGTTAACCATCGTGTTTTTTAAAATGGTGATTTCAAATAACATAATGCTGAAAATGTAATTTTTTTACGCTTTTTTTTTCAGTTTATTATGTAATCCTGATCAGGTCATTGTGTAATCCTTGTCAATTAGTTCATTGTGTCTATTTCTAATTATTGAGTCTAGTGTTGGTCATTGTGTTACCCATTGTGTCTAATGTTGACTATTGTGCTATGCATTGCGTTTTTTAAAATTGTGATTCTCAAATAACACAATGCTAAAAATGTAATTTTTTTTCGTTTTTCAATTCATTATGTAATATTGATCATGTTATTTTGTAATTCTTGTCAAAGCTGCTCATTATGTCTATTGCTAATCATCGAGTCTAGTGTTGGTTATTGTGTTACTCATTGTGTCTAATGTTGACCATTTGTGTTATGTATTTGTGTTTTTTAAAATGACTAGTTTCAAATAACACAATAATAAGAAATGTAAACTTTTTATGTTTCAGGTTCATTGTGTATTCATCATCAGATAATTGTGTAATCTTTATCAATTCGAAGATTAGACAATGATCTAACATATCAACACTATACGCGTTTTAAAGATTAAAAAATACTCTTTTTTATGGTGATATTTTTTTGAAAAAATAATATCGTATGTAAACGTTATGAATATTAAAAAAAAGGTGAAACTTAAGAATGGAGAACATTACCAATTTTACCCCCAACCTAATTTTGATCAAAAGAACACATGTTAACATCTTAATCCTTCTTACATTTATAAGCTTTAGAAAACTTTGTATTTAAACATTTTTTTATTAATATGGGTTTTATTTATAATTTTAAGGGCTTATCCATGTAAAAGACTTGGGCTCATGTTGAATTACTCTACAATTAAATAGCATGGCAAACGAATAGTGAAATGCACAGGTATTGCATGTTGTACAACAACTAAAGCATGCCTCTATCTTTATGAGTCGTTGGGTTATTGCTTGCCTCTACAGACCATTCCCTTTGCCTCCAGAGAGAGATGTGATGATGGCGATGGTGGCCATCGCATCGGTGGTGTCCCATGGCTTAGTCCTCTATCTCTCTAGTGTCGGCTCAAATTATTGCCTCTACGAACCGAATCCTCTTTTGGACGATGGTGGTGGCCGCCGCATCCGGCGATCTCCTTGTAGGTGTAAACATGGTGTTGATGATGGTTTTGTTTTCCATCGGGAAGGAGGAATCAACAGCTGCATGGCTCCAGCAGCAGCATCGACGAGATGAACGAACTAGGTTACTTAGGGTTTTTAGGGATGTTGAATTAATCTTGAAGCAGGGGTTTTAGAATATAATGTCATAGCAGGTTCACACCAAACGGGATAGAGAATAAGAGATGTTCCGTTGATGGCATGTTTGTCTTTCGCTCATCATCGACGCTTCGCCTTCAATCATTTATAGTTGCTCAGTTATGTTTTTTGATGTTGTAGATTGCAGAAGCCTATGGCCTCCTACCTACCTTTGTTTTTTAAGGTAGTTCCTTGCGATACTCGGTAACATATGTTTCCTTGAATTCGTTTATTAGGGCTTTTATTCTTTCGATTGATTCATAGGTTTTTTTCATCTATAAATTTAGGTTTTCTTGATATGCGAGAGCAATATGTTTCCTTAAAGTCGTTTATCAAGGCTTTTGTTCAATTGATTAATTCATAGGTTCGTTCTCTCTTGATATTGTCATAATTGTAAAACTCGCTAGACGCTAGTCGGGCGGTGGGGTACCGACTAGCTATTAATCAGTATTATTAGGGATCAATCGAATTGGAACTTTTATAAGTTTTAGTTTTATATATATATACACTCATTTTTATATGCATTTTTTATAAAAATATTCAGATTTATATATATACAAACACATTTTATCAAAATTTACATGTATTTAGCCATAATTTTCAAGGTTTGACTGTAATTTCAAACATTTTGCCGGAATCTGACCAAAATATGTCTGGAATTTGGTCGGAACCTAGCTGTCAATTAGTGCCCGATTAGGACCGATTTGGTCTGAGTTTGTCCGACAAGGTCCGATTTTGTCTGACTAGGTCCGATTACCGATTTTATCCACCGATTACATAAAATCGTCAAGGTAACCGACCGACACCAATTAATCGGCCGACTAGGCCGATTTTTACAACACTGGATATTGTGTACTAAACTAAATATATAACCACAAGAAACTATGTTTTTGTTCTTTTATTATAGAGCTCTTGAATTGATCTTTTATTTGGAGCAATCGGATACTCAATCGCAATAGATATGTGTTATAATTCTAAGAGCATTCACACTAACATCCCCATCATCATCCCCATCCCCTATATTTACATTAAAACACTATTTTTTTACTCTCTCTTTCAATTAAATTAATACTTTTTTATATTTTTACCATTACCTTTTCTCTCTTTTCCACTCATAACCACTTTTAAAAATATTAAAAAACTTATGGAGATTGTACCGTGTTTCCCCAAATATGAGGAATCATGGTACAATCCCTATAAATTTTCTCTCTTCTTCACTCACAACCATCTCCCATAATATAGGACATACACTCATATTAAAATGGAAAACCTACTGTAAATGCTCTAAGAGATTACATATGCCTCATCTTTTTGTTGAATGTTATGCTTGATATTATAATCTATTGAAAAAGTTAAACTTTTGGCGGATGGAATTCCGAATTGGTATGAAATCCTAATAATCCTTTACGCTACGAGACACATGTCATCATCAAATGACTCTCATACAATTTCCCGCCCAAATCCCTTCATTCCCGATTTATACTAAAAGTATACAACCGGACCCTCGATTCACTTTTCAGTTCAGTTCTCTTCAATTCTTTTAGGGTTTTTGAGTTTTGAATGATTGGTTTCTGAAGGTATTGTTTATGCAGAGAAGGGAAGAAAGCAAGTTCTCTTTACGATTAAGGTAACAATTCATACCCCTTCTTGATTATATAAGAAGCCCGTACATTCCTTTTCAACTATTTGAATATGGTTATTTAATTATTGTTCTTGCTTCTGTTTGATGTATCAAAAATCCAAAACCACAAAGTCTAATGCCTCTTGAAATTCATCCTCAGAGTTTAATGTTTGATAAAAAAAGTAAACCTGAATCTCTAAGTCTACATGTTAGCTATAAATTTGATAAAATATAAAAATTATGTAGTTGATACTTGGATTTCAAATTTATTGTTAAGATTTTGATATTGATATTCTGATCTTGATTTCTACTTGAGGATTTTTCTGATGTTCTTTACTTTTGGTATTTCGTTTTATATCTTCCATTTATTGTGTTTGTTAAAATAACCAACTATATCAAACAGGTTAAAAAAGAATCTTATAGTATGTAAATATTGAATTGAAAGTTTCTAACGAAAGTTTTATAAATTAATTCATCCATTTATAGTTATATACTGTTATGTTCTTATATAAACAACTTCCTAATTATGCACAATCATAATTCAACATATCAAGTTAATATAAATTATTCACTGCAGCTTCACATTTGCATTGTGAGGCTTCAAACAATGGAGGCTGTTTAGATGAAGCAATCTTTTGTGTATTTGATTTGTTTGTCTCGCACCACAAAGATGATGCTTTAATTTTCATCTGAGGTCCTGTTATGTGTAAAGCTGATTAAGAAGATGTATATATAAAGAACAGTGAAAAATATGATTTTGTGTTATTCAGTATAGAATTAAAAAAAGTCCTCAAACATTAGATAATATCGTTTCTAATGAATAAACATTTGTTTTGCAGATCAAAACCAAAGCTAAAGAAAACAATTGTGGATTTCTACTGGATTACAGGTGCCAATCTTTCCCTATTCTTTTTAACCGAATCGGTTTAGTGATCCCCTAACCAGTCATATAGCTCTATTAAAATGTAAGACGAGCCGATTTGTTGGTTGATTAGAGTTAAGGTTTTTCACTGCGTTGAGATTTTTTTAGCTTTGTTGTATGATTTAAATAATATAGTTTTTGTTCATTTGATAATTTTTAGGCAACCTTATACTTGATGTTAAAATGTAGTTTTTATATTGCACAATAGCTCTTGGATAAGGGTAAAGTTTTTATGGAAGATAATTTAGTCTTGAAACTTATAAAAGGGAATGTGGACGACTGAATTCAATCCGTGTAAAGTATGGCATTTTTTTACTTTCCTCGACACATTGGATCGACACCATCATTCATTTCCTGTTGAAAGCCTGCCCGAGTCATTTGGAGCTTTTAGAAACTTTGTTAAAACAAGTGATATTCTTATAAAAAAATATTTCATACGTTGGTCACACATGTATAATTTTAATCTTATATGGTTTATTTCATTATTTCTTTGTTGCTAACAAGTGATGTTCTTTTATACATTTTTGCGAGGTGTTGTACAAAGACGGATATTAAAGATCAACGTATGCTTATATGAATAGGATGTAATTTGTTAACTTTTACATTTTTTTTTGTTTTTTATTCTGTAGTTTTCAAGTTTTGTTATGTTTATTTAGGATTAGAAATGACATGGAAGCATGTATAATCGCATTTGTTAAACAATTTGAGGTTGAGTGCAAAATGAATCAACATAGAATTCATATTTACAGTTATATTTGACCTACGAAATATGCTAGTTGGAAAATTTGTATTTAATCCATAGCATAATTTGATATAAAAAGTCTAACGTTGGTTCTTCTAACACATGTTCTAATGTTGAATCTCATTCTTTTGGTATTCAGCTTTTATACATGACTCTGACTATGTGAGTTGCAGTTAGAAAGGTGGATGATGAAGATGAAAGTATGTTCATATGAATAATACCTAATATGTAATTTTAATATTTTCTGGTTTTCAAACATTACAGATTCTATTTTCATATTGCTTTTGTTACTATTCTTGAAATTATTACCATCTTTGAAATGAAATGAGTTCACAAAAAAGTAAGAACATAGTTGTGTTTAAATTCATATTCCTTCTCACTTATTATTTATTTATTTTTCTTTAAATGTTTCTATAAAATAACGTACAGTTTGACTAACCACTCTCTATTTGCTTATCACAGGCAACCGTAACATTCAAAGGTGGTTTTTAACAAGTGAAATGACTGTACAAAATTGATTATATATGTTGTTGGATTAGTTATTACAAATGTATCAACTTATCTCGATGATGTAAATGTATATATTGTAGAGAAATACCGTGATAAATTGAGAGGCGTGAAACACTATCAGATTGAAATTAGTTGTGTTGAACAAGAAAATAATACTTTGAGTAAATGACAGACAAGCCCCTGAAGTTTAATCCATATCTTTAACAATTTGGGTTCACACCAAATTTTCAATCGGATAAAACTCAATTACAAAAACAAGTATGATATGCGTGTGAAAATTCATGAACTAGAGAATATGCAGAGTGACCAAAATTGTTACGAAATCAACATTTGTAGGGAAGGGATGAAAACTGCAGGCTTTACCCTATTCACCTTAGCTAGTAGGGCAAGTAGGGTGTTCGACCCCAGCCAGGGGGCTGCCGCCCCTTGGACCCCGCTTCCGGGGGCGTTGCCCTCGGACCCCCACCAAAGGGGCGTTGCCCCCTTGGAACCCCGATTGCCCCTAAGAAGGTTTTTAATTTCAAATATCACAATAAACTCAAATAAGCGTGCACTCCGCACGTCCTGACTTGTTTGATGGATATTACGATCAAATAAGTCATTAGTCAATCCAATTACACTAAAATATGTAACATAGATTTTATTCTAACAGTTTACTATCATTATTAGTTGGATATAAACATATTTAAAATTAACATATCATAATATAACCTCATTTAAACATTTGTATGAGGCTACGTTGAACCTTTTAATATATGCACGCGTCCTGTATGTAGAAATGCCACACTAGCTAACTCTTGATGGTTGTTGGATGATTGGTATGACATCTATATATGATTTTATAGGAACAGGTTGGCATCATCTTCATAATAAATTGGCATCTTTTTTCATAATTCAATTTTTGAGTAATCATGATTCTGATTTCAACATAGAGTATGATGATCTTAATTTTAGTGGAAAATTAAAGTTGTATTTATTTGTGGATGGGTTTTGCAAGACGATGTAAATGCTACTAGCATGTATGACTGTTCAAATAACTCGACGCTCGAACCTCGTTCGAAAAAAGCTCGAAAAGTTGCTCGTTCGATTTTGGCTCGGTTGTAAACGAGCCGAGCCGCCCGGTTCGTTTGTAAACGAACTGAGGATGAGCAAAGGTAAGCTCGCTCGTTGAATTATTTATAAATATAAGTTTTATATATTATATATATGTAATATGTTAGTTTATTTATTTAGAGTTTAGGATATTAATATTTTAATTATTTACTACTTTACCCTTGCTCCCTTTTAACTTTTTTAAATATCATTTTTGGATTTTTGTATACTTATTTAAACATTGTATCAAAATGGGTATGGTGGACGTGAAAATGGCCAAAATGGAGGTTGTGGACGTGGGATTTAAACATTTATTAAAGCTCGAGTTAAAACTTAAACTTATTTTGTATGTTTTCTTTTGTTATATTATTGAGCTTGAGTTGAAACTTTTAAATGCATTATTAGTTTTGTACTATATTGCAATATGAAACCGAGACAAACCGAGCAAAACCGAGCACTCGGTTATAAACCGAACCGAGTTCGAGCGAGCATTTTTCACTCGATTTCTTAAATTCGAACCGAACCGAGCGGCTCGGCTTGTAAGCAAACCGAGTTCGATCGAGCCTTCGTTCGGTTTGGTTCGGTTCGGTTCATAAACAACCCTACTAGCATGGTAGCCTGCTGATTTCATGTTTCAAATTGTCCTAAATGTTCGAGCGAGCATTTTTCACTCGATTTCTTAAATTAGAATGTTATTACACTATCACTTGTTGCAAAACAAATCAGTAGAAGTTCTCGCACAACGCGCGTAGTGAACACTCCTAGTTAATATTAATTTACAAGAGTTGGGCTCATGTTAAAATAATTTTAATTTGGCCCACAAAGGTGATTAACCCACCCAAAATACAAAATGGAAATCCTTGGTTTGGATCTGCACTCTCTCACTAAAAAGAAGAAAACAGGGACAAAGTGGTTCACTACGGTTACGACATCTTCCTCTTGAAAAACTTCAAAATTTTGAAGATCAAATCCTACTCCATCAATAGCATTTTATGATTCAGAGATTGATCTGGATTTGTTTATTTGAAGATTACATTCAAGTTCCAGAATTCATCAAGTTTCAGGTTTGTTTGATTATCTGATTATTTTTCGTATTCTAGATTAAAATATTCTACAAGTCACATATAGCCTTTTTTTTTTTTTTTATTATATTCTTTATTTAAGATTAATTTCCTAAAAAACAACCACATATCAGTAACAAGTCTAATACACGTTTAAAACGTGTTACACGAATCGGTTCTAAATATAAAATCATCTAAAAAAGCAACAAACTAAAAAGAGGGTCACAATAACACATCCATCAAAATATTAAAATATAAAACATGTGAACTTTATTTATTAACCATACAAAAACACACAAAAATAACAAAAACAAGTACGTAAAAACCTCACAAACTCATAAATACATCACATACGTATACCAAGTAAAAAAGAACTCCCATCAATATAAAATATTTAAAATACAAACCGTGAGTTGGTTTTCTCCTTCTTAACTGGCCGGTTAACGAGTCCAGTAAACTTGTTGTTATAAACAAAAATTATAATCTAGTAAAAGAAACCCAAAGCAACGGCCAAGAAAGTGACCGGAACCACCGCAGAGACCGCCGGAGCGGCACTCAACGGCAGCGGAAAAGGGCTGCCGGCAGGTGACACCTCGAATCCCGACGGATGAGTAGCGGCGGCAGACGACGGAGACAGTTCAGGAGCAGTGGCAGTGGTGGCTGGAGAGACATTAATAGTTAACTTCTGTCCAATTTGGCAGTGGCCAATGACAGTGCATATGTAATGGTGGGTTCCGGGTCGGGTCAAAGGGACGGTGACGGGGCTGGTGGGGTTGACGGAGAGGGTATTGGTGGCGGCGCATGGGTCGTTGTTCGCCGGTAGCTTAGAGACTTCAGCCACGTTATGAAGTCCGGTGGTGAAGTTAAACACGAGTGTATCACCAACCCTGAACGCGTGTTTTGACGCCCACGTGGGGTAAGTGGCTGGACCGCCCGGTGGGATGGTCCAGCCCAGGGAGTCTCCAACAATGTGGGTGGTTTTAGCCACTGTGGGTTGGAGGTGGAATGATGATATAACCATCATGATAACCGTTGTTACGACAACCATTGACTGCGGTCGGGCCATCGTTGTGGTGATCTCAGGTCGCCGGCGAGGGGTTTGTGGTTTTGGAGTGGAGTTATGGTGGTGAAGGGTGGTGGTGGATTGAGGGTGGATTTATAGGGGTGGTGGGAGTGTGTAATGTTGACTTGTGAGTTGGAAAGTCAAAATTGTAGTCAGTATGGAAAGTTCTATGGCATTATTGTGGTATTAGGTATTAAGAGGTTTTAGTGTTTAGAAGTTTGTTTGTGATACATAGGAAAGAATAATTTGTACCTGAAAGATGTTTATTTGGTTGACAATGAAAATAGTTATTAACGAGTATTTAGTCCCACGCGTTGCGGTGAGTGCATAAAATCATTTTAAGTAGCATCAATGTCACATTAACACCAGAAAAACTCGTAAAACAAAAGAAATAAAACCGAACAAAAAATAGACGTAAAAACGTTGTATCATGCACGTGTGTTACGACATGCTAATGTGTATAAATTAGAACGAAACGTAAAACACAACGCAACCGTTAAACATAATAAAATATATGTAAAAATGTTGAACCACATACACATGTTGCAGTAACTTCACTCAAAAATTTCAGACCAAGACGTAAAAAGAAAAAAATATAAAATATAAAAAATATATAAGATTAAAATTGAAAGTGAAAAAATGTGTTAGAGATAAATGTAAAAGATGAAAATTATAGGGTAAAAAGTAAAATTAAATAAAGAAAAAATAAAGTAATGTACAATCTACTAAACATAAAGTACAAACTATAATGAATAACAAAACAATAACAAAGTTGATAACTATTATTATATAAATATATAACTTATTTCTTATTTCAATAAGTTTGTATGTATTAATATTGCATTTTATGTCAATACTTCATATTATATATATCGGATTGCATAATTTCACATTTAGCTATTACATTATGTAATGATCTAATTATTTACTTAGGAGTGTATACGAGTTGAGTTAAGTTTGAGCTCGTCAAGGCTCGAGCTTGGATCCTTTTGATCTATGAGAGCTCGAGCTCCGCCCTTTTAAAGGTTTTAAACCTCAGTTTCAGCCCTTTTATTATTTACTTATTTTATGTATATACATGTTTCTAGAACTAATTGTATATACTTATAATTATACTTCTTATAACATTATGTATATCACATAATTAATACTATTTGTAAGTATAAGACTAATAGATTAAATAAAAATTGTAGAAATAGTTAAAGGCTCATTTAGCGCTAGCCAGTGGACACAAGCTTAAAATGCAAAGCTCGGGCTTAGGCTCGAGATCGTTTATTAGAAAAACATAATATGAGCTTGAGCTCAAGCTCGACTAGATTCGAGCTTTAACAAGCCGGTAACGAATAGCTTTTGATAGAGTTGTCCTCACTCATTTACACCCCTATATCTAACGCATTTTTTTCTTTTAGTTTGATTCCCAAGTCATCCCGATAAACTAGAAAAATCAAAATTTAAAATTATTCAATTGTTAACCTAGTTGAAACTCTATAATTTCATCACTGCCTACTATTGTTGATAGTTAACCCAAGTCTATATATTTAATATATATATATATATATATATATATATATATATATATATATATATATATATATATATATATATATATATATATATATATATATATATATATATATATATATATATATATATATATATATAGGGGCCGGTTACTACAAAGTGTAATTTTCGTGCGAAGTTTATGAAGTCACCAGGGTGTGACACGTGTTTTTTAGCGGAGGGGTAGTTTCGTCGGCGCTACAATTACGCATAAAAGTTACATAATTACGCAAGTTATATTCATAATTACATAAGTTATATCTATTATTACGCAAAGAAAAATTACTCAGTTATAAAAAATAATCACGCAAGTTATATCGATAATTACGCAAGTTATATGATAATTACGCAAGTTATATGATAATTACGTAAGTTATATGATAATTACGCAAGTTATGTTGATAATTACGTAGTGAATAATCACGCAAGTTATATTCACAGCACATAGACGGTTTTTTTTTTAAATATTGTTTCTTTAAAAAAAGTATAGCAATACGATACTCATATTAAAGAGGATAAAATGCTTGTTTTTATGGTGTATTTTTTTTTAAAAAAATAATGCCATATGAAAAATTTATACGTGTTTAAAAAAACGAGAGGAAGTTTAAAAAAATCAACAATTGTAGGCTATTACCAATTCTACCCCTTCAGGAACATTCCTTACGTGATTATTCATCTTAATCTGAACCGTTAATCTCTTAGATCGATGCTCCTAGTTGCTTCGTACCCTTTGTACGAAAACACCACTTTGTACGTAACTTTCCATATATATATATATGTATGTGTGTGTGTGTAAGGAAAATCTATATATAATCTCTATTCATAATTGTTTCTTATCTTACAACTAAAGTAGTATTTTTACCGTCATAGATGAAGTAACTAGTCTTAGTATAGCACTCTAGTTTTATGTGTCCTCTTTTATGATAACAAACAAGGAAGTTGAAGGCCATTTATTACGTGTTTGTCATAGACATATATATACATATCTTATCTTCTTGAACATAACTTCTTGACAAGTAAAAGGTTGCATTAATCACGGTACTCTAATATAGACTATGAAAGTTCATAAATGATAAAACTACTCATCATCTTATGACTTTTACCCTTCAATATTGGAAACTTCATCCACCTATACATAAATTTGGTTTGATCCGTCTTAAAAGTGACCGAACCATTTGGTTGATTGGTAGTCTCACTACTTCTCCTAGGGGGAGTGGTGAGTTTGAGTTTTGCCGATAGCAATCTGTTGTTGGTGGGCCGGATTTTATCGCTGTGAGCCTTTAAACAACATGTTTTTCCTAGAATTGATGTTGGTGGCTTGGGCTTTATATGTTTTTCGTTCAAAATTATCAGAGAGGATCTTCATCCTCCAAGAATACAACACAAAAAACCTTACGAAATTAAGAAATGTTTAACAATTTATAGCACTATAGATTTGAAACCCAATCGTGTATGTTGGTAACAAAAATGAAAGTTGGAATTGTTACCGGTTAAATCAATAGTATAGATTATTATCGGCCAATGAGTAATAGTTTGGATTATTAAAATCCAATTTACCTTTATAAAAATATAAACAAATAGGATATACACCAATACTAGAAAACATAAGCAAAAAACTATCGATAAAATAAGATCAATAACAATTTGGCCCATTGAAGTACACCAAGGCTTTAAAGTGCTTAAACCAAATATATTCGTAACAGCGACACAAGCCTTCAAAAACCAAAAGAGTATAGAGGTATGTAGATTATTATAATCAAGTAAAAACGACTACATTTTATTATTATTACTATAATAATTATTATATAATAAATTCCATATTTTTCATATTAGATTCAAGTATTTAAGAGTCTATAAACTAGTTTGTAATACTTCAAAATCCAGAGAGTTCTATATATTTATTTAGAGACAATTAACAAATTACCATAAATTTCTAACATCAACTTAACGGGCGTATGGATATCAAAGTTACTAATATTTTGTGGAAAGGAAACTATTTTATTAAAAGAGAAGATGTCTTGTAAATAAAAAAACAAGAAACATTTACTAACTCACCGTATAAAATTTTAAGGCAGTTGAGGTTTATATATGCTTTTAGGTAATACAATTATTTCACATTAACCAGAAATTAGCCTCTTTTTACCTAACGCCCTCATGCGATTAAATTATTCAAGCTTTACTTTTTATTATAGCTAGCATCATGGAATTGTTACATTTTTAAAATAATGCATGTGTTATAAAATAATGCATATTATATATGTGTGTGTACGGAAGATTGATGTGGTGTCAAAGAGGATGAAATCTTGGAATTTATAGGGTTGATTTTAAAAGTTAAACTAGTTTATCGTTGGAAAACTTAATTTTGGTGATTTATCGTTAATTTGCAACTTCAAAGTTGCGTCTAGAAACCGTCAAAGAAGCAAGTTTGCAATTTGAACTTGGAAACTCTAGAGTTTGCATGCTGGACTAACAAACTTAGTGTTAAAAATTTAGAGTTCGCAATTTGAGGTTGCAAATTACCCATATACCACTAAAATTCAGTTTTCCCACCTTAAACAACTTTAATCTTTTAAAATTAACATTATAAATTTGACAAGACAACATCACTCGGAGAGACTGATAACAAGCTTGAATACTCATGAGGCCTTCGAAGGTTCAGTGGAATTTTTGCGAAGTCACAGGCAGCGAATTGCTTACGTCGTTAAGATCCTAACATTTCACTGGATCATTTTATCATATGCGGCTTCTGTGTAATATAAAATGACTCTCGGCAAAGGATATCTCGGCTCATGCATCGATGAAGAACATAGTAAAATGTGATACTTGACGCGAATTGTAAAATCTCATAAAGCATTGAGAGAGAAAAATAGAAAATAATATAATGCATTGTCAAGAAAACAGAATTTCATCAATATATTTCAAACGAACTATACAAACTCAAATTCTGGACCAATACAGACTAAGTCACTAAGAGGAAGATAAAAAGGTCGCAAAAGATATAAAAACCTCTAATCAAACGAACGAGACAATAGGGAAAACAAAGACTGAACCATATGATCATGTGAAGAAATGGTTACCGGACCATATATCTAAGATAACGAAGACAACAGACTGATGAAGACCAAAAGTTGATCCGATAATGAGCATGCAAGAACCAACTGATCTTGATTAGGATTAGAAGGGTTAAAACCCTAAACTGAATTATAGATAACATAGACAGATGAAGTAGTCGAACACTCGAACTCTTCATTTTATTACTAGCATCATTCTCTCTTTTGTGTGGAAACTATATCCCTAATCCTAAGCCTAAACTTAGCTTTAAGGTAATTCACGAGCCCACCGGTCCACACAAAGTAAGCCCAATGCATGATTTCAGCCCATCATCTCGATTACATGTAAACAGCAAAAAAACCGACATTAATATGTTTGTTACCGACATATTATGTTTGTTACTGAATTGAACTAGCCATATATTTCAACATGCATGTGTCATAATATATAATAAAAAAGTTAAACATGTATGAAGCTTAAATTATAATGTAAAAATAGTTACATCTACTTATTAGTTTTCTTTTGAACTTGTATAAAAACAAGTTGTTAACAACTATGTTTTAGTCTTATTTCTCTTCAATATACTTCATGATGATCCCAAACATTATACTTGTTTAAGTTAATGAACCTTGCTTATTTACTTACATGTTTAAAACAAAACACAAGGAAAAGTAGATAAGGTCATTTTGGGTATCTATTAAAACATGATGCGTGTCTTAAGGATGAGACTTGAGAGATACGGTTATCAAAAGCATCTTATCTTTCCCTTTGATAGAAATAGAATGAGTGATCTTCATGAATGTTTAACGCATATAAAGAGACAGAAAAGAGCTCTCATCGCCTCGACGAAGGGTGTCGGCATTAGGAGTGGATCGGTGTAGTTGACTGTGCTTTAAGAAGAGATTGTAGTGGAGTCTATGGTGCGGATGTTTGCGATGGGGATGCGACATGGATCTACAGCAGCAATGCTTGCAAAGGTGATCAGGATGATGAAGGTGGCTAGGTTGGTTGTGGATGAGTGCAACTGGTGGTTATGGTGAAGGATAGTGATGGTGATTATGGTTTTGTTACGAGAGGGTGATGGTGCAGAAGGGGGTTTCATTCAACGCAAAATCAACCTTTCATTCCCTTGTTTCGTCATGGAACATCCATCCCACAGGCACCCCTCGACTCACGAACCAGAAAACGTCTTCCATTTTCCCATGCTTAATAATGTCAATCTTTATAAACAAGAGATTAAATAAAATGATTTTTTTTTTCTAAATATATGAAACCATCGTATCATGTTCATATGATGACTTGATGCTTTAAACAAAAACTTATTTTCGTGACTTTAAATCAAAGGGGGACAAAAACATTTCGCTTCCCTAATTAACTAACTATTAAAGGTCAAATAACCAGTTTAAAGTGATAAGTTTTATACCACGTGCACTGGTATTTAATGGTCAAAATAAAATTTACTATCTACACATTCCTTTTA
This sequence comes from Flaveria sonorensis, assembly GCA_025506505.1. Lineage (NCBI taxonomy): Eukaryota > Viridiplantae > Streptophyta > Magnoliopsida > Asterales > Asteraceae > Flaveria > Flaveria sonorensis. Next base: position 45,943,240 of record CM046426.1, on the reverse strand, counting down.
CCAAATTAAAATGACCTCTTTATTTCATTTCAAAAACCATCCCTTTACTTCAGCAAATTGAAGGTGATGTTGGTCTTTACTTTGATAACATAAAGGACACACCAATAATGACCTTAATATTTGCAAAAAATCTTTAAATAAAATGATTTAGAAAGTTGTTTTAACAACAAACATACTACAAACAATTTTATCTTAGTATTCATTTTAGCACACTAACTCTTTAAGCATGTCTTGCTATTATGTTTAGATTTAGAGCCCTCAAGTGGCCAACCGAAATTCAACAGAAGCACCGAGGACAACATGGTATCAACACTAACCCCTTTCCAATAATAAACATAATCTAAAATATAGAGCAACTGCGTTTCATAAATGCAATGAACTCGCTACACATGTCTAGTAGGTATCGCGAATATACACAAATATCTTACGTGTTGTGTTTTGAGTGTACAAAAGAAAGGGTGCCTGAAAAGAATAATTTTGTGCATGAAGACCATGAAACAATCCTTGAACCCAAATACATGTAAGCAACATGTCACCTATCAACACTCAATACACTAAACTCTTAAATTTTTTTCTCAATTCTAACTAAGTATAAAAAAATACTACATAAATTCAACGATCCGAATGACAGTTCAACAACCAATGCGTTGTTCTTCATTGAAGTAATGGCCTTTTGCATAATGGTAAACATTTGGATTGCAGTCCTCATCTAGAAATTCATGCTTTATTCAATTTTATTGGTTTATGAACTAAATCTGGTGGTTTAAATCACGTCCAGTTATGTTAAAAAACCAGTGCAACATGTGGGGAGAATAAAACTAGTTTACTTAATTCGTAACTAAGTTTTAATTCTTGTAAATCGTTACACACTACATCTTTTAAGAAAAGAACAAAAATAACAGCTAATGAAGGCACATAATGGTGATGTGAGATTTGAAAAAATAATAAAAGCCCCCGCAGACATCTGTAGAGTGAATAACTTAGAACCCAAACCAAGTGTAAAAGTAATCTACGATTAAGGATATAAAAGTCAAGAAATCTGATTGTCGCTTAGAGGCTGAAGCCAGACTTAATTGCTAATATATAATTTTGTTACAAGCCCAGTTAGACATATATATATATATATGTGTATATATATATGTCTATATATATATATATATATATATATATATATATATATAGCTAATATATAATTTTGTTACAAGCCCAATTATATATATATATATATATATATATATATATATATATATATATAGGGTTAGGATCATTACAGAACTATTTTTTTATTTTCAGAACCATAGAATCATTGAATTACATAAATATGAATTAAGTCCGGTGAAAAGACTTACATATATGTAAATCATTGATTCGTAACTTACATTTATGTATATTAATGGTTCTTTTGGTTATGAAAATAAAAAATAGTTCTGTAATGATCCTGATCTTATATATATATATATATATATATATATATATATATATATATATATATATATATATATATAGAGAGAGAGAGAGAGAGAGAGAGAGAGAGAGAGAAAGTTTACGATACAAGTAAAAAATTCGTGCAAAGTGTACGAAATGATAAAAGCCATTGATCTAAGCGATCAATGGTTCAGATTAAATATGAAATAATTACGCAAAAAATATATTTGGAGGGATAGATTTGGAAATAACCTACAATTGTTGATTTTTTTAAAATTCCGTCCGTTTTTTTAAACGCATAGAACTTTTTTATATGACATTATTTAAAAAAAAAAAAAAAAGTATACCGTAAAATCAAACATTTCTCCTCTCTAATATGAGTATAGTATTGCTATACTTTTTTTTAAAAAAAATTAATATTTTTTAAAACGTCTATGTGTTGTGCGTATAACTTGCGTGAATATTAATTTCGTAATTATGAGCATAACTTGTGTATTATCATATAACTTGCGGAATTATAAATATAATTTGCGTGATTATTTTTTATAATGTGAGTAATTTTTCTTTGCGTAATAATAAATATAACTTGCGAATAATATATATAACATGCGTAATTATGAATATAACTAGCGTAATTATGTATCTTTTATGCGTAATTATTGCGCGGACGAAACTACCCCTCCGCCAAAAAACACGTGTCACGCTCAGGTGATTTCGTACACTTCGCACGAAAATTACACTTTGTATAGTAACCGGCCCATATATATATATATATATATATATATATATATATATATATATGTATATGTATATATGTATATGTATATATATATAAACTAGAAATTAGAGGCCTACTTAAGTAAAGGCCTAAAGCTCTTGATTGACTTGGATATAGCCCTTGGGCCGGCCCTAACTCCAGCCACACATCACAAACCAAAGTCACCACCATGCATCATCGTCAAGAACCATCATCGCTTATCCTTCCGATTTGTTCCTTCCATCTACCAAATAACATTGGTTTACATTCATGATCATTGCCCATCATCATGATATTTGGTAATAGTTCAGCACGCATACGGAAGAAGTGAACAACAAAAAGATTATGTTGAATACTTTCATTAATGGCTTCCCCAAGGAGTACAATATGTTCCTCAATGATCTATCCACCATCAATCTCAAGCTTTTACAAGGTTCTAAAATCCGTCCCGCTAAGAGTGATCCTTATATGTGTACTAGAACTATAGAGAAAATAAGAGATATGGTGAAAAGATTAATTCTATTGACCAATACTACATCCCATATATTTGGCTATTTACAACAAGAGAAATAATATGTACGCAGCATTTAGAGGAGATATTTTTGGATCTCATTCTGACTATTGACTTACCTATATTTGAATATATGTTGAATTTACATTTTGTAACAATCTTCTCTCCTAAGCTTGTGTTGACTCGTTGACTGTAACCTCTCTAATACGCCCCCGCAAGATGGAGGATCCATCGAAAACTCCAATCTTGGAGCAATTTCGGAGAAACGACACCCGAGCTAAGGGTTTGGTTAACATGTCGGCGAGTTGATCTTGAGAGCTAACATGAAGAACACGAAGATGACCGGCAGAAACTTGTTCTCTCATAAAGTGATAGTCTAAAGCCACGTGTTTCATGCGTGAGTGATAAATGGGATTGGCGCAAAGATATGTAGCCCCGGTGTTGTCATAAAACAAGGTTGGCGGTTGCATGGTAGTTATGCCAAGTTCCTGTAGCAAATGTTTAAGCCAAGTTAATTCTGCCGATGCATTCGCAATAGCCTTATACTCCGCCTCTGTTGAAGAACGAGAAATGGACTTTTGTCGGATGGACTTCCATGAGATAATATTGGTGCCAAGGTATAAAAGGTAGGCTGTAGTAGAGCCTCCAGCGTCATTAACACCACACCAATCCGAATCGGATAATGCCAAAAGTGTGAGAGGAGAATGGCGATTAAGAAAAAGTCCATGATGAATGGTACCTTTAAGGTACCGAAGGACACGTTTGAGTGCTTGCCAATGAGCTTGGCGCGGAGCATGCATGAATTATGACAGTTTGTTGATAGCGAATGAGATGTCGGGGCGGGTGAAAGCTAAATATTAGAGAGATCCAACTAGTCGACGATATGGCGTGGCATCAACCGAAGGGGAGGGATCATGAAGGATTAAAGGATCCGAAGTGCTAAGTGGAGTAGTGACATCTTTAGCACCTTCCATATGAAATTGGTTGAGAATATCTTGAATATGTCTATGTTGGGACAAAAATAAGCCCGTAGACGTGGGAATAACTTCAACACCAAGGAAGTGGTGGAGAGGACCAAGATCTTTGAGTGAAAATTTTTTGCTCAAAGAGTGAACAAATTGATCAAGAAACGGGGCATCGTTGCCGGTAAGAACAATGTCGTCGACATAAACCATGAAATAACAAGTGACCTCACCATGGTGGTAGATAAACAGTGAGGCATCGGCTAAGGACTTTTTGAAGCCAAAACTAAGGAGAAAATTAGCAAGCTCAGTGTACCAAGCGCGAGGAGCTTGTATGAGACCGTATAAGGATTTTTTGAGTTTGCAGATATGATTTGGGAATTGTGGGTGGACGTCCGGGAGGTTGAGTCATAAATACATCTTCATGAAGGGTACCATGAAGAAAAGCATTATTAACATCTAGTGGCGGAGAGGCCAATTCTTGGAAAGAGCAATCGAGAGAATAGTGCGAATGGTGATGGGTTTTGCCACAAGCCGAGCTTTATATTTATCAATCGAGCCGTCGGGCTTACGCTTGATGCGAAACACCCATTTGCACCTAATGGGTTGATGAGAATTAGACGGAACAAGTTCCCAAGTATGATTTTAAAGCAATGCATTAAATTCAAGGTCCATGGCTTTACGCCATTCGGATCCTTCAAGGCTTGTTGATGGGTCGATGGTTCAAGGGTGGGTGGGAGAGGATGGATAGTAGTGGCATTTACAAAATTTTTGTTGAAGTATTTTGGGTTGGGTTTTCTTAGCCATGGCTGAGGAGAAGAAGATTGAGGAGGAGGTGTGTGATTGGAAACAGAAGGAAGGGAAGTGGATGTAAAGGTGGAAGATGGTGTGGAATTTATGATTAGTTGGTTGGAAAGAGGTGATGTAGGTGACGTAGGTGAGGCTTAAGATGAAAAAGAAGAGGATGTGGAATGTGGAGTGGAAGTTGGTGAGTTTGGAGTAACAAAGTTGGAGTGGAAATAGAAGAGTGCATGGGATGATACATATTTGGCATGGGATGTGAAATTTGAGATGTGGATATTGGAATAGTAGCACGTGAAGTAGGATTTGAATGTGGAAAAGATTCAGCACTGAGTTTAGCATTATCAAATTTTAAAAAGGTGAAGGCATCAGGAAGAGGAAAGACATTCGAGATATTTATGGTGGTTGAAAAATGTGGTCTACAAAATGGACATGACTAGAGTGATAGAGACGGTGAGACACGGGGTCATAGCATTTGTAGGCGGATTTGGAAATGGAGTAACCAAGAAAAATACACTTAACGGAACGAGGATGAAGTATAGAGTATGCATAGGGTCGCAACCATGGGAAACAAAGGCAACCAAAAGGTTTGAGCTTTTGATAACTCGGAGAAGTTTTGTACAACATATCATATGGAGATTTTAGATCAAGGATGGGAGTAGGCAGGCGGTTAATGAGGTAAACCGCGGTTTGAAACGCATGAGACCAAAAAGTGAGAGGTAAATGAGCATGGTGCAGGAGGGATAAACCCGTTTTGATAATGTGTCGATGACGTCGTTCAGAGACGCCATTTTGCTCTAGTGTATGCGGGGGAGTAGTAAAATGAGATATCCCATTTTGCTGCAAATAATGAGCGAGACCAATAAATTCACCTCCATTATCGGTAAACAACGATATAAGAGGTGTTTGAAAAAATTTCTCAGCCAACGTTTTAAATTGTGGAAATAAGCTAGATACGTTCGATTTTCATTTAATTGGATACAACCAAGTATATTTAGAGAAATAGTCAACGAAAATGACATAGTAGTTATAACCATCATTTGACATTTGAACGGGACCCCAACATCCAAATACATAAGTTCTAATGGTTTGGTAGCATGAAATGAATTTGCACCAAAAGGCATTTTATGACTTTTATTAATTGAACAAGCATCACAATGAAAAGAAATATTCGACATTTTATTTGAATCAAGTCCTCGATTCTTAAGAAGAATTTTAAGAACTTTGATGGATGGATGTCCGAGCTTGTGATGCCAAGCAAAAAGTGATTCGGTATATGTTGAGGTCGAATTTATTTGTGGAAGGCGATGAAGTGAATGAAGCGCAGCATAGTAGATGTCATCAATGTTCACTCCCGCATGAGATGCGCCCCCGTGCGAAGATCCTGGATCAAAAAATGAAATGCAAAAAATTCAACAGAAAACTTATTAGTTTTGCAAAGTTTAGCGACCGAAATAAGATTATTACGTAACTGAGGAACAAACAAAACATTATTTAGATTTAAGGACCGAGAAGAAATGGGTAAGGTGGAGTGACCAGTGTGAGTAATGGAAAGACTTTTACCATTTGCTAGCAAAATTTTGTCAGGTCCCCCATATTTAGATAGGGTGTGTAATGTCGAACGATCCAAAGCAACATGGTTAGAAGCACCACTATCGAACATCCAAGCTTGTGTTGGTGAAGTTGACCGAGCCGAGGAGGTGTTAACTGTAGGTGTTGATGGTGAAGACATGGAGATGGTGATGTTGTTGTCTTGGAGAAACGAGCTAACTTCCTGCAATCTTTAGTATCGTGTCCAGGTATGGTGCAATATGACAAAAAAGAGAGTTTCTATTACCGCGTAAGGAGTTGGTGTTACCATTCTGTTGTCCATGAAACCGGGCTGATTTGGGTCCGTTGTTAGAGAACCGGCTGGAGCCACGAGACTCCTGTCCAAACCTAGAATGGGATCTAGTGGATTGCCTTTGAGTATGGTTCACGGTTGCAAGTACAGGGGCTGGTTGGGACATTCTTTAGACTTCCTTCATGATCAAGTAACTTGTCAAGGAGTTCCGAAAACTTGATAGGTGTGTCACGCATCTTCACGACAGCAGACACTTGAGCGAAATCATCACCTAGTTGATTGAGAATGTGAACAATAAGATCTTCTTCATCAATCGGGCTTTGAGCCAACACGAGATCATCAGCAATAGTTTGCATTTCATGCAGATATTCTTCACAGAACGCGAACCTTGGGGTTGCTTGCAACGCGGGACTTCAATGAGATGATACGAGACCGTGAGCGACTCGCCATAGCTGGAGTTAGGCGTTGGAAGGCTTGAAGAGCAGTGTCCGCAGATACGATACGATCTTGATTGTGTTGGATCTTATATGCCCAAGACACATACAAGATTGATGTGGTTAGTACGTTATGATCCAAGTCGGGTCATACCCAATAACAAGCTAGGCAAACACCGATAAATATTTATTTGTTGACATGATCAAGCAAATAAATTTTGACACCAATTTAGAAAATGGGTTTTCTGAATTATTGCATTTGAGATAGAACAAATTATATGGATATTTTGTTCATGAGATATCATTTGTAATGTTATTTAAATAAGTTAAATAACATCAAATATAAGAGTGTTTAAGTTATAAAATTAAAATTGGTTTAATTATATAACTTAATTAGTTATTAACAATGAATTAAAAGGGAGTTTTTCAAAATGGGAGGGAACCCATTTTGAACCCATTTTCGGCCGCCCCTTTGGGTTTGCCTTGGGATTCCTTTGTCTTGTTTTTATGCAAGACATTTACTTGTTCAACTAAGACACTCAACACACTTTCTCTCTCACACATGCAAGCTCCTTCTTCTCCATTTTCTCTTCTCCCATTTTCGGATCTAGAGCTTTTGTAAGAAGGATCTTTGGTGTCAACTTCCTAACAAGTTGGGTGTTTTGCAAGAGCTTGTGGGTATACTAGCTTGAGACTTTCTTCTTTGGAGGTTTACGTTCAAGAGCATCATCTTCTTCATCTTTATCCATCTCGAATTGCCTTGTTCTTGAAAGGTAGTATTCAAGAACATCCTATGGTTGTTTTCTTTGATAGCATTTCTTTTCACATATATATATGATCCTTGTTCTTGGGTTTGTTTTCTTGAAAATAAAATGGTTTATTTTCAGCATCTAAAACAAGTTTTAAATTCATTATATCCGCTGCGTTTTGTTGTTTAAATGGTTAAACATCTTTGTTAAACTTGTAAGAACCCAACAATGGCATCTAGAGCCGGTTATGTGGAAAACTTGCTTCAAAAGTCCAAGAAAAGTTAGTTTTGTTGGACTTTTTCAACCCATTAGGGGCTGTTTTGTTGTGGATGAATGAATCCCTTATCTTTCAAAGTTTTATCTTACATGCTTTAGAATAAACCTTGAAAGATTAACATCAAGTGGTTGATTGTTTTGTTTGGACTAAACCCTAAAGTTTGGGTTTATGTTGGCCGAAACTTTAAGGGTTAAAAGGGAGTTCATGGTTGTTCTTGGATGTTGTATTTGATACATATTTTGGTGCATAACATAGCCTTGACCTAATGTGTTTTGGATTTGGATGAATGTGATTGTCATGTTTGGTTTTATTCATTAAAGGGTTGTAATAATAATTTTGGTGTTTGTATCTTTTGGGTTGTAATTTATTTATTCATTGGTTATGTAATAAATAGATTAGGTGCATTTCTTTTATTAGAAAAATTGTATTAGGATATGATTTTTGTAAAAGAAGATGCACAAGTTGGAGACTCAAGGGAAGATACAAAGGAAGAACTCAAAAGACATGGACACTTGAAGCATTTGGATGCGGATTCGAGTGGGAGTTCTTGGACACATTTTAATGTGTCATTATTAACCCTTAGGAAAGACCAAATGACAACACTTGTGATGGCAAACAAGTGTGGTCACCTTAGTGGCTATGGTTATGCACTTATGATTGAATGGTTGTGCTTGTTTGGTTGTTTTGTTTTATGTTGGATGTTTGATATATGGATATGCATAACTAACAAATTTATAAACATAACAAGCTGAAAATAAATGGTTCTTAATCATTAAGTGGTTAATAAAAGGTTATTAAAAGGATTAATGATTTTAAATAAAAGGGGTTTTATTAAAAGAACCATAGGGTACCATGTATTTGAAAGCATGCAAATACAAGGTACATAGAGTTTTCTAAACTAGAATTATGAAAACTTAAAATGTCTTTTGAAAACAAGTTTATCACCATCCTTTTACACAACACTTGAGTCACTTGAAAACTCTTAATGGGATAAAGGTCACCTAACCATTTTGAGGGAACTTGTGATTTGAGGTGGGAATGCCATATTTGTGGGATAAAGATCACCTAACCACTTATATTGGTAAACTCACATGTGTGTGTAAGTAGGGTAACTTGATTTGCAAACCATGTTAAATGGATCACCTACAATGTGGTTTACAAAAGGTGTTGATGGGATTAACATGCCGACTATACATATGATGTTTAAGTCGATCCCATACCTCTAGAAGTTGCAAAGGGTTGCAATTGTCAAACGTTGACTACCTTGTTAATTTAAATAATGGGATAAAGGTCACCTAACCACTATTTAAATGTAACGTTGGATTCTAGAATTTTATTTTGTGTATGACACATAAAAGGTATTTATAATTAAATATGATAATATCGTAAATACTAAAATTGAACCTTGTTAAATTTTGTAGATGGCCACCAACAACAATGAAAATAATGATATTCCATCCGCTCATACCCTATCACTAAGAACCATTCTCCAAAAGGAGCGTCTAAACCATAACAATTTCATTGATTGGTTTCGAAACTTGAGAATTGTTCTCAAGCAAGAGAAACGGTCATATATCTTAGACGATCCGATTCCCGATGAACCCAATGAGGAAGATGAAGAGGCCTACATGAATTGGGTGAAATACACTGAGGACTCGGTCCAAGTGTCTTGCCTCATGTTGGCAAGTATGACTCCGGATCTCCAAAAGGAGTACGAACATCACGGAGCATACGACATGATAACCCAGTTGAAGGAAACGTTCCAACAACAAGCAAGGGTAGAGCGCTTCGAAACGGTTCGAGCACTCCATGCATGTCGTATGGATGATACCCAATCGGTCTCGTCTTATGTACTTAAGATGAAGAGCCACATAGACCGCCTCGAAAGGCTGAATTGTCCCGTCTCGAAAGAGTTGGCTACGGATTTGATCCTCAACTCTTTGTCAAAAAGGTTTGACAATTTTGTTATGAATTATAACATGAACGGTTGGGACAAGAACATAACTGAGCTTCACTCTATGCTCAAAACAGCCGAGGCGGCCATGGGTAAAAGGAGTTTACCCGTTCTCACCATCAATGAAGGTGGGAACAAGAAGAGGCCTCACCCCGCATCCAAGGCAAGTGTTGCCAAAGGTAAAGGGTACGTTGGGAGAAAGGGAAAGGGAGTGGTAAAAGTGCCACCACCAAAACCAGCGGAGAAGAAGCAAAAGGTTGCTTCGGATGACCCATGCTTTAAGTGTGGGGAGATAGGACATTGGGCAAGAAATTGTCCTGTCCATCTCAAAGAGTTGAAAGCTAAGAGGGATGCCGGGCAACCTCAGGTACAATTTTCATGATTCATATTGATCTAATTTAATATCCTCTAACACATGGGTATTGGATACCGGATGTGGAACTCATATTTGCAATTTGTTGCAGGGGTTCAAAAGAAGTAAAGACTTCAAGAAAGGGGATGTTAGCCTCTACATGGGGAATGGGGCAAAAGTTCAAGTTGAAGCCCGAGGGGACTACATCCTGAAGCTTCCAAATGGTTTGGAAGCAATTTTGAACAATGTTTTGTATGCTCCTAGTTTGACTAGGAACATTATTTCAGTTGCCCAATTAAGACAATATGGTTATGTTTTGACGTTTATTGAAAATGAAATTCATGTTTCTTTAAATGACATCTTTTATTTTAAAGCTACTCCTATTAATGGTATTTATGAATTGGTTCGTGAAAACACATTATATGATAGCTCGTTGTACCAAACCACCACCAAGAAGCTCAAATTAGATTTGAGTGACACCTATCTTTGGCATTGCCGTCTTGGTCATATAAACAAGAAGCGCATACAAACACTTCAAAAGAATGGTCTTTTAAAAGCAAGTGAATATGATTCATTTGATGTATGTGAATCTTGTTTACAAGGCAAAATGACTAAGGCACCTTTTAGTGGCAAAACCGAAAGGGCAAAAGATTTATTAGGTATCATACATTCGGATGTATGTGGTCCTTTTAAGCCAATGACTAGGTACAATGAAAGATACTTCATTACCTTCACCGACGACTATAGTAGGTATGGGTATGTGTACTTGTTAAGACACAAAGATGAAGCTTTTGAAATGTTCAAAACCTTCCAAAATGAAGTAGAAAATCAACTCAACAAATCAATAAAAATTCTCCGCACCGATAGAGGAGGTGAATACCTGAGTGATGCTTTTAGAGATCATCTTAGAAGTTGTGGGATTATCTCACAACTATCTCCACCTGGAACACCACAACACAATGGTGTGTCCGAGAGGAGAAATCGAACTCTATTGGATATGGTTCGATCTATGATGGCTAGAAGCTCATTGCCTCTATCATTTTGGGGCTTTGCTTTGCTCTCTGCGGCCCGTATTTTGAATATGGCCCCAACCAAGAAAGTGGAAAAGACACCTTTTGAAATATGGCATGGAAGGGTTCCATCTCTATCATATTTAAAGGTGTGGGGATGTGAGGCTTATGTAAAGACTCCCACCTCAAACAAGTTAGAAAGTCGTTCCACTAAGTGTATCTTTATTGGATATCCTAGAGATTCTATGGGATATTATTTCTATGATCCATTGGAACAAAAGGAGTTTGTTGCCAAGAAGGGTGAGTTCTTGGAAGCCAAGTTCCTTATGGAAGGAGCTAGCAGTAGAACAGTGGATCTTGAGGAGGATCAAGAACCACAACCCGATACACGTTTGGTTGACACTAGCACTCAACATGAGGATGTTGAGAATGATCAAATGGTTGATCAATACACACAAAACGTTCGCAAATCTGGTAGAACTAGTAATCCACCTGAAAGATATGGATTTTTCATGGATGGGTGCTATGTGGTTGATTCCGATGAACCAATCACATACCATGATGCAGTGTCCAATTTGGATTGTGACAAATGGCTTGAAGCCATGAATGTTGAGATGCAATCCATGTATGACAACCAAGTGTGGGACTTGGTTGTACCACCTCTTAGCTCCAAGGTAGTTGGAAGTAAGTGGGTTTTCAAGAAGAAAACCGATATGCATGGAAACTTGGATACTTATAAAGCTAGACTTGTAGCAAAAGGTTTCACTCAAACTCAAGGGGTTGATTATGATGAGACTTTTCGCCTGTTGCAATGCTAAAGTCTATTAGGATATTATTTGCCATAGCTGCTCATTATGATTATGAGATTTGGCAAATGGATGTCAAAACCGCTTTTCTAAATGGATATCTTGAGGAAGATGTCTATATGGTTCAGCCTGAAGGTTTTGTCGACCCAAAACATCCTAACAAAGTATGCAAGTTAAAGAAATCAATCTATGGATTGAAGCAAGCGTCAAGAAGTTGGAATCACCGTTTTGATGAAGAGGTAATTAAATTTGGGTTCATCAAAAATGCTGATGAGGCTTGTGTGTATAAAAAGGCTAGTGGGAGCATCATCACTTTCCTAGTATTGTATGTCGATGACATCCTACTATTTGGAAATGACATTCCAACCTTGGAAGGTGTAAAAACCTGGCTTGGAAGCTGTTTTTCCATTAAGGATCTTGGTGAAGCCGCCTACATTTTGGGAATAAAGATCTATAGGGATAGATCAAGGCGGTTGATAGGTTTAAATCAAAGTGCATACATTGATAAGATCTTGAAAAGGTTCAAGATGGAGAACTCTAAGAAAGGTACGGTACCTATTCAAAGAGGAACGATATTGAGTACGACTCAATGTCCAAGCTCAAAGGATGAGCAAGATAAAATGAAGGGAATCCCGTATGCGTCTGCTATAGGATCCATCATGTATGCAATGATATGCACTAGGCCGGACGTGTCATGCGCTTTGAGCATGACAAGCCGATACCAGCAAAATCCTGGAAATAGTCATTGGATGGCTGTTAAGAACATACTTAAGTACCTAAGGAGGACTAAAGATATGTTCCTAATCTATGGATCTGGTGAGGAGGAACTCGTGGTAAAAGGTTACACGGATGCGAGTTTCCAAACTGATCGGGATGACTCACGATCACAATCGGGATACATTTTCATCCTAAATGGAGGAGCAGTCTCTTGGAAGAGCTCTAAACAAGATGTGGTGGCATTATCAACTACAGAGTCAGAATACATCGCCGCTTCATTAGCAGCTCAAGAAGCTGCATGGTTGAAGAAATTCATTGCCGATCTAGGGGTTGTCCCTTCCATTCAGGACCCCCTAGAAATTCTTTGTGATAATGAGGGTGCGATTGCTCAAATCAAGGAACCCCGTGCACATCAAAAGACTAGGCACATTGAGCGGAGATTCAACTACATAAGGGATGAAGTTGAAAAGGAAAAATATGTATTCGCAAAGTTCACACGGATCAAAACATTGCGGATCCACTCACGAAGCTCCTTGAAAAGGCAAAGCATGAAGGTCATACTTGTGCCATGGGACTTCGATATTCTAGTGACTGGATTTGATCTTATAATTTTGTATTTGGATATTGGAACCTTTTATTATTTGAATGAATTATTTGGTTATAATGCTTCAACTAATGTTCCAATTTTGCATGTTTAATCCATGAGTAAATCATTTACTCTAAACGTCCGTAGTCGTTCATACCTGTGGGAACAAGTATGAGGGTAAGACTATTATGAACTTGGATTGGTGGATATTCATATGGATGAATATATAGCAAAGGGTTGCTGCCAAAGTTCATAGATATTTGTGGGATACAAATATTGGACTGACCCGCATCTCAAATATTACTACATGGAATCTTCTTGATTGATCATAAGTAAATTTGAGTAAAGGCGAATATCATTTGGTATCCTCTGACCTGAGATACATATTGGGTCTTGATATTCACCGGGTATTATACTTTGACTTAGTTCTTCGCTGTTCTGAAACACGGCAGTACATAAGACTAAATTCAGGTATAGCACGAGGTGATTGTGAGAGACGTATGTAATCAAGATGGGATTTGTCCCTCTTATTCGTTGAGAGTAAGATGTCTAAGGCCTGCTAAAGTTAAGTCAATGGAGAATGATCATTCTGTGTCTCTAAGATTTAACATGACATCTGTGACAAAAGGATAGATGATTGATTCACCTAAAACATTTTCGAGTAAGATACTTGAAGGGGATGATGTTATTGAATGGCTCTTAGTCATACGTATTAAGGGTAGTAAACCGTTGTTAGGCGGTATTTACTGCTTGCATCAATCTTCTATGAATCTTGTGCAAGTGGGAGATTGTTGGATCTTATATGCCCAAGACACATACAAGATTGATGTGGTTAGTACGTTATGATCCAAGTCGGGTCATACCCAATAACAAGCTAGGCAAACACCGATAAATATTTATTTGTTGACATGATCAAGCAAATAAATTTTGACACCAATTTAGAAAATGGGTTTTCTGAATTATTGCATTTGAGATAGAACAAATTATATGGATATTTTGTTCATGAGATATCATTTGTAATGTTATTTAAATAAGTTAAATAACATCAAATATAAGAGTGTTTAAGTTATAAAATTAAAATTGGTTTAATTATATAACTTAATTAGTTATTAACAATGAATTAAAAGGGAGTTTTTCAAAATGGGAGGGAACCCATTTTGAACCCATTTTCGGCCGCCCCTTTGGTTTGCCTTGGGATTCCTTTGTCTTGTTTTTATGCAAGACATTTACTTGTTCAACTAAGACACTCAACACACTTTCTCTCTCACACATGCAAGCTCCTTCTTCTCCATTTTCTCTTCTCCCATTTTCGGATCTAGAGCTTTTGTAAGAAGGATCTTTGGTGTCAACTTCCTAACAAGTTGGGTGTTTTGCAAGAGCTTGTGGGTATACTAGCTTGAGACTTTCTTCTTTGGAGGTTTACGTTCAAGAGCATCATCTTCTTCATCTTTATCCATCGAATTGCCTTGTTCTTGAAAGGTAGTATTCAAGAACATCCTATGGTTGTTTTCTTTGATAGCATTTCTTTTCACATATATATATGATCCTTGTTCTTGGGTTTGTTTTCTTGAAAATAAAATGGTTTATTTTCAGCATCTAAAACAAGTTTTAAATTCATTATATCCGCTGCGTTTTGTTGTTTAAATGGTTAAACATCTTTGTTAAACTTGTAAGAACCCAACATGCGGGGTTCGGTTTTGTGAGTCCAAACTGAAGAACCTTTTGATGGTGGAGGAATAGATCCGGTAACAAACTGTCGAGACCAAGGCCGTGAGGGTGGCCATGACCTGCTTTCCTTCGCCAAACGGGAAATTGCTTGAGGTAAGCTTGATAGGAATGCGTATGGGCTGTGACTTCCAACAATAGCGTTTGCCAGATAAGAAGATGGAAAAAAGGATAGATTTCATCTAAAAAAATTGGAGGATCGGATAGTTTAAATGCTCAAAGAGCTTGGGGCTCTGATTACCATATAGAGACAATAAGAGTGGTAGGTGAAAAGACTATTCTATTGGCCAATACTACATGGCTTATATTTGGCTATTTACAACAAGAGAACATATTACGCAGCATTTAGAGAGATATTTTTGGATCCATTCTGACTATTGACTTAGCTATATTTTAATATATTTGAAATTTACATTTTGTAACATCTTCTCTCCTAAGCTTGTGTTTGCTCGTTGACTGTAACCTCTCTAATAAGAACCAGCGAATTTAAAGGATGTTACATTGATTCACCTAAACCCATTTCAGTTAGTACTTCATATTCATAGGTTTTTAAATATACTATATTTTCTTCTAATCTTTCCGTTCTAGATAAAATTAAGTTGTTTATTGCATGATTTTTCCTTAGGGTTATTTTTTTCATTCAATTAGACGTGGAGCACCTATGATCAGGTATGATGATTGATTATTTTATAGTTTCTTTAACTAACTTCCTACTTTATTTCTCGTTTCATGACATACTCTATGGTCATGTATATTTGTGATCGTTTGAAGGATTTAGGTTTAATAGGAATTTATGAATTAGGTTTTTTGTGGCAAAGCCTAAGTCTCTACCTGATGGCTTTATTAATTTACGTATGTGACACCTTCATACATTAATGTAACATCTTTATAGATTAATATAAAGCCCTCTTAGATGAATATAACCCCTGTTTCTCTATATGAATGTAGCACATGTTACATGCATGTTATAGTTTCTCTACATTAATGTAATAACATGTTCTTTATAGTCATCCGTGATCGAAGGATTTAGTTAAATATAACTTGATGTGGTCTTGTGGATTTAAGTTATTCTAGTGATTTTTATCAAGAAATATTTGTTTTAGAAATACAATTTTCTTTTGCATCTTGTTCAAGTTGATTATTGTTTTTAAATTGCAAGTGGCTTGTATGTCAAGTTCAAGATAATTTCTATTTTAGATTTCCTATCTTAGATTTTCAATTGTAAGAGACAACACATTTATTTCTAGTAGTTCTTGTGTTTTAAATTATAGATAATTTCTTTGTAAGATCTAAATAATTATTGGTGGGTTAAATGATTTTGTAAGTACTATACTAAAATTTTGTAAGATTTAATAAATTATTGTTTTTGAACTACACATTATCCTTAAGGTGTCTCTGTGTACGTATATTACTATATATTAATACTCAAAATATCTCTGTCTCTAAGCTAGCCATAAATTGTTCTAATCATAAATACAATGGGAGTGCTTAGAACATAACAACTATAAGATAATTCTCATATGTTGACTTGATTGAAAGAAACAATGACGACGATTCAATTGTTTCTTGCTTCAAATTCAGACATGTTTGTTTATTAGATTGATGTTTCACTATTACAACCTTGTAAAATCTTATGACTTTATGTCATACCCTGTTACATCAAAGTATCCCACCTGTTGTATTAATATAAAAACTTGTTACGTTAATGTAATACTCCCTGTTGCATCTACATAACGCTTCTTACATCAATAACATTGTTTTACAACTGCATATTTTTATAATTAAAGATACACCAATATAACAACTCATTATTGCCTACCAGTTTGAGTTAATATTAAGTTTTTAATGGACGCTCAAGGATACAATCAATTAGATGGAAGTGTTGCATGTATTACAAAATAATTTGTTCAGGTTAAAAAGTTGAATGGTGTGTAGAACATCATTGTGCCACCAAGTTAAGTCAAAGAATAGTTAAATGAAATTTTGTGATATGAGTTTTGGTGGTAATTATCTTGTTGCTTCTTTTTATATCAAATTATATAATCTCTTGTTTATGGTAAGGATTTATGTGGAGATACATATGTATGAGATGAATGGTAGTTTGCCTTTATGTAATACATGTCCACTGCACAAATGTAATTGATTAGTGCAGCATTGTAACAACACATGTTAAAAAATAATACATATATATATATATATATATATATCAGGGAGAGATCAAATGAAAACCATATTAATAAATGAAAACTAATTTCAACCAATCATATAATTTCTTATGGTTTTTTTATTTTTATATATGAATGTACTTTAGTAAAACTTCACTTTCACTATTTTTGGTGTTTATGTATTTTTAATTGTATATCCCTTGAATCTCTCTAATTACAATTTGTTTTTTTAATAATTTCTAAAAGATATTAATCAAAAATTACTATAAATCAAAATCCTCCACTACGGCAAAATATCTATATCCATAACACTAATCTTCGATTCTGATTTAAAAATCAAGCAACAGACTTACTAGTTTGTGAGTTTGGGGTTTTATAGAAAAAAAGTTGATTCACATTTATTTAATAACTTCAAGAAACAGGCTTCATCCATTTTAAAGATCTTGGATTTTTACCGTTGATATTCCTTCGATTCTTGGTTTACAAATCGATTCTCTAAAAATTGTTTTATCTAGAAATCGTCGATGGTGTCGGAGTAGGTCTATGGTATTGTTCGGCGTGTTGTTGATTTGAATCACAAGTGAAGGAGAGAATTCTGGAAAAGGGTTATATCTTCTACATTCACAAGGTGAGGCGGCGGCTAGGGTTACATGTGCATAGAAGTGGTAACATCAATATAAAAGATGATGATGATTATGAACTTAGATACCTATATGTAACCAAGATGAAGATGGCGATGAACCGATGGAAATAGGTATCCTGGTAAGATACATATACTTACCCACTCGTGACATACATATATGTATGTTTGAGACCTATGAAGATGACATCAACCAGATGGATTGTAAGGATCAACACTTTACAAATCAGATCGATCTCGTTACAAGAATACAGATGTAATCATCACAGTAAGAAGATATAATAAGCAAAAGATTAACACAAGTGTAAATAAACTTCAATTTTATTTGCTCTTTGATTTGAAAGACACAAAGTACATATGAATCAGGAAATGACAAAAGCTTACTAAATTACATCAACTAACAATTATTTATACTAAACTATGAAGTTCTCGCGCGAGATACAACTTCTCACAGGGCAAGTACAGGTTCTCGCGCGACTGATTTTCATAATCTTTGATTTTCCTAGCCTCTAGGTTTAATCCTACAATCTCCCCTAGGCTCGATGAATCAAAGCGTTAGAAGTCCACGTCTGCAACCTTGTAACTGCCCCCATAAGCGTACATATTGTTATCCAGGGCCTTCATGATCAACCAACCGAACTGTGCTGCTATGAAATGACAGATTCATCAGCTGCAATCGGACAAGCCTAAAACTTCATCAAATCTTCTCTTCCAAACTTGAGTAGATCCATAGGGTCAATAATACGGTAGTCTTTGTCAACATAATGGATCAATTCATGACCCGTCTCCTTCTCACAACTCCACCATATGAGGTTTGACAAGCTGTTAACTGGCACAGAAGCGTGTATAGGGATCTTCCTCGTGTATCTTGGATGCTTATAGACCCGTATCTTCATTGGCTTGTTAGCATTAGGATCTATATGTCTTATCTTCTATCACTTTGGATTGGCAGTTTTGAAGTCCTTGAAGTTAGTTTTACTTTGCCTCCAAATCATGTTCCTAATCCAATTTCCCTTTCCATAGTTATTTGGATTGATAAACGAAACACGACCCATAGCATATAATTCTGAAGCTTTGAGTGTATGGAAGTCGTGCTCGTCCTGATAATATCTATTGCTCTTGCCTTTCTCTTAATCACATACATCTTCTTTTCAGGTTTCTTTCGGGGAACAAAGGACGAAATAGAATCGAGTTGGTAAGATCACCTACTTGACGTACACCACTTTGTCCATTTAGATCCGTTGTCTTGTCAGTCATCTCTTGTACACTAGATTCTCCACAATCTCTTCTTCTTCAATCAAAATATCTAAGAATAAGTCCTTAAGACTATTCCTAAACATGTCTGTGTAGTCTAGTGTCTCTCCAAATCATCGAATGGACCAAAATCCTCATCCAATTCCTCAGCAATGATCTTTTGCTGAAACATATAAATTCTTTCTCAGATAGTTCTTCAGTAGCGGGATCTAACGGTGTATAGTCAACTGTATCATCGGGACTTGGTCCGGAGACATTAGCAAACCCGATGATCCAGAAGGACCATCAGCTGAGCCCATATCACCACCCTGATCATCATCATCATCCTTCTAATCATCCTTTCCATCTTTCTCATCATCATCACCATCATCTCCATCATCATCTTCATCATCATCATTATCAGCATCATCCTCATCACTAAACTCATAATCTACCAAATCTAAGTCATCATCATCATTAGCAGGCTCAGGAATTGGTAAATCATACTTAGGCTCTACAAACTCTTGGCCTATGAAAACTACAGGTTGATCCTCAGTAGACGTATAGGAACAACGATAGAGGCTATTGATCAACAATAGCAGTCTTTATTGTCCTTTCAGTAGCAACAGGATCAACATCATACTTTGTAGCATTAGCAAGATCTTGAGCAGCTTCAGGATCAGCAGAGTGCTGTCCGCTCGACTCTCCAACTTCTGTGGTTCGTTGATGAGTAAATGAAAATAGAACAGAGAAGTGAGGTCTCTAATATTCTCTTCCAGAATCTGAACATAGCTGAATATAAATTGTTTACTGATGTTCAAGATTCTTGATCCTCTCTTCCTTCTCATCAATCATCTATCTATGTAAATCATCAATAATCCGAGTGTTCTCCATCATGTCTTTCTCTAATGTACAAACTCTCTGCTCAATGGATACCCGCGTAGGTGAATCAGAAGAAGTCTCGGCCTGCTGCCTTGGCTCAGGAGTAGTATTTATGAAGTCGTCCATGACAAACATATCATTATGGCCTTGATCCCTTGGTGGTGTACTCAACAGATCATCGGCAATGGGCATAGCAGATGATGTTATAGTTGTTGACTCTGTAACGATACTAGTGTCTATTATGGAATAGCCTCACTAGCTTTGACTGGAGTCTCAGACACAGGAATATCAGCACTCATCGATACAGTTGTCATCGGGTCCGACGCTTACGCAACACACCTCGTCCTCTACCCCTCCCATTCGACTATCTGTACTTTTCCTTTCCATTCATTTTTCCTCCTCTGAGAGATGGAGAATCCTCAGGAACAAAATCTTCATCTCTTTCCTCAGAAGTGCGTTAGTAGGAGTTACTTGCACTCTGGGTCTTTCTTGAAGCACATAAGAGACATTTCCTATCTGATCACTATCGGTCTCACTACCTGAACTGAACCAGGAGTCAATCTCATCATCTACTGACATCCTAACTCGTTGAGAGCTTCCTAAAGCATCATCAGGAACTCTAGTAGATGGACCAGCCTGATCAGCTTAAGTGGCCATATTTTCTGGATGTTGGGCTTCTTCTTGATAACCCTCATAAATCTGCCAAGTTTGGCAAAATGTGTACCATCCCAAGCATTTCCCTTGCTCCTATCAATTATGTGAATATATCTTTCTTCATCACCATAACAGCATAGGTGGAAGAATCAGATATTGCTAACTCATGTGAGCAGCATTCATAATCAGTTGTATGAATCGAGGATACATGATGAACTTCTTTCCTACAAAAGCTATCACTTCTTCTGCATCTCTGAGAAAATAGCACTGGATATGCTGTGTGGGAGATCATCTACAAGAGATATCAGCAGGGATCCAAATACTACCTTAGGCTATCCATCCAGCTTTTAGATTACTGAGGCAGTGAATCACCACATGAAATAAGTACTTCCAGAACGAAGGTAAGTACTTCTTCTCTAGTGAAGGATATCGGTGATCATAGCCCATCCTCTTCAAACAGTCTCTAGCCACATATTCATCAATCTTTACGGGCGTATTTGGCTTATCCTTAATAATAGTACACTGTTAATAACCTATGTAGTAATAAAAGTTCTCTTTCCCTTGACTGTAGCTGATATACATGGTTCTCCTTGATCATCTCTCTCATTGGCTACTGTCAGCCAGAACTAATTAATAACATCAGTGTAAATCGTAGGATTAGCTGTAATAGCATGATGTATACGAGATGTCTTGAGGCCGTCAATCATAGATCTGAACAATGCCTTGTCATCTGGAATGTCTCCAAGGAAAGCTACTGTATTATGGTTTTTGTTAAACACCATTGGTCTCGATATCTGAAAATTAAACATACATTTATTAGTAAGACACACTTTTTAAATTTTTTCAGACTTAGAATTTTTTTTTTGAGAATTTCAAAAAGTTTTAACTTCTAGCGCGAAAACTAGCTATTCGCATGAAATTGATTTGACAAAAAGTCACTTTTTGTGCGACTGGTCAAAGTTACCACGCGACAAGTTCTGTGCGAATTCAAATGTTTTCGCATCTGTTCATATTCTGAACACTTTTCGAATTCGACAAGTCCCAATTTTCAATTTTCAAATTAAACAATTTCAGAGTGTTTCAGCTGTTTGATTAGGTCTTATTTAAGATTTATATGTTTAATTTTGTTTAATTTTATGTCTATTTGTCTAATACCAATCGGTCACGAATCAAACTCACTTAAAATCAATCAATAATTAACAATCTACCTTATCGAACACTTTAGTAAGACTATGCGACAACAATGAACATGATTATCACTTTATAAAGTTTGATCACTTAGAATTTTGAGAGAGTGAATTTCAGAGAGTTTCTTGTGAATGTACACTTCTTGCACAACTGTACCTTTTATAGTCTTACTGACTTCTCGCGCGAGAAGTCAGTATTCGCAGACAACAACTTTTCGCACCGGGTGAACTTCTCGCATGCGAGAAGTTCAGTTATTTTGAAAATTTTTGAACTTTTTCAGTTTTTCAATTTTTCAACTTGTATTCATTTTATTTGAACTTCTTATTTTTATGAGTAAAATATGTTTAACTAAGTGTTTACATTATCCAAGATCCCTCAATTTTTGTAAATTTTGTAAAACAAGAAACAAAGTATAATAAACACAAAAGTTAATAGAAAACAAATTGACATACACTTATACTTATAACTTAAATGTTTTTGGTAAATTTTCAAGTATAGGATCATATTTCTGTGAAATCGATCATTAACATCATCCAGCTTTATTAAAAATAAGACTGGTTATGTTGATTGTTAATATGTTGTGTCCATATAAACTTGTGACCCATATTCTGTGATATTTATCATGTTCTATTAATTTATATGAATCTATGAATCTCACAATCAAAAATCCTGTAGAACCCTTATCCAGCGTCATAACACTTTTGAGATTTCAAGTTACCCCAATTTGACTTAAACCTTTTACCTCTGATTAGTTTTTTTAGAATTATTTTTCTCTATTATAATATCTATTTAGAGCATAACTAGCCTGAAAAACATTTCTAAACATAGAATATTAACAAATTTTAGGACTTATTAACTGCTAGTCGGACTTATGTTTTGTCATCGCAAGATGTTTAGGACTTACAAGCCAAGTCAGACTTACATGTCTCATCTTTTGATTTTACATCCTGTGTCAGAACATATTTTCAAAAAGAAAATATTTATCATATAATATGTTGTCTATGACACATCTTTTATTATTATGCTTATTGGCATCTTTTGTTCCTGTATGGCCTTTTGGCATCTTTGCTCTTTTTGTTAATATTTATTTTCTCTTTTTGTCTTTGCTTTTCATATCTTTTTCTTCTTTTGATATTTAAATTACCATTTTCTTCTAAAGAACACTAAATGAGACATTACTGGCTTGAGTATGACTAGACTATAACTCTCAGTCTGTTTTAGCTTTGGAATCATTGTTACCCAAAACCGTGATGAGTAACCCACTTCAGTCATTATGAGTTTACTTTCAGTGTATCAGGATCATAGTGCTTTTAGTCTTGAAGTCAAGCCTATCAACATATCAAACATAATCCAAGTCAGTTTCGTTTAAGCCTTAGGATTGTATGATCAAAATCAAGAAATGTACTATCATTTCCTAAATCCTTACAATTTAATTTTCTCAATGTATAAAACAAAATCTTTTTGTAATTTCTTTACTCCCCCTAAGAAAAAAATCTTTTTTGAGACATTTTCATATTTTCATCCCCTAAAATAGTGATTATCTATAAGAAAATAACAATTTTAACTAAAATGAGGAAAACTATTTTTTCAAAGGATTTATGGATAATCATTAACCAAAATTAATTATCCCAGTTTGGAGTAAAAAGTTGAATCAGGAATGATCAATCGCCTTAGTAAACAATTAGCAATGTTGTCATCTGATGAGATTGAGTCCAGATGATAAGCTTTCTATCAAAACAGTCACGGATAAAGTGCATGCGGATATCGATGTGTTTTGTTTTTGAATGTTGGATCGGATTCTTTACTATGTTCAACACTGTAGTGTTGCACACCAAATTTTGGTGTTATATATATTAAGACTATAATCAAGAAGTTATTGTTGAATCCAAACAATCTAAGAGCAACAACTTGATGTAGCCACATATTCAGCCTCTACAGTGGATGTGGATACCGTCTGCTGTTTCTTGCATTGCCAAGAAATCAACCTATTTCCAAGAAATTGACAGCCACTAGTTGTTGATTTCCTATCCAAGTTACATCCTGCATAATCACTGTCAGTATAAGCATATAAATGAAACAAAGTTTTAGGATACCAAAGACCGAGTTTTGGTTAACCCTTGAGGTATTTGAAAACCCACTTGACGACTTTCATATGAGATTCCTTCGGATTATTTCAATATCGTACACACTGACAGATAGGAAACATAGTGTCTGGTCTACTAGCAGTGAGATACATCAGAGATCCAATCATTGATCAATACAATGTTGATCACGTCTTCACCCGTGAGATCAGGAGTAAAGTAGGACGAGAAAGTCATTGGGGTGTGAGCAACCTTAGAGTCCTGAAATTTAAATTTGTCCAGGATAATGTGAACATATTTTTCTTGATGTATCAGTATACCCTTATCATCTTGCTTACGTGTATACCTAAGAAAAATGACATTTCCCCAAAAGAACTCATCTCAAATTTCTTTTTCATCACAGCTTCAAATTCCTTACACAAATCATCATTGGTAGATCTAAAGATAATGTCATCGACATATATTTGAACAAGAATGAGATCATCACCAGTATGTAGTAAATAAAAGTTTGATCAATAGCATCCTGTGTATAACCATTTTCAAGCAAATGTTAGTGAGGTGCATACCAAGCACGAGGTGCTTGAAGTAGGCCATAGAGTGCTTTGTCTAACTTATAAACATAATCTGGATGATCTGGATCTTCAAAGCCAGGTAGTTGAGAACAAAGGTTTTTCTTTCATCTTGCCATACAAGAATGCAGTTTTGACATCCATTGACACACCTTGAAGTTCTTGTATGAAGCATAAGCTAGAAAAAATTGTATAGGCTTCTAGTCTTACAACTGGAGCAATACTTCATCATCATCAAGTCCTTCAACCTGATAGTTACCTTGAACAACAAGTCTGGTCTTGTTGCGAACAATCAATCTTTTTCATCCGTTTTGTTTTTTAATATCCATTTTGTACCAATCGGCAACTTACCCTTGAATTTCACACCGATGCCACACATTTAGCTTCTTGAATTGCTTCAATTCGTCTTACATAGCCTCAACCTAACTGTTTTCTTTTAATGCCATCTTAATATTCTTTGGCATAATTTGAGAAATGAAGCATGAATAGAAGCATGTATTTATAGTACTAGATTGACTTTAAGTTTAGAAACCTTGTAATAATGGACCAATGATTGCTTCAGTTGGATGGTCCTTATGAATTCTCAGCTGAGGATTGTATCTTCAGAAATAACTTCGTCTAAATTAGACATATGACCCACTGGTTCTTCAACATTGATTCCTGCTTCTTGTTGATACACAGTATCTTCCTCTTGATAAATATCATTATCAACAGATAAATCTTCAATGAAACTTCAATGGTACCAATTGGATCATTTTGAGTAGAAGAAGAATTCTGATCAGAAACCTATGGAGCTTGTTCAATAACTGGATCAGAATGAGGCATTACAGATTCAGAAATAGATGTAGAACAGTTAAAACATTTGAAGAAGATGGTATGTCTAAAGATCTTCTTGTAGCTGAAGATGACATAGGTCCAACATCATCGGTAAAAATATCTTGAATTGATGATGACAAAGGTGGGTTTAGCTGTAGAAACAACAGAAGATCGATTAAAAGTTTCAAATAATGAAGCATAATCGTATATCCATGAAGGAGCAACCTGCATCTGTTTTCTTAGATTCATGCCATTCTATATCAAATGACTCAATTATTTGTTTAGACCTTTTATATAAACCTGGTATGCAACTTTGTTGGCTGAATATCCAATAAAATAACATTCATCAGCTTTTTCATCAAATTTTGATATAGAATCAGATGTGTTTAACAAATTACAACAACATCTAAATGTTTAAAATATTTGATTTTGGGTCTATGTTTGAAAAAGATTTCATAAGGAGTCATATTTTATTGTTTGATGATTAACACACGATTCTAAACATAACATGCAGTGTTAATAGCTTCAGCCCAAAAGAATGACGGTAATTTGGCTGCTGATAACATTGTTCTGAAAGCTTCAATTAATGTTTTGTTTCGTCTTTCAGCAACTGAATTTGTTGTGGAGTTCCCGCAGAACTGATTGTTTAGCTATCCCTTTAGTATCACAAATTCATTCAGAGTATGATTGCAAAACTCTATTCCATATCACTTCGAATGCACTTGATGGTTTTGTCTGTCTGATTCTCCACTAGGGTCATGAACTTTATCAATAGGTGAGGTATCTCATCTTTGGTTGCTAAAACGAAAACCCATATAAATCTGGAAAAATCATCAGTAATAACCAAGCAGTATGCACGACGTCCTAAAATCAAAACACTAACTAAACTGGACCAATAAATCCATGTGTAACGTTTAAAGGATGGACTCAATTTTGGTATGAGCAACTGGTTTATGAGGAAGTTTATGTTGTTTGTCTTTTGATCATGACAGATAATGTTTAGTAGTTGAAATTCTTTCAAGTTAGGCCTAAACATAATTTCCTCTAACCAGCTTGTTCATATTTTGATGTTTACATGGCCAAAGACGACGATGCCAAAACATTGAATCACTTTCTGAGGCTTTAGATAACAAACAAGACGTAGTTACAAATGAATATGAATCATTCATGTCAAGTAAGTATGTGTCTTTGTCTCTTGGTGTTCTCAACAAAATCCATTCATCAGGAACCACAAATCCAGGTTTTAGAATGAGACATTCTTTATCAGTGAAATGTGTTGAATACCTTTTGTCATAAATTTGAGAGATGCTTAACAAATTATGTTTAAGTTCCTCAAAAAATTGACATTTTCAAAACTTAACACACCATTAAACACTGTACCTTTCTTTGTAATCTTACCACCTTTATCTCTTTCAAATATAAAATGCTCTGTTATAGGTTGTATGTTGTTTAACAATAATATATTACCAGTCATGGTACATTGAACAACCACTGTCAACATGCCAAACACTGTTTATAACTTTCCTGGGTTGTTCCACCACATATGAATGAATTTATTCATGTTTAGACCCAAGCCATGGTGACTTGAGCATATTGTTTCATCCAAATAGGATACAGACTTTAATATCATATCTCTTCTATCATTGAAGATAGAATTTCAATAATATCAGGCTCAGATTTTTTTCTTTTATTTTCTACTTTTGAATGGTTTGATCAGATGTGTAACCATTTTCCTTAAAGTGATCTGAATTGGAGTAAAATTGCTATCATCAACAAGTAAAGATTTCTTGTTTGAAATTTTTTTATTCAAATCTATTTGATTGATCATTTCTTTATCAACAAAGGAATTTGACTGATTTGTATTCCTTTTGATTTGGCATTTAAAAAGAATTGTTTTCTATTATTTGAAATTGAATTGTGAAATTTTTGTTTGCTTGAAAGTGGATGTTATTGATGCAATTTCTAGCCCTATGATTTGGCTTGTCACATACATAACAACACATCTATGATATGTATTGATTCTCATGTACTTCTCACAAACTGTTTATAATAACTTCCCAGTCATCATAGAATCTGGCTTTAGTATTTATTTGGCCTTGTGATTCTTTAACATTCTCTCTTTTCTCTCTTTCATTAAGAATTGTTCTAGATGATTCCGGAAGAATTGAGGTATCGTTCCTAACTTTTTGATTCATATCTGAAGCCGATGAGGCATGAACTATTGCTTTAACCTTTTGAGTTGAAGGTACTGGAATGTGACCAGTGCCTTTGATACCTGATCTACAAACATCTTGTTTTATAGAGTTAGCAATAATAGGAGATTTATTTTAAAGAAACTGGCATTGGTTTCTTTAAAAATGTGATATTCCTTAACAATGTTGCCTTTTGAAACAATTTTGTTCTTGAAATCAGTTTTCAAGTCAGATACTGATGTTGTGACTCATTTTCTTTTATTTTCCTTAAAATCTATCTTTGATTTCAATTTCTTTTGTTTGTTAGACATTTGTGAACAAACATTTGTAGAAATAAAAAAATCTAGAAGTTCATTGATAATTGATGATGAGTTACACAAAGATTTTTCATTACAACTTTTATTTTCCTTCAAATCTATTTCATCCTTAATTTCCCAATCTTCAACCAACCGTTCTTTCTTCACACTTTCTGTAATTTAATTTCATTTTTATGACAGGGTCAATAGTTAGTGAAACATTGACTGGAGTTGTTAAGTCTGACTTTGGTTGAAAACCTAATCCATAGGTCTCTTCATCTAAGTAGTAGTTGATGAAGGTAAACATGTATAATCATGATTATTGGTGGTACTATGTTAGAATATCCAACTCCACTTTTACCACCATTAATCTTCTGAGTCATTTGAGACTTGATTATACCTTTAACCATATTTGACGCTAGCTCAAATTTTCAACAGTTAATTTTGCATATAAGAGTTCACTGTTAAGTTTATTGATTTCTAAAAATAGTTTATAGTTACGTGTTGTCAAATCTTTTATGTTACAATCTTTATCTTGATATTCAATTTGATCGATAAATCGATTTGTTTAATCCTTCTATTTTTCTTTAAAAAATTCTTATCATTTTTATATTTACGAGCTTGATATTGAAGTTTTTCAACTTCTAAAATCAAGCGTTTGTTATGACTCTGTATCTTTGAACCTTTTCTATACATGTATTTGAACAAAGATTAGTATGTACCTCTACGGTCTCTTCTTGCTTGTTCTTCTCGTCAGGTGTGACATTTACCATGAAGGCTTTCAGTTCCTTCTTTTCTTCTGTCACAACCTCAATTTCCACCAATGGGGTTTTATTGTTAGGCGTGTGACATACCAGGATCTCAGCCACTAGTTACACCAAACGACACAACAATTACAAAATATAATTGTTCGTTAACGTTTGAATTTCCCAAAAACAGAGTTAATAACGTAAACTTAAGAATAGTTACGGAAGCATAATCAATCTTAATTTAAATGGCGTAACACGCGCAAACCAATTAAATAAAGTTCATAGAAAATGTAAATGTTTCATTCGACCCACATGATGGTAAATGCATGAATGAGATGTTCCTAATTGTGCGCATCTTGTGAACCTGAAAGAAACATGCTAAAGTATCAACACAAGGTTGGTGAGTTCATAGGTTTTGATAACATAACATAATAGTAGCCGATACAGTAAACAAAGTAATATCAGTAGATAGCTAGTCTACCTAACAAGTTACATAGTGTATGAAGTTCGCAACCGAAGCTGACAATGTAAATGAAGGCCTCGGTTGTGGATACCAGACCACAGCAACAGAAATTAGGTCAATTAAACACCCGTTTGACATACAGTCGTGCTAGCGCGACTAGCCGGGTGGGGTTTGTCAAACCTAGTAGATCTACTCAGAATTATCTCGCTAAAGAACATACATTAACGGTTCGAAATGTGAGGACTTAATTGGTATAACACTAGTATCATGAGATAATTACAGTAATACTGATCAATGAAAGAAGTTTTAAAAGGAACAAGTTTCTTTCCCCCAAAAAGAATTGTATGTAAAGTGGGGCTGTAAACTCACCTTATAAGCACAACACAAGAGATAATGCAGAGAGCAAGTAAATTCTTTTCCGAATAACCTGAATTTCAGTTATATCTTTAATATTAATTATTAATTATAAAACAAAATGATTGTACGGTTTCGTGTTTCAGACTCGGTTATGGTGGAACCCATAAACACTTCCCCATTCCCAAGCAAGCACAACCATATATCAAATCACCTTTAATGCACTAAATCCAGATATAATGTATAAATGTATCATTTAAATGTTTAAATTATATAATAATAAATCCACACTAATAATATTACATGAAACTATTAGCCATGATATGTACCCAAACTACGCGCCATAATGCATATTAATTCATAAGTAACCCATATACGGTAATATATATATATATATAATATATATATATATATATAATATAATATATATATATATATATATATATATATATTTATACAATATGTATGTTAGTCCACCGCATCCATTTAATACAGATATATAATATAATATGCAAACTACCCACATCTCTCAAGTATATATATATAATATATATATAATATATATATATATATATATATGTGTGTGTGTGTGTGTGTGTATAATGCCTAAATCACACATCCACACATACATTCACATTCCAATAATTATTAACACACAACACATACATGCACTAATATTTATTCACAACTCAAACAGATGCATGTAATAATATATAAATATATTCATAACACATAGTCATGTGCACACACAATCATAAACATACAAGCATAAAATATAATGTATGTACACACATCACCAGCACCTTCTTCATAAACCCCACTATAATAAATATAAACACACAATGGGCATACGCATGGATATAACATACACTAGCACATATATGGGTGAACACATATCAACTCACGCAGAAGCAAACATACATACACGATGCAGCAGAATTACCCACACACCGACGCATATATACACACATATTACATACCCGCACGCCCACACTAATATACGCACACACTAGCAGAAAGAAACACACACGCAGTACACCCAAAACTACAACAAATCAAGCATACATCGCAGAATACACACACACAACAGAAGCAACCACCACCCATCGCATGTAACCAAGCCGTGCACCCTCACAATGCACACATCCCAAACCGCACACACATACACACGGCACCTACACATAACCATGCATCCAGGTAAGTACCCCACACGGCCAAGTCGTGACCCAAATAGGTCGCGCGCGTAATGAACTATGTCGAAACCGAAACCATAACGATACAAATGTGAGTATGGGTCGGGTAATCTTACCAAACAAGATGAAGAGTTACGTCGATCACCGTTTGCGACCGTTGTTCGATCGGTTCTTCAAAAGATTGCGGGTGTCTTGACCGCCGAGGAGAAGGGCCACCACGGAAGAGACGTCTCCGGTGAAGGAAACCGTGAGGACAAGAGAGCCGCCGAGAGCCAAACGAGAGGTGAGGGAGGCTGTCAAAGGTGGTTGCTCACGGCTGGTGGTCGACGGCAGAAAGCAGTTCGAATGGAGGCTCTAGGGTTTCGTAAAAGAACAAAGGAGAATGAATGAGGGTGAGGTTTACGGCAGGGTGGATGCTAATGAATTCGTATTTGAAATCTTGCCACATCTAGTCCCTCAAGTTTACTTGAGTTGTAGTTTGGGTTAATTAGGTTTAGTTAGGTTTGGATTTAATTATTCATAATAATAATAAAATTGATTTACTTTAAAGAAAATATCAGGGCGAAGTTAGATAGCGGTAACAGTGTTAACCTGAAAATATGAGGTGTCACATCATCCCCTTGTTGAAGGAATTTTCGTCCCGAAAATTAGAACATCAGATTACGAAGAACACCAGATTCAATGATCTGCAAAGCACAAGGAGTAGGGTTTTTCCGAGGATTCAGAAACAACTCGAAAACTCGAAAATAAAGATTTTGGAACTTCTCAGTTGTGATCCCCTTGTTGAAGGGAATTTCGTCTCGAAATTTAAAAGAAAAGATATCTTGAGAATGATACCTTAAGAAGTGGATGCCTGATCTTTGAACAGTTGTGGTACTTCTTTTTCATCTGATCTTTGCGTTCCCAGATAAACTCTGGTTCACGCTTTGAATTTCACCTAACGTGTACTATAGGAATCTCACTACGTTTTAGGGTTTGACTTTTCGATCCATAATCTCAACTGGTTCTTCAATGAAATGAAGCTGTTCATCAATCTCCAGTTCCTCCAAAGATACGATTAGTGATTCATCAGCTAAGCACTTCTTCAGGTTTGAAACGTGAAACACATTGTGTATTCCATTGAGCTCTTCAGGTAAATTCAGCTGATAGGCTACTGGACCAATCCTTTTGATAATCTCAAATGGTCCACGTAATGCGGATTTAACTTTTCCCATTTCTTGAACCAAATTACACATTTCCAAGGTGAGACTTCTAGAAGTACCTTTTCACCAATCTGAAATTCCAATGGTTTACGACGTTTATCTGCATAACTCTTCTGTCGATCACGTGCCGCTGCCATACGATTACGAATTTGCATGATCTTCTCAGTCGTCTTGTGCACAAGTTCAGGACCCGTGAGTTGGCTTTCTCCAACTTCTGCCCAACAGATAGGTGATCGGTATATGTCCATACAGTGCCTCAAAATGGTGCGACTTTGATGGGGGTGTGATAATTGTTATTGTAGGAGAACTCACAAATGGTAAATGAGTTTCCCAACTGCTGCAAATCGATCACACAGGCACACAACATATCTTCTAGTGTCTGTATCGTATGCTCATTCTGACCATCGGTTTGCGGATGATATGCAACGCTCATATCCAACCGCGTTCCCAATAACCGCTGCAAGGATTGCCAGAAATGAGAAGTGAATTGAGCGTCACGATCCGATATGATAGATATTGGCACACCATGCCAGGAGACTATTTCCCTTAAATAAATTCGTGTTAGCTTCTCCATTCGATCAGTCTCTCGGATGCCAGGAAATATGCGGATTTTGTTAAGCGATCTATTATAACCCAAATGGTATCTCATCCGCTGGGAGTCTTAGGTAACTTTATGATAAAGTCCATCAAGATCTGCTCCCATTTCCACACTGGAATGTTCGGTTGCTGAAGTAAATCGGATGGTCTTTGGTACTCCACCTTAACTTTAGAACAAGTTAAGCATCTGCTTACGTAGGTGGCAATCTCAGCCTTCATGTTCGGCCACCAGTAGAACTCCTTCAGATCTTGGTACATTTTGTCTGAACCGGATGAATTGAGTAACGTGACTTATGAGCTTCATCCATTACCAGCTCTCGTAATTCGCCATATTTTGGTACCCAGATCCGTTCCATGAAATAATGGATTCCATCGGTCTTTATCTCTAATTGTTTCTCCATGCCCCGCATGGATTCTGCCTTCAGATTCTCCACTTTCAAGGCCTCAGATAGAGCAGCCTTGATTTGCATTGGTAGATCGGAGTGAATGGTCATTTGTAATACGTGCACCAGCCTGGGTTTCGGTGTTTCCTTTCTACTGAGGGCGTCGGCTACCACATTAGCCTTACCCGGGTAGTACTTGATTGCACAGTCGTAATCATTGAGCAATTCTAACCACCGTTGTTGCTGCATATTCAGCTCTTTCTGATCATATATGTGCTGGAGACTCTTGTGATCTATATAGCTCATGCACTTGGTTAATGCCTCCAGATCTTTAAGGCAAACACTACAGCTCCAAGTTCCAGATCGTGTGTTGTGTAGTTCTTCTCATGCACCCTGAGCTGTCTAGATGCATAAGCAATGACATTGTTACGCTGTATCAATACTCGTCCAAACCCTAGATGGATGTATCATAGTAAACAATGAAATCATCAGTCCCTTCTGGCAAAGCTAGGATCGACGCACTGTAGAGTTTGTCCTTAAGCGCCTGAAATGCTGATTCCTCTTTGCTGCCCCATTTGTAGATGGTTCCCTTGTGTGTTAGGGCATTCAAAGGTTGTACCAACTTTGAGAATCCCTCAATAAATGTCTGTAATAGCCCGCCAAACCAAGGAATTGCCGCACTTCAGTAGGCGTTTTCGGTATCGGCCAATCCTTGATTGCTTCAATTTTTAAAGGATCTACATGTATACCCCTTTCATTCACCACATGCCCAAGGATTGCACTTCTCGCATCCAGAAGTCGCATTTTGAGAACTTTGCATAAAGTTGTTCATTTTTCAATAGATCCAGAATGATTCTCAAGTGTTCCTCATGGTCTTCCTTATTCTGGGAGTAGATTAGTATGTCATCAATGAAGACAATGACAAACTTATCCAAATAAGGCTTGGAAACATGGTTCATTAGGTCCATGAAAACTACTAGGGCATTGGTCAGTCCAAAAGGCATAACAGCGAACTCAAAATGTCCATAGCGAGTCCGGAATGCCGTCTTCGGGATGTCTTCCTCTCAAACTCACAACTGATGGTAACCCGAACTCAGATCGATCTTGGAATAGTAGCTTGATCCTTGCAACTGGTTAAACAGGTCATCAATGCGTGGAAGTGGATATCTGTTCTTGATCGTCACCTTATTCCAGCTCCCGGTAGTCAATACACATTCTGAAGGTTCCATCTTTCTTTTTCACGAAAAGCACTGGAGCTCCCTAGGGTGAGAGCTGGGATGTATGAATCCCTTGTCTAGCAATTCCTGCAATTTCTTAGATAACTCTGTAATTCGTTCAGTGCCAAACGGCACGGCGCCCAAGCAATCGGAGCTGCTCCACATGCTAACTCAATTTGGAAACTCTACCTGGCTGTGCGGAGATAGGCTAGGCAAGTCTTCGGGAAATACTTCCGGAAAGTCTCTGACAACCGGAATATCTTCGATACGCTTTTCATCCACCTTCTTTTTGGTAACTAGTGCCAGTAAAGCAAAATGCCCCTTTCCGAATACACTTCTGGGCCTTCAGATATGAGATGTTACCGACCACAACATCCCTCTTGTCACCTTCCACAATAAGTGTCTCGCCACTCAGAAAGAGGTAACTTAATGAGTTTGTCTCCAAAAACGATCTCTGCTTGGTTCTTGGATACCAACCACAACATTAAAGCTACTGTATGTAACAGGAACCAGATTCATATCAAATGAATGTCCAACTAAGTCTAGTTTACATATGCTCTATACCTGGGTAGCCACTATAGTTCTACCATCAGCTACCTTTATGGTAAATTCAGAACTTAGGTCAGTAGACACTACCCCTCGCAGATTACTAAACTTATTGGATACATAGCTTCTGTCGGCACCCGAATAAAAATACTCGGGTGAAACAAGCATTCCTGTCGATTTTCCTTCTTCTTGAACCTTGGATAGTTTTTGTTGAAATACACATATTGTCCACACTCATAACATCTCTTTGTTCTTCTTATGGCTGAGGTGATTTGGCTGGGATATTCACATGACGATTCTTAATGGCATGACCGAATTTCTTATAGTGCTCACAGATGTTCTTATTGCATGACCCATTGTGATGCTAGATGCACTTGTTGCAAGCGGAAAACACAAAGAGGTAACAGATGGGGTCGTCACAACACCTTGCCAATTGATCATACGCCAAATGTAGTCAACCAAGAAAATCCAATTAGAATCCCATTATTGAGAAACGTAACATACGCTAAAACATGATAATTACCAAATGAAATGAATGCTAGAATGTTCAATCTAGCAAGACTCTAAGTCTTAAGATCAATCCAATGATTAGTAAATACATGTGCAGAGAGTGTCATCACTCTGTTACTACTTTTTGAGGACCACTCACATTGTAGATAGATAGTATTTCACGATCACTAAAATGCTAGAAAGAGTAACGTCTCATAGAGACTAGACTAATGCCATAATATGAATCTCATTAAGGCTCGAGGTAGATGAGAACTTTCATACGAGTAGAAATGAAGGATTGTTTCCATATCAGTAGTGAAGTTTATAAGAATTGAGACTCTCATGTCCTAAAGTATAGAAATGAAATTTGTACTGACTATGATCATTATCACCCGACAGAGTTCGCCAGACTTCTCATGCACGACAAATTACAATTACGTGTGCACCCGTAATGGTAATTTGCTTTGCATGGTCACCCTTGGTTCCTTCTATTCGAGC
Organism: Flaveria sonorensis; assembly: GCA_025506505.1. NCBI lineage: Eukaryota > Viridiplantae > Streptophyta > Magnoliopsida > Asterales > Asteraceae > Flaveria > Flaveria sonorensis. The sequence goes on along the minus strand of CM046426.1, from coordinate 45,907,924 downwards.
TAACATACCTTGTAAAATACAAAGTGTTATCAATATAGAAGTATCAAAGATATTGTCATTAAGCTAAAGGTTAATTAACCAAGGTTGTACGAAGGAATCAGTAAGTAAAACATTCACTTGGGAAAGAAACCATCGATGTACTCAGGTTAGAGGGGTAAGATAGTATTATCGTAAGTAAACCCTGATAAGTTGTCTCCCAATGTCTATGATAACCGCTAGTGTAGCTATTTCCTGCTCCACAGGGCAGGGAAGAGAAGTGGCAAGGTAGTTAAAGAAAGTATAACAGGAGGCCGAATATGCTCCCGATAAACCATCCAAGTCAGGTACCAATGGTATTGTATCTAATTCTGAAAGGTATGATGTAAAAGGTACGGTAAATTATTAATTGTAATTAAACCTTCTCGTGACTCATAGTAACTTGGAGTCACCGGCGCTAAGGAACAAGTGATAACAACGGGGAATCAAGACGAACTGGCCTTTTCCCCATAACTTAGCATAAGAAGATGAAGACACCATTCCTGTAGTCGAACGCTCATAGGAATATGCAAAAGAAAACAGTTCCCAAGCAAGCAAAACAAGCAAGTCCAGCAAGGCAAAGCAAACAAGGCCAACTAACAAAGCTAAACGTGTTTACATGCATGTAACTAGGGCATCAGGCTATAGTCTAAATGCAATACAAATGAAATGCAATTTTAATTTAGTTCGCTATAACCATTGGCTCTGATACCAATCTGTCACACCCTTAATTTCACCAACGGGGTATTACCGTTAGGCGTGTGACATACGAGGATCTCAGCCACTAGTTACACCAAACGACACAAGCAATTACAAAATATAATTGTTCGTTAACGTTTGAAATTCCCAAAAGCAGAGTTAATAACGTAAACTTATGAATAGTTACGGAAGCATAATCAATCTTAACTTAAAATGGCGCAACACGCCCAAACCAATTAAATAAAGTTCAAAGAAAATGTAAATGTTTCATTCGACCCATATGATGGTATATGCATGAATGATATGTTCCTAATCATATGCATCTTGTGAACCTGAAAGAAACATGTTAAAGTATCAACACAAGGTTAGTCAGTTCACAGGTTTTGATAACAAAACATAATAGTAGCCGATACAGTAAACAAAGTAATATCAGTAGATAGCTAGTCTACATAACAAGTTACATAGTGTATGAAGTTCGCAACCGAAGCTGACAATGTAAATGAAGGCCTCGGCTGTGGATACCAGACCACAACAACATAAATTAGGTCAATTAAGCACCCGTTTGACATGCAGTCGTGCTGGCGCGACTAGTCCGGGTGGGGTTTGTCAAACCTAGTAGATCTACTTAGAATTACCTCGCTAAAGAACATACATTAACGGTTTGAAATGTGAGGACTTAAATTGGTATAACACTAGTAATCATGCGATAATTACAGTAATACTGATCAATGAAAGAACTTTTAAAAGGAACAAGTTTCTTTCCCCCAAAAAGAATTGTATGTAAAGTAGGGCTGTAAACTCACCTTATAAGCACAACACAAGAGATAATGCAGAGAGCAAGTAAATACGTTTCCGAATAACCTGAATTTCAGTTAATACATAATTAATATTAATTATTAATTATAAACAAAATGATTGTATAGTTTCGTGTTTCAGACTCGGTTATGGTGGAACCCATAAACACTTCCCCCATTCCCAAGCAAGCACAACCATATATAAAATCACCTTTAATGCACTAAATCCAGATATAATGTATAAATGTATCAACTAAGATGTTGGGTGCACTGAGTCTTTCGGCTATGAAAGCTTCATAGTTGTTCATGAAAGTGGTGAACAGAGCCATATGCTCTTTAGATATTTGAATGGTTTGCTTGTTTGGGTGGGAATTTACAACAAATGCTTGTTGTGTGGGTTGAGAGGATTGACTGTGTGGATAAATCTTAGGTTGTGATTGAGATTGTACTGGATTGTAACGGTTTTGAGGAGAGGCTTGAAACTGTGTCATGGATGGATCCTTGACATTTGGGTTAATAGAATTGGGTACTTGCTGTTGACACAACTGGGAATAGCTAACATAATAATTGGGATTACTAGACATTTTTGCATATAATACTGAACTTCAGCTCTCATTATGTTAATGTAATTAGCAGCTCTCTGCTTGTCATCCATTTCATATGACTTAGATGGCTGAAATTAGATCGTTGATGGACAAGGTGAATAGATCCTTAGTTCTCTTGATGGTAGTGCAGTTATTGTTCCAGCTGTATGGTAAAGAGTTCAACAACTTTTTGTTTATAGAAATATTATCCAAGATAATTCCAGCACTCTTCATCTTCGTTATCAGCTTAACAAATCTGGACATTTCAGCCTCCAAAGTTTCACCAAGTACGTGGTTAAACATATTAAACTCTTGGTTCAACATGTTCTTTCGGCTTTCCCTCATATCTTTATTGCCTATTATCTGCTCCTCCATCGCATCTCACAAATTTTTAGCTTTTCTGTAATCCTTGAACTTTTGTGCAATATCAGTAGTAAGTGCCGTGGTAATGGCTGCATATGCTTTGTCATCAAGTTTAAGTTTCTTCAAGTCTTCCTCATCCCAGAGATATTCCAGTTAGGCACCAACTCTCCCTTATCATTTTTATACACAGGGATATACGGACCTTGTTTGATTGACCGCATCATCTGGGGTTCGGTGTAAATAACATGATTCTCGACGCGATAAACCCAGTCGGGATAATCCTCTTCGCTAAGAAGTCTAGGAGGTTTTGTGCTTGTACCAATCTCATTGTTGACATTGAGAGTAGCAGTGATGTGCTTCAGATTAGCCATCTTGAAAATCAAAAATCAGACTTTTCAATAAATTTTCAAACTTGAAGTTTTCACGCGAAGATCAAAATTCTCACGCGAACAATCAAACTTTTCACGTGGTTAGTTTTCTAACTTAATTTTGTGAAAATTAAACTTCTCTCGTGAAAGGAATATTTTGTAACAAACTTCTCAACAAACTTTTTTGAATTACAAACTTCTCGCTTGAATAGGAGCTTTTCGCTTGTGATTAGCAATTCTCGCCTAATTCATTTTCATCCCAATTCTGATGATTCCAACTTCAATCTTCACCAAATTGTTTAAAAGTGATTAATTAATCTTTGAATTAGGGATTTAGGTTTAATTTTTGATCCTAAATGTTTCAAATTGATTCAATTTAGCTTGTTTAATCACATGGACATCATCGAATCTTCAATCACCAATAAAATATCTTTCAAAATATTATAATAGAAATCAAGTAGATATTTAAAGGTTAGTAATTCAAAGCTTAAGAACACTTCAAAAAACACTCTTCAATCTTCAAATCGATCGATCTAGAGCATACCAAAGTCTGATACCAATTGTAAGGATCAACACTTTACGAAATAGATCGATCTCATGAAAAGAATACGGAATGTAATCATCACGGTAAGAAGATTAATAAGCAAAAGATGAACACAAGTGTAAATAAACTTCAATTTCTATTACTCTCTGATTTGAAAGATACAAAGTACATATGAAATCAGGAAATGACAAAAGCTTACTAAATTACATCAACTAACAACTATTTATACTAAACTATGAAGTTCTAGGTTACGAAGAACAAATTAAATAAGACGAACACTTAGTACTATCGTTACATATACGTAACATTGTTTTTATATATACGTAACACTACTAATACATATACGTAACATTACTGTTACATATGTAAAAATATATATTATCTTGTAATTCTTATATTTATGTATTTGGAGAGAGTCCCATTTTTTATTTGATCAACTCTTGTTACATATGTAAAAATTACGCTGTCTTGTAAGTTTGAAAGCTATGAAGATGAAGATCAACCGGATGGTTAAAGGGTATCTAGGTCATGAAGAACAAATTAAACAAGATGAACACTTAGTAACGTCGTTAGATATACGTAACATTGCTTTTACATATACATAACACTACTAATACATATACGTAACATTGTTATAACATATGTAAAAATATATATTATATATATTTATTTTCATGTAGTTCTTTTATTTTATGTATATGGAGAAAGTCCTATTTTTATTTTGATCAAATCTTGTTACGTATGTAAAATTACGTTGTTGATGGTAAGTTTAATTGATTTTGAAGATTTTTTTGGTGATTTTGGATAGGGGTATTGTTACATCTCATTTGTTGCTAGCCTTGCTTCGATCTCATGTTATATTTTCATACTTCTATGCATATACGTAAGCTTATTCTTACATATACGTAAGCATGTGGGTTAAATAAATGTAAACATATTTGAAACATTGCAAATATGAATTGATTATTTAGTCTGCTTTTTGTCATCTTTTTTTCAAATCTTTGCTTCTGAGTTTTTAATTATAATAAAATAAATAATGATAAAAACATAAAATAAATGATGTGAAATAGGAAAGAGAATACCTGATTCTAGGAGATATTATTTACTATAAATTGTTCAAGTCAAACAAATTTTATTTTTCCTAAAATAACCCTAGAGCTTTTAAATATAATCCTTAAAACAACTTGTATTTACAATCTTCCAGTGTATGATTTCAACCATTGATCACACAAATCAACGATGGATTAATGATTTTCTTAGTTTCAAATATAAAATGGTGTGTATATATACACACACACATATATATATATATATATATATATATATAAGAGCCATTGATTTACATAAATGTAAATTATGAAAACAACTAAATATCAACAGCTTTAGTTAACATTTATATAAGTCAATGGTTCGTAATTCCATTGGTGTAAACCAATGGTTTGTAATTAAAAGTGTTTCTACAAAGATTTTAACCTTATACCACATATAGCAAATTATACCTGAATTTAAAACATAAGAGTGCTCTATGGTGTACTTTATATAAAATATAAAATTTTATAAATAGTTTATTATGTTTTAAAAAATGGGTGAGGTGTTTAAAAAAAGGGTAAAACTTTTGAGAAAGTGAGTATATTACCTTAATATTATAGATATATAGATATTTGTATTTGATGCATGATCTTAACTTGTTTCATTTATATTTTTTCCACCTTAGGATGATAGTTAATTAGTTATCACAATTTGAAAGGATTCTTAAGGGATCCCTCCTCTCTCCTCCTGTTTAATACTATAAATATGAAACATATTGTTAGTTGTTTATTCATAAAATTGTAAGGATTGAACCTAGAGGCTCGGGAAATCAAATCAAGATAAATAATATCAAGTCAAGCGACAAGTCCAAGTCGCCGCGCGAAAACTTGCTTCTCGCGCGAAAACATCAAGTCGCGCGAGAATTAGTGATTCGCGTTAGAACCTCTAGTTTAGTATATATAGAAGTTTTGTAATGTAATTTGTAAGCTTTTGTCTCATTTCTTGATTTTCACACTTACTGTAATTTGTCCAAAACTAGAGAGCAATACAACCAAAGTTATTTACATCTTGTGTGTTTGATATTTAATCTTATCCGTAATGTTAACATTCCGCATTTTATTACGAGATCGATCTTTGTATTGTATTGATCCTTACAATTGGTATCAGAGCCTTGTTGCTCTAGATCGATTGATTTGAAGATTGAAGTTTGTGATTTGAAGAGTTCGTGGGTCTTGAGTTACTTGATATTTGAAGATCTAATTGATTTCAGCAGAATTTGATTAGATTTGAAGATGTTAAGACTGATTTGTGTGGTGTTCGAAGAATTGATGGTGTTTTGGAGATTAATCGAACTTAATTGAATCAATTAGAGACAATTAGGATCTTAATTGAACCTAAATCACTAATTAAACACTTAATTAATCAAATTTTAATCAATTTGATGAAAAATTGAAGCCGAAAATGTTCAAAATTGAAGAAATGGATCAGGCGAAAAGTTTATGAATTTTTGCGAAAAGTTTGATTTCATGCGAGAAGTAGAAGTTTTTGCAAGAGTTTGTTGAAAAGTTTGTTACAGAAGATTCTTCTCACGCGAGAAGTTGTTTTTTTCGCAAAGTCAGTTTCAGAACTTTCTGCGTGAAAAGTATGTGTGATTTCGCGCGAGAACTTGGTCATTCGCGTGAAAAGTACAAGTTTGAAGAATTTTTGTGAAGTTTGATTTCTAAGTGAGAAAATTGGCAAATCTGAAGCACATCACTGCTACTCTTAATCTCTACAATGAGATCGGAACTAGCACGAAGCGTCCTCGACTTCTCAACGAAGAAGACTATTCGGATTGGGTCTATCACTTTGAGAATCATGTCATTTACACTAAACCCAGTATGACATTTGACCCATTTTGAAAATCCAAACCCAAACCCATTTGAGTCAATCAAGAAAATCAAATTTGTTAATTAAATAATTTTATTTATGTTGGTGTTTCAAATACAATTATTATGCTAATTGCTCAATTTATAACAATTTAATATAACTTTATAATTTATCAATTAAACTTTCATAAATATATAAAGATTTAATGTTCATTACGAGCTTTAATTATTACATTAAATTAAGTAGTTCAAGTTTTCACAAGATTTATAAAGTATAAAGATTCTTAAAAAAATGAATTGATTTATTGAAAAAAATAAGAGTCTTTATAAATTTTGGGTAAAATTGTAATTTATGAAACTTTAATTAAAAGCTTTGTATTTAATATGTTAAGTTTGAAACCACAGGGACCAACTGTTATTATTTTAAAACAACCCAAACTAGCCCCCTTGTCAGTCTTTTTTTTTTCGGCTAAACTCCGGCCAAACTCCGGCGGTCGTTTAACTCGAAAACTAAGCACTTGTAAAGCTAATTAACCGCTCCCCGACCTTCGTACAACTGTTTCGAACAATCAGCATGCTTTAATTCAAATGAAAACCACCATTTCTCATGATCTCTCGAACCAAAAACAATTCGGTCAAACTCAAACCGAAAATTAGTCGAAACAGAGCAAATTAATCTAATTAAAAGCTCAAAAACGTTCATTATCATCATGAGTAATTCAAGTGTGCATCTAATTAGCTTTAGAAACCAGGTTGTAACTCTTGAATCAAACCGAAACAGTCGAACGGTACATTGAAGTCGTTCGGTTTGAAACAATCAAAATTGAACCTTTATAAGCAGCTCTGTACGTTCCATTTGATCTCTTTCAAACCTCTGTAACCTCAATTTCATGAAAATCACACAACACACCACTGTTGATTGCCATTATCCATCGCAACCCGCTCGAACTTGTTCTTCTAGTTTACATCAAATAGACTACAATCCAAGTAAATTTAACACATATACAAACTCGTTTATACATGGGGATTAAAAGCCCTAAACCAATTTGGATTAACATACGCATTTTGATATTCAATTGGATTGAACCGAAGCTAGGGTTCATAAATTTTGAGGAAAACGTGTTAATCTTGTTTTATAAATCGCGCACCAATATTAAACCAATCTTAAGGCCTTGGTTCACTGGTCAGAAGGCAACACCAATACACAGGAGACCCGAGTTCAAACCCCGGGCACCCCAAAACCTTTTTAATCATTTTTTTTTTTTTTAATCCAGAAAATTCTTAATACATTATTATATTAATATATAAATTACTTTGTTAACTAATATTATTCCAGAAATCATTATTTTCCTTCTTTTATTTTCTTTATTTTTAAGGGATTAAATGTTTTATAAAGACAATACAAATATATTATCTTGAACTTATTTTTAAATCAAGACTTATTACTAATGCAATTTTAAATAATTAATTACTAAAATTAATTATTTTTCCTATTTTAATATTCGTAGTCTCTCTTATAAATCTTTATAAATTAAATATTTAAATAAGTCTTTTTCAAACAATTACTCATTAATACTTTCGAATCCTATCATATCTCAAGCTAACTGTTATACCTCAAATTCCAAATGAAACCTTAATTAATATTCAGCCTTTAAATCTATTATTATTATTCTAATTTAAGGACACCATTATTAGGTTAAGCTTGAGGAAACTATTAGTGTCTAATCTAGCATTATATTTATTCGAATCACATCTTAGATCATGTGAGTTCTCATATCCCTTTTCTTACTTCATTTCATACGTTTTTGGGTGAAACATGTTATTTTATAAAGTACACTTGTAAAAATTGTTTATAGACTTGTAAAGCACATGCAATTCAATTTAAATGTTTTTATCATGGTTTCTTGAGACTTATGTGAATATTATGTGATAGGCTCTCTGATATGACAATCATTAACTATTGTTAGCCTAGCGACGTCATAGATCTATGGGCCTGGCAAGCCTATTTGGTGCTAAAGCCGAGGTTATTGCCGGCTCCTGATGACGTATTCTTGTTCATCACGGGAACCAAGTACACTTAGCTAATCGTATATCTTATTGTGCACATATCTTGTCAAGATTTGATTGTATCGTAGCACTATCAATATATTTTGCATGTCTCATAACTTATGATTTGATTTGCTATTCTTAAAGTCTATGTATGTATGTAGAAACTTATGGGAACTCACCAACATTTCATATGTTGACCTTATTTTCTAACATGTTTCAGGAAATGCCCCGGCTTGTTTAATCTTTGAAGTGTTGAAATCATCAAGGGATGGACCTAGATTAAATAACTAAGATCTTTTAGACTTGGAATCTTATGTATGGTTTACGCTTAATTGGTTATGTTGAGACTTATGTTTGTATTTTACATTTTTAATCTGTATGTTTAATCTTATTTACACTTTAAAATAGCATTGTGTGGCATTGAACAATCTTAACCTCACATCTCAATGTTTCTGTCGTTAAGGTTGGGGTGTGACAGATTGGTATCAGAGCCCATAACTATAGGGATTTAGGTTATTTGCAATGGTGGCCTAGACTATGGTTAACATAGGGACCCTTAAATGAAAACTTTGCATGATCTTGTAAGTTTATCTATTTACATGCTACATGATGCTACATGTTACATGATAGATCCCTTATGTGCTACTTGTTGCTACTTAATTACAATTATGCCTTAGGTGCTTAACTTGAATGTGAAGACCTTCCACCTTCCATACCTCTAACTTCTTATTCGTATGAACCTTAACCATTCTCATTATCATTTATCCCGACGCGCCAATGTATTTTCTTAAAAATTCTTGACTACACGTGGGATCGCACGCCTTATGTCGAATGTTTTGAATTCTTTAGACTCTATGTCTATTCCTTAAAAGTCTCATCAAGGTTTTAATTCTATCACTTATAAGGAAACTATGTGATTCATAAACACCTGTATCCTGAATTTCCTGGATTTCGCATAAATCCCAAACAACCAAGGGACCGGTTATGCTTACCTAGGGATTTTTTGGATGAGTGATCAATTATGAATAAAATACACATATTCCCCAAGGCACATTGGAGTTAAGTTACCTTGACGTGTCAACGTTCCTATTGGCTCTGTATTACCAATTGGAACCATCCAGAATGTGTTATAAATCTCAAAATGTTCTTGTTTTTATTGAACTCGCTTTACTCCATAATTCCTGTGTTTAGATATTATTTTATTATGTGCTGTATGTGATTATCTTTATACTTTGATTTCAATCAATGCACACATAATTCTTAATTCATATTCAAAGGCATTGTGTGCTTAAATCAAATGGTTTTCAAATTATGAATTGTTATTTATAGGTTTCAAATCTCATCCAAAGTTCGTGCTCAACAACTGAATACATGTAATACTAGAAGAGTGGGATACCTGTATCTCGGGATGTTCTATCTAGGCAAGGCATTCATATAAATCCAAATCAACTTATGGATCCGTTTACCTTACCTGGGAACCCTTGAGGTGAGTGTCCGCTTATAGGTATGCATGTCTTCATTAAGGTTGTGGTTGACCAATTACTTTGATAAGTCAATGTATTTGCTTTGGTTTGCAAATCGAACATTTACACTCGGAACATCTCATTGTTGCTTTGGATCATTTTTGTCATTGATTCTGTTTTTTGGATTTATAAAACTTGTTATCCAATTCTTATCAAGCTTCTTCCGAATGTCTTCCCATCAAAAAACCGTTCACGTTCCGGAAACGTATCGCAATTGATTCTTATTCCGAACTATAACCTTAATCTTATCTAGCCTAATTTCCAATTTACGTTACATTGATATAATTTGAAAGTTTTTGAGGTTCGAACCGATCTTTATTCCTGTTATCAAGTCAAGCTTTGTAATAATCTTGTGTGAAAAAATCTTTTAATCATCTTGCACCGTGAGAAATGCAAGAGGTTGCTAATCAATTTCTGACTAAGAACACTCATATTTCACTAATGAGATGACCTTACCAAAATAGGAGTGAATTCCATACTTTGGTGACGACTTTCCATTCGCTATTATTGCTTTTATGAAATTCCATCATCAAGATAGGAGTAAATTCCACACCTTGATGACAATTTCACACCTTGATGACAATTTCACCTATCTTATTGTTATGAACTTGTATTTCATAAATGGAATGACACACCAAAATATGACTGAATTCCATACTTTGGTGATGATTTTCTATCCGCTATAATTGTTTAATGAAAGATCACCAAAATAGGTGTGAATCCGTACTTTGGTGGCAACTTTCAATTTATTATTTCTTGTATTTAATGAAATTTCATGGTTAAGATAGGAGTGGTTTTCCTTACCTTTTGGCAATTTACCCCATCTTATTCTTGTGGACCCTTAACAACGAGTTAGGAGTAACTTTCTATCTCAATAGTTAGGTATCAACCGCGTTACGGGAAAAACACCACCAAGCTAGGAGTGATATCCACATCTTGGTGATTATTCCTATTCCTTGATTTTCAGTCTTACCAAAGTCTCGATATTCACTTGACAAGGGGCATATAGTAACTGGAAGGGTGAATACCATTACCCAATTTATCGGTGAAAGTATTACAACCTATTAAGCCAAAGCATGATCCCGAAAATGGAAGAGGTCTTGACCACTTTGAATTAGTCGTAGTTCTAAAACTGGAACATTCAAGTGTTAATCTAATCTCTTTTATGCATTTATGTTTCAATCTATTATTTGATCAAGCTTCATGGAACTTTTCAATTCTTAATTATTGATCTTCATTCGGGTTATCATCAAACTTAATTGCACAATGATGACATTCCTAAAATAACCTTACATATGAGAAATGGTCATTATCAATTCATGGTTATGGTTTGATCAATGCATCTGTTGTATTCTTGAATTTGATGATTTACGTGTGCAAGCTGTACTTAGACAAATTCATAATTGTCTTCATCAACGATATCTTGACTTCTTCAAAGTTTTAAACAGATCACGAACAATCTTTGCTTGAATTCTTGAACTCCAATTGGAAGCCAAACCTATAGTCTGCTTTACTTCATAGGTCGTCTTTGGATTTCTAATCGCAATAATCTTCAAACCATCATCATGAACTAGACTTATAAGACACGTTGTTTCAGTCCTGCTAGTACAAATAAAATGTTTATCATCTTCAAAATCACTAATGGTGACTCGACAGGAAAAGGGACATCACTGTGAATGTGTTTAAATGCCTCATCTATTCAAAATTTAAAGACAAACATCAGCATCCCTCTGGATCATTTGTTCAAATCGAAATTCATGTATGGAAAATGGAATATTTATCCCTAGATTTCATCACCAAATCATCTCTTATTTCTAGTTATCATAATAGTATTTGATTCATCATTGATCGAATGACTAAATCGGCGCATTTCATATCGATTCTTGAGGAATATCGAGTCGAGAACTTGACTCGTATCTACATCGATGAAATAGTCGGTCATCGTGATGTGTCTTAAAAATCTTTTATCGTGATGGTGTACTTATCTTTTGTTCTAGCCAAGCCTTAAATCATCTTTGGAGAACTCAAGTCAATCTTAGCACAATTCATCATTCTCAGACCGAAGCCGAAAGAACGATACAACCTCTCAAGATATGCGTTGAGCTTATGTCATTGAGTTAAGTAGCTCTTGGGATTCTCATCTTCCGTTAATCAAACTTTCATACAATTACAGATATTTCATCAACATCAAGATGTCACCTCATTATGTAAGTTCATTCAAAATGCTTGAGCGTATTGAGAAAGTGGCTTATAAGCTTAAACTACCCCAAGAACTCAGCATTGTTATCCAATATTCATGTGTCAAATCTCAAAAATTATCTTGTCAATGATAATTTTCACATCCTACTGGAGGAGTTCAAATTAATGATTGCATGCATCTTGTCAAGAAACCTGCACAATTCATGGTTCGCAAAGTGAAGCAACTCACTCGTAACCGAACACCAATCAAAGTTCGTTGGAATTCTAAACGTGCCCTAAAAATTCGCATCGGAACGTGAAGACCAAATGAAATCCAAGTATCCTCGACTTTTATCATCAGTTTCCTTGAAATTAAGTTTCGAGACGAAATTTTTTAAAATAGGGGAGACTGTGACATTTGACCCATTTTGAAAATCCGAACCCGAACCCATTTGAGTCAATCATGAAAATCAAATTTGTTAATTAAATCATTTTATTTATGTTGGTGTTTCAAATACAATTATCATGCTAATTGCTCAATTTATAACAATTTAATATAACTTTATAATTTATAATTAAACTTTTATAAATTTATAAAGATTAATGTTCATTACGAGCTTTAATTATTAAATTAAATTAAGTAGTTAAATTTCAAGTTTTTACAAGATTTATAAAGTATAAAGATTCTTAAAAAAATGGATTGATTTATTAAAAATAAGAGTGTTTATAACTTTTGGGTTAAAATTGTAATTTGTAAAACTTTAATCAAAAGCTTTGTACATGAAATGTTAAGTTTGAAACCACAGGGATCTAACTGTAATTATTTTAAAACAAGCCAAACCACCCCCTATCGGTCTTTTTTTCCGGCTAAACTCCGGCCAAACTCCGGCGGCCGTTTAACTTTAAAACTAAGCACTTGTAAAGCTAATTAACCTCTCCCGACCTTCGTACAACTGTTTCGAACTTTCAGCATGCTTTAATTCAAATGAAAACCATGTTTCTCATGATCTGTAATGCCCTAAAATCTCGAGAAAAAGAAGGCAGGTAGAAGTTCTCGCGCGAAAAAAAGGCTGTCGCGCGTGAAGTTCACGAGAAAGGAAGTTTTCGCGTGAAAAGAGAGTTCTCGCTCGAGAACCCTGGGCGAAAAGTGTTACCGGGTATAATAGCTGAGAACACCCGGCCAGACTCTAGTTCACGCGAGAAGTACTGCTGCTTGAGAGGGAAATCGGCTGCGTAGAGAGAGAAAGTGAAGAATCCAAGTTCTTAAGGTATGTAACTTGTGTAGTAACTCGTGTTATGTACTAAGAATGGATTATTGATGAATATAACGCATGGTTATGTAGTTTTCGCACGGTAAAGGCTTCGGGAAGGTTGTTGGTGTGCTAGAACTTCAAGAGGTGAGTTTCTAGTCCCCTTTTTATGCAAGTTTTATATTTGGAGCTATTTTAGAACATTTTATGCTTGGTTTGATGATGTTTGCATGTTAGAACAGCCTTAGACGCGATAAATTGTGACTGGGGGGTAAAGTAAGAAGTTTTCGCGCGAACAGTTTAGTTGTACGTTATGGAATTTGAATCTGGGAAGTTCTCGCGTGAAAGAAAAAGTTTTCGTGCGAGGAGATGTTTTTGCTCGACAGGTTGTTCTCGCAGATAGAAAGTTTTCGCGCGACATGTATGTTTACGCACGACAGGTGGTTCTCGCGCGAATGAGGATGATGTGATGTGTAGGGTTTGCCTACGTGAGGTTCTCACGTGAAAGTGAGTTCTCGCGTGAGAAAGTTGCTGTTGCTTATGGGTTTCGTATGTTATGCTGCTATGTATGATGTTTTATATTTCATGTTTAACTATTTTAAACTATATGTTTTATGATGTAACTTTGCTTGACTATGTACGAATGTAAGTAAAGTATTATGTAATGAAGTGAAAGATAACGATAATGAAAAGTGGAACGTAATGAATGAATGACAGTCTTGCAAGCAATGAATGGAGGTTCACAACCATTGGGTTGTTAGCTCAACTGTGTGCGGTTTAGCTAACCATGAGGATGCGCACAGGGGTCAATCCTTGAGATTGACCAATATGTACGAAACGGGATCCTTGTCGGTTGACCCCAATACTGAAGTCTCCTTGTGCACAATGATGGGGCATAGCATATGACAAGATCTAGATGAAAGTGAAAGATATTAATGAAAGTTCGAAAGGTACGAAATGAACGATGATGAATGATGATGATAAGATAATAATAATTATTATCAAGATATACGTACGATGTGTGATCATGAACAAATAGTAAGTATTTTAATTATAAAATAGAACTCACTCAGCGTCGTTGACTTTTTGTATGCATAATAGTTGGTAGGTAATCGTTTGATGCTGAGGAGGTGCAGGCATGGATGCATAAGCTACCGGAAATGATTTAAGTCTGGCATCCGCATTTTTGGAGAACGATATTTGTAATGATACAAATTTTTGAGATGTAAATGATTAACATGATGTTTTGTTATATTTTAATTATGAATGAAAAGTTTTAATTCCGCTGCAAATGATGTGTTGTAAATATTTTATGTGATGACGGTCCCATTTGTAAGCGTCCCGGGAATGGGGCCTTACATGATCTCTCGAACTAAAAACTATTCGGTCAAACTCAAACCGAAAATTAGTCGAAACAGAGGATATTGATCTAATTAAAAGCTCAAAAACGTTCATTATCATCATGAGTAAATCAAGTGTGCATCTAATAGATTTAAAAACGAAGTTGTAACTCTCGAATCAAACCAAAATAGTCGAATGGTATATGAATTCGTTCGGTTCGAAACAATCAAAATCGAACCTTTATAAGCAGCTTTGTACGTTCCATTCGATCTCTTTCAACCCTATGTAACCTTAATTTCATGAAAATCACAAACACACCACTGTGATCGCCATTATCCATCGCAACCCGCTCGGACTTGTTCTTCTAGTTTACATGAAATCGACTACAATCCAGGTAAATTGAACACATATACAAACTCGTTTGTACATGGGGATTAAAAGCCCTAAACCAATTCGATACGCATTTTGATATTCACTTGGATTAAACCAAAGCTAGGGTTCATAAATTTTGGGGAAAACGTGTTAATCTTGTTTTTATAAATCGCGCACCAACATTAAACCAATCTAAGGCCTTGTTCATTGGTCAGAAGGCAACACCAATACACGGGGACACCCGAGTTCGAACCTCGGGGCACCCCAAAACCTTTTTAATCATTTTTATTTTTTAATCCAAAAAAATTCTATACATTATTATAAATATATAAATTACTTTGTAACTAATATTATTCTAGAAATCATTATTTCCCTTGTTTTATTTTCTTTATTCTTAAGAGATTAAATGTTTTATAAAGAACTACATATATATTATCTTGAACTTATTTTTAAATCAAGACTTATTACTAAGTAATTGTAAATAATTAATTACTAAAATTAATTATTTTCATATTTTAATATTCGTTGTCTATCTTAAATCTTTATAAATTAAATATTAAATAAGTCTTTTTCAAACAATTACTCATTAATACTTTCGATCTAATAATATCTCAAATGAAAACCTAATTTATAATATTCTATATATTCTAATGGTAAGGACATCTAGCATTATATTTATTCAAATTACATCTTAGATCATGTGAGTTTCTTATATCCCTTTTTCTTCATTTCACACATTTTGGGGTGAAACATGTTATCTTATAAAGTACACTTGTAAAAATCATTTAAAGACTTGTAAGCAATTCAATTTAAATGTTTTTATCATGGTTCATGAGACTTATGTGAATATTATGTGATAGGCTCTCTGATATGACAATCATTAACTATTGCTAGCCAAGCAACGTCATAGATCTATAGGTCTGACAAGCCTATTTGTTGCTAAAGCCGAGGTTATTTCCGGCTCCTGATGACGTATTTTTGTTCATCATGGAAACAAGTACGATTAGCTAATCATATATCTTATTGTGCACATATCTTGTCAAGGTTTGATTGTATCGTAGCACTGTCAATATATTTTGCATGGCTCATAACTTATGATTTGAATTGCTATTCTTAAAGTCTATGTATGTATGTATAAACTTATGGGAACTCACCAACATTTCATATGTTGACCTTATTTTCTAACATGTTTCAGGAAATGCCCCGGCTTGTTTAATATTTGAAGTGTTGAAATCATCTAGGGATGGACCTAGATTAAATAACTGAGATCTTTTGGACTTGGAATCTTATATATGGTTTATGCTTAATTGGTTATGTTGAGACTTATGTTTGTATATTACAATTTTAATCCTTATGTTTAATATTTTACACTTTAAAATAGCGTTGTGTGGCATTGGACAATCTTAACTCTCACATCTTAATGTTTCTGCCGTTAAGGTTGGGGGTGTGACACCCAGGATGATGAGATCTATCAAACAGGGTCCATACATCCCAATTTACACGAATGACAAGGGAGACCTAGTGTCGAAGCCTGAGCATCTTTGGGATGAGGAAGACATGAAAAAGATGGTGCTTGATAACAAAGTGTATGCTGCCATCATAATGGCACTTACCACTGAGATAGCACAGAAATTCAAAGATTATAGGAAGGCTAAAGATTTATGGGATGTAATGGAAGAACAGATTATGGGGAACAAGGATATGAGGGAAAGCAGGAAAGACATGCTAAACCAAGAGTTCAATATGTTTAATCATATACTGGGTGAAACATTAGAAGCTCAAATGTCAAGATTTGTGAAGCTGATAACCAAGATGAAAATTGCAGGAATCACATTGGAGAACATCTCAGTGAACAAGAAGTTGTTAAACTCATTACCTTACAGCTGGAACAACAACTGTACTACTATCAAGAGAACCAAGGATTTGTTCACCTTATCCCTCAGTGATCTGATTTTAACCATCAAAGCTTATGACATGGACAATAAACAGAGGGCTGCCAATTATATCAACAGAATAGGAGTTGAAGCATCGGCATTTTATGCCAAGATGACTAGTAATCTAAATTATTATATCAGTTATTCTCAGCTATGTCAGCAGCAACAATCTGCAACTCCTGCTTATCAAGCGGTCAAAGATCAATCATTGCCTCAATTCCAATCTCAAACTCAACCATAATCCCCAATCTATCCTCAAAGTCAATCCTCTCAACCTACACAATAAGCTTTTATTGTAAACTCACAACCCAACAAATAGACTATTCAGATTGCAGAAGAACACCTTGCTCTATTTACCTCTTTCATGAATAGCTATGAAGCTTTCTCTGCCAGAAGACTCACTACACCCAACATCTTGGTTGATGACTTGCAACAAGTTAATCCCGATGATGTAGAAGAGAATGATATTAAGTATCAGATGGCTATGGTGGTGTATCGTGCTAAGAACTTTGGAAGAAGATCCAGGAGAAAAGTTTTTGGTCTTAACAATTCAAGCAAAGTTGGGCTTGACAAATCAAACTTAAGATGTTACAACTGTGACAAACCTGGTCACTTTGTAAGAGAATGTACTAAAGGAAAGTCTATTCAAGTTGATAATGGGAAGAAAATGGTAATGGTGGAGATAGAAACCAAAGGAGATAAGGCTAGTTCCTCTAATAATAAAGCACTTGTATCTCAGACTGAAGGAAAGTATGATTGGTCCAACCAGATGGAGATACTAGACGTGAAGCTGTCTATTTCTTTGTTAGCAGAAATTTAGAATGTTGAAGATCATGTTGAGGAAAATATTCTAGCTGAGTTTGTGACAGAAGATTTGTTAGTTGGTGTGTTTAAAGGAGAAGAGGAGTTTGAAACTGTGATAGTTGAAGAGAAAAGGTTGAAAGTGAGAAAGTGCATGCAGAGAGTGAAAACAATGAAATAGCTGTTGAGATTACTTCAGCTTATTCAACCACTTTCAAAGAGAAGGAAAGTGAAAAAAAAGCAAAGACTGTTGAGATCACTCCAGTCAAGATTGAAGAATCTGAAAATGCTATTAAGTCTACTTTAGCATCTGCATGTAAAGAAAAAGAAAATGCTGATAAGATCACTCCAGCAATTAAAGCGGAAGAAAAGAATGTGCTAAAGGCCTTCATGGTAAAAGTTGTACCTGAAGAGACAAAGAAACAAGAAGGAACTGAAGAGGTATATACTAACTTTGTTTAGATAATTTCATAGAAAAGATTAACAGGTATAGAGTTCACAACGAACGCTTCATCTTAGAAGTTGAAAAACTTCAATATGAAGCTCGTAAATATAAATCTGATGAAAATTTTTTTAAAGAAAAGATAGATGGCTTAAACAAATCAATTTATCAATCAAAACTAAATCTTCATGATAAAGAGTATAACATAAAAGATTTGACAACATGTAATGATGAACTATCTTTAGAAATTAACAAACTCAACAGTAAACTCTTATATGCTAAATTGGTTGTTGAAAAATTTGAGCTTTCATCAAACATGGTTGAAGGTATAATCAAGTCTCAAATGACACAGAAAATTAATGGTGGTAAAAGTGAAGTTGGTTTTGCTAACATTGCACTACCCATTAATCATGATTATACTTGTTTGCCTTCATTAAATACAACTCATGATGAAGAGACCTATGGATTAGATTTCAACCAAAATCAGACTTAACACCTCCAGTTAAAGTTCACTGACTGTTGACCCTGTCATAAAAACTGAAATTAATATTAATCATGATAAATTTTTTGCAGAATTGTGTGAAGAAATAGGGTTTGGTTGAAGAGTGGAAGAGTGATGATGAAATAGAATTTCAGGAAAATAAAATTTGTAATGAAAAACATTCTTGTGATTCATCATCAAATATCAATGAAAGTTCAGAAGTTTTCAATGTTATAAATGTCTGTTCAAAAATCTCTAATAAAGAAAAGAAGCTAAAATCAAAAATAGATTTTAAGACCAAAGAAAGAAAACAAATCACAACATCCATATCTGACTTGAAAATTGAATTCAAGAACAGATTTTTTTCGAAAGGCAACATTTATAAGGAAGATCATATTTTCAAAGAAACAAATGCTGGTTTCTTTAAAAGTAAATCTTTTATTATTGCTAACTCTATGAAACAAGATGTTTGTAGATCAAGTATGAAAGACACTGGTCATACTCCAGTACAGACGACTCAAAAGGCTAAAGTTACAATTCATGCCACATCGGCTACCAATGTGAATGAAAAGGCTAAAACAGACACCTCAATCCTTCTAGAATGTAACCCCCGAAACTTCGATCAAATAAAAAAAGAAAATAAAAGTATCAAGAAGAAAGCAAAAAGAAGCCAAAGATGAGGGGTGTTTTGTGTAAAAGTACACAAAAGTCAAAAGTTCACTTTATATGGGCATGGCTGCCCATATCACTCCTGCTGCTACTGTGTTCAACGGAATCAGAAGAAGAAGCTGAATTCAATTTCTCTCAGTTTCAAGGAGAAGAAGAGGCTGATTCTCGCTTGTGGTTAGTGTTCTTACTATTTTATGATTCGGTTTGTTGGGCTTTGACCATGAAACTGATTTATATGTGTTTTCTTGTCTGTTTCTGCTTGTTTTAGGCATTTGAACTCTTGTGCACATGAGTTTGGAGGAGTTTTGCTTGTTTGCTGCACTAGGTGAGTTCTAGACCCCGGTTTAATGTGTTTTAAACTTCTTTGGGGCTGAAAATGCAAGTTTAAAAGGTTTTACAGCTGTTTTATGCTTTACCGTATATATATGGGTGATTGTGTTTGTGCTTTATGGTGGTTTATGTGATGTTGACGCTGGTGATGTTGAGTATAAGCTTCGCGCAGATGGATAAGCATGTTTGGTTAGGAATTGTTGGTGTTTTGTGGTTTTATGCCTGCTCTAGATGTTAAGCATGTTAGATCCATGATAAGGATGTGTTTGATCGAGGATTGGGGACTGAATAATTGCATAAGTGCATTTGCAGGTCGGTTAGTTCATCCGCATTTAAGAGCTGAATATACACTCAAGTATTTTGCTCATGCGCATTTGTTGTTTGTTCATCCGCATTTAAGTACTTGCTCATGCGCATTTGTTTGTTCATCCGCATTTGTAGTTGCTTATGGGCCCAAGTGTTCTTCCGCATTTCTTTTGTTCATGCGCATTTGCTACAGTGTTCATGCGCATTTGTTTCAGTCATTCGCATTTGTTCTACCAGCATTTAGTTGGTCACTTGGAATAATCTAAAGACTTTCATCCTCATTAGTTGTTCGTCCGCATTAGTATTGTTCATCCGTATTAGTATTGTTCATCCGCATTAGTACTGTTCATCCGCATTTGTCTAAGGACTTAGGATTTTTCCGAAGTTTGGGAAGTAGAATGTAGCGGGTAAGTTCTGGAATGTTTTGCTGGTTCATGTCTGTTGTGGTGTTGCAGGTTGTGGGCTGTTGTTGATGCTTTATACTATGTATAATGTGACTTTGCGTGGTGTGTTTATATTCGTATGCGTAAAGTATTATCATAAAGAAAGTGAAAGATAAATGTTAATAAAGAAGTGAAACATAAGAAAAGTATGAAAAGTTTTGCAAGCAAAGGTTGTGGTGAGTGACTGTGTTGTCATAATAGACTTGTATGCCAATATTAAGGTGAGTGACTGTGTGTCACAACAGACTCGTAAGGGGTTTAATCCATGAGATTGACCCGAAACATGTCGTGATGCTCACTCCGGTTCTGTGACCGTCTTCGGACATAAGGCGGGGGTGTTGCAAAAAGAGACGGGGTCCTTGTCGCGTACCCCGGTACTGTCGGTCTTCAGACATGAGTTGGGTATTACATGAGACAGGATCCAGATTATAGTGAAAGATAATGAATGAATTCATGAGCTAATGAAAGATAATTAATTCTATACCTTGATGTATGTATGATGAATGCTCACGTGTGAATGTAAAGAAAGTATTTTATTGAAAAGGATATTTTCATATATAAATCCTACAAGGTATTTTAAACGTTAACTAGAACTCACTTAGCAACACTGACTTTTATGCATTTTCAGTTGGCAGTAATTGTTGCTGAGGATGGCACGCGGGGGAAGCTACTCGGCAGGGCAAGATTGGCATCCATTCATCTTTAATGATATTGTTGTTTTGTAATGCAACGAAACAGGGTCTTTTGTAATTCAAGAAAACAATGATGTATTGCTTAACAACGTTAATTATTAATAGAATGAATGGTTTTTATTAACTTAATTCCACTGCAATATTTTATGAAATGTGTGATGTTTAGTGTTTTATGCTATGATTGACCAACTGTGAGTTCTCCGGGAACAGGGCCTGGTATCAGAGCCAAAGTTTAAGAGAAATAGGTAAATATTTTCAAAGCCTAAACTTAAGCTGAGAATGGGACGAAAGGAGGGATGCCAGCCCGAGCAGCTACGTGCCATCAGGTAATTCTTTTCTTAATGTTAACCGGTATTATGTGCGTGTGCTATTTGATTTATGTGCTTTTAGTAGATTTGAATACTGATGTAGTCGGGATAGGAAATGCTTGGGGGATGAAGAGTAAAGTAAGTGGCTAATCACAACTGGCCATTGTAATTAGGGACTTACTATACTTGACATAAACTAAGCTATTACCTTGAATGACCATGTTGGTGTTTGAATCTTATACTGTTAGAGGATGGCTAGAGGTATATCTTCTAAGGCTTCTAGAGGTGGAACACGGGGTGGTCGTGCTGGTAGGCCACGGGCCATAAATAACAAGACAAGAACTGCAGAGACGGCTCTTGGTGAGCCTGGGATTCATCACCCGGAGGGCGGAGATGAGGGTGCCAATCTGAGGGCCTTAGTGAAAGAGGCAGTGGTGGAGGAGGTTCACCAAGTCATGCAGACTATCCTATCGTCTATCATGACTGAGGTGATTCGGGCCGTACGGAAGGATGAGAGGAAAGAAAAGGAGGAAGAACGAAGGGCTGCTGCTGGGAGAAGGGAGAATAAGGAAGATCATGATGATGAGGAGGAGATGAATGTTGAAAGGGGAGCCTCTAGTGATGAAGAAGACGTAGAGGTGCAGGAAACAGTGAGGGGATGCAGCTACGGGGCATTCCAACGGTGTAAACCCCTACTTTTGACGGCAACGGTAACGCTGCTACTGCCCACCGCTGGGTTAGAGAGATGGAGTCAGTGTTGGATATTAGTGAGTGCAGGGAGGGTCAGAAGGTGAAATTCGCCACTCACTCATTTGTTGACTCGGCTCTTGTTGGTGGGGCAATATTGTCCAAGCCGAGGGCAGCAGGGCCATCAGGAGGATAAGATGGGGAGATTCGAAGAAGTTGGTTGTTGAGGAATTCTGTCCTCACAGGGAACTAGACAAGATAGAGAGAGAGTTCCTACAGCTTGAGGCGGGAACAATGACCCACCAGCAATACACCACCAAGTTTAACGAAATGGCGAGGCTGGTGCCGGATCAGGTGACGCCGGTGTCAAGGAAGATTAAGAGGTATGTGCAGGGATTGCCGGCTGATATCCGCTGGCACTTGATTGTTGCCCGACCAAGCACTTTTAGGTCGGCAGTGGATCTGGCTGGGAGGCTTTACGATGAGAGAGAGGTGTCGGTGGTTGAGGTGAAGAAGAAAGGTGGTGGTGACAAGAACTGGAGTGGGAAGAGGTTTAGGCATGGTGGTTTCACCCCAAACAACAAGAGGATGAAAATGGATGACCGAAGAGTGGGGTCATCAAGCTTGGGGGCGAAGAGGTGTGGCAAATATGGGAAGGAGCACATTGGTGAGTGCAAACGGGGATCGAATGAATGCTTCAGATGCGGGAAGTCCGGTCATATAGCGATGGATTGTAAGGTGGCGAAGTGCTATAACTGTGGCGGGACTGGCCACAGGAGCCACGAGTGCAAGAGGCCGAGAGCTGAGGGCTCCGGGGCCAAGAAGGGGACTGAAGAAGGTGGACAGAGGGCAAGTGCTAGAGCCTTCATAATGACCAGAGAGGAGGCCAGGGTGGATCCCGATGTCGTGTCGGGTATGTTTCTAGTAAACCAAACTTGTGCCTCTGTATTGTTTGATTCTGGTGCTAGTAGGAGTTTTATTTTTGCTACTTTCTGTGCTAAGCTGCCTGTTAGTAGTAGAAGAATTGATGAGTCATTTGATGTAGAAATTGCTATTGGTAAGTCTACCAAAATTTCTGATGTGATTGAGGATTGTGGCATAGAGTTAGAAGGCCATAGGTTCTCTGCTAAACTATTTGTGATGCCCCTGGGCAGATTTGATGTAGTTCTGGGGATGGATTGGTTGGCAGCCTATGAGGCGAACATCGTGTGTCGCAAAAAGATGATTCGACTGACAGCGCCCGATGGATGTTCGGTAACGGTTTACGGTGACCAAGTTACTACAGTTCCGAAGGTGATTTCAATGGTGGTGGCCGAGAAGTGCATGAAACGCAGATGTAGTGCCTACCTGGCTTATGTGAAGGATATGGACGCGTCAGTACGATAATTGTCCGACGTGCCAGTTGTGTGTGATTTTCCAGACGTGTTCCCAGAAGATTTACCAGGCGTGCCACCGGACCGTGAGATCGAGTTTCAGATCGATTTGATACCCGGTGCTTAACCCGTTGCCAAGGCACCGTATCGATTAGCTCACCGAGATGAAGGAGTTGATGGTTCAACTGCAGGAGTTATTGGACAAGGGTTTCATTCGACCGAGTATCTCTCCTTGGGGTGCTCCGGTTTTGTTTGTTAAGATGAAAGAAGGTAGTATGAGGATGTGCATAGACTACCGGGAGCTAAACAAGTTAACAGTGAAGAATCAATATCCCTTACCGAGAATAGATGACTTGTTTGACAAACTCCAAGGTGCCAGCTGGTTCTCACGAATAGATATCCGATCTGGTTACCATTAGTTGAAGGTTAAGGAGCAAGACATTTCTAAGACAGCTTTTCGCACGCGTTATGGACACTACGAGTTCCTCGTTATGTCTTTCGGCCTGACTAACGCGCCAGCTGCCTTTATGGATTTGATGAATCGAGTGTGTCGGCCGATGTTAGATAAATCAGTGATTGTATTTATTGATGATATCCTGATTTATTTGAAGAGTGAAGAAGAACATGCCGGTCACATACGCGAGGTATTGGAGACACTTAGAAGGGAGAAGCTTTATGCTAAATTCTCTTAGTGTGCTTTCTAGTTACGTGAAGTTCAATTTTTGGGTCACATGGTTAATGCTAAAGGGATCATGGTGGACCCGACAAAGGTTGAGGCAGTAATGCAATGGAAGTTTCCAAAGACACCATCCGAGATTCGCAGTTTCTTGGGTTTGGCGGGCTACTACCGAAGGTTTATTCAAGACTTTTCTAAGATAGCCTCACCTTTGACTAAATTGACTCGCAAGGAGGTGAAGTTTGTGTGGGGATGAGAATAAGAGGATGCTTTTGAGGAGTTAAAGGCAAGATCAACTCAAGCTCCTGTTTTGACATTACCCGAAGGGAGTGAAGACTTAGTGGTGTATTCGGATGCCTCCTATTCGGGACTGGGTTGTGTGTTAATGCAACGTGGGAGAGTAATAGCCTATACGTCCTAAAAATTGAAAACCCATGAGGTCAATTATCCCACGCATGATTTGGAGCTCGCAACTGTGGTCTTTGTATTAAAGATTTGGTGGCATTACCTGTACGGGGTGAAATGCACAATCTTCACGGACCACAAGAGCCTAAAGTATTTCTTTGAGAAGAAAGATCTCAACATGAGTCAGAGGAGGTGGTTAGAGCTGATTAAGGATTATGATTATGAAATCCATTACCATCCGGGTAAAGCCAATATAGTGGCTGATGCCCTCAGCCGAAAAGAGAGACCCGAGCCAATTCGGGTGAAGGCTTACCAATTGGTGATGACCGCTGACCTGATGAAACAGGTCAAAGAATTTCAGGATGAGGCATTGAAGGAAGATCGCCTTAACTCTGAAATGATGAGAGGTCTAGTCACAGAGTTGGGAGAAAATACCCACGGAGTTAGAACCCGCTTCGGGCGGATATGGATTCCCCGCTAAGGTGATCTACGGGGATGAATTATGGACGAAGCTCATAAGACTCGATACTCCATTCATCCCGGTGCCACTAAGATGTATCAAGATATGAAGAAAGACTATCGGTGGCCGGGTATGAAACGCGATGTAGTGGAGTATGTGAGTAAGTGCCTTACTTGCTTACAAGTGAAGGCACAGCATCAAAAGCCATACGGGAAGATCCAACCATTGGATATACCTGAGTGGAAGTGGGAGCACATCACCATGGATTTCATCACGAAGTTACCACGTACGGCAAGGGGGTATGATGCAATTTGGGTAATAGTTGATCGTTTGAGAAAGAGTGCTCACTTCCTACCGATCCTCGAGGCATATTCATCCGAGAGGTTGGTTGATCTGTTCATCAAAGAGATTGTAGCTCGTCATGGTGTGCCGGTGTCTATCGTGTCAGACCGTGACACTCGGTTTACATCAAAGTTTTGGAAGAGATTCCACGATGCGATAGGGAAGAGGCTACACATCAGTACGGCTTACCATCCTCAATCAGATGGTCAGTCTAAGAGGACAATTCAAACGCTCGAGGACATGCTCCGAGCATGTGTGATCGACTTCAGAGGAAGTTGGGATGATCATCTACCATTGGCAGAGTTCTCATACAACAACAGCTATCATGCCAGCATTGGCATGCCACCTTACGAGATGCTATATGGTAGGAGATGTAGAACGCCCGTGTGTTGGGGAAACATTGGGCAGAAAGAGTTAGGAAGCATGGAGGTAATCGAGGCTACGACTGAGAAGCTAGAAAAGATCAAAGCCTTTATGAAGGCAGCCAAGGATAGACAGAAGTCGTATGCCGATAAGAGGCGTAGACCAATCGAGTTCAACCTGGGTGATAAAGTCATGTTAAAGGTCTCGCCCTGGAAGGGAATCATCCGGTTTCGGAAGAGGGGCAAGCTGAGTCCGAGATACATAGGGCCTTTCCGAATCGTTGCACGAGTAGGGGAGGTGGCCTATCGACTAGAATTGCCTGATGAGCTAAGTGGAATTCACCTGACGTTCCATGTATCTCATCTGAGAAAATGCTTGGCCGATGAAGATATGATTGTGCCACTGGAGGATATAGAAGTGGATGAAAGGCTCAATTATGTGGAGCAACCAGTGACCATCATAGACAGGAAGGAGAAGAGATTGAGAAATAAAGGGGTTCCACTCGTACGTGTGAAGTGGAAACACCGGAAGGGTTCCGAGTCTACGTGGGAGACGGAGGATGAAATGAGACAGCATTACCCATAGTTATTCGAAGAGTGACAGGTTTCGGGGACGAAACCTCTTTAAGGGGGGTAGACTTGTAACGCCCGAAACTTCGGTCAAATAAAAAAGAAAATAAAAGTATCAAGAAGAAAGCAAAAAGATGCCAAAGATGAGGGGTGTTTTGTGTAAAAGTACACAAAAGTTAAAAGTTCACTTTATATGGGCATGGCTGCCCATATCACTCCAGCTGCTACTGTGTTCAACCGAATCAGAAGAAGAAGAAGCTGAATTTGATTTCTCTCAGTTTCAAGGAGAAGAAGAGGCTGATTCTCGTTTGTGGTTAGTGTTCTTTCTATTTTATGGTTCGGTTAGTTGGGCTTTGACCATGAAACCGATTTATATGTGTTTTGTTGTCTCTTTCTGCTTGTTTTAGGCGTTTGAACTCTTATGCGCACGAGTTTGGAGGAGTTTTGCTTGTTTGCTGCACTAGGTGAGTTCGAGACCCCGGTTTAATGTGTTTTAAACTTCTTTGGGGCTAAAATGCATGTTTAAAAGGTTTTACAGCTGTTTTATGCTTTATCGTATGTATATGGGTGATTGTGTTTGTGCTTTATGGTGGTTTATGTGATGTTGATGCTGGTGATGTTGAGTATAAGCTTCGCGCAAATGGATAAGCATGTTTGGTTAGGAATTGTTGGTGTTTTCGTGGTTTTATGCCTGCTCTAGATGTTAAGCATGTTAGATCCATGATAAGGATGTGTTTGATCGAGGACTGGGGACTGAATAATTGCATAAGTGCATTTGCAGGTCGGTTAGTTCATCCGCATTTAAGAGCTGAATATACACTCAAGTATTTTGCTCATGCGCATTTGTTGTTTGTTCATCCGCATTTAAGTACTTGCTCAGGCGCATTTGTTTGTTCATCCGTATTTGTAGTTGCTTATGCGCCCAAGTGTTCTTCCGTATTTCTTTTGTTCATGCGCATTTGCTACAGTGTTCAAGCACATTTGTTTCAGTCATTCGCATTTGTTCTACCAGCATTTAGTTGGACACTTGGAATAATCTAAAGACTTTCATCCGCATTAGTTGTTCATCCGTATTAGTATTGTTCATCCGCATTAGTACTGTTCATCCGCATTAGTACTATTCATCCGCAATTGTCTAAGGACTTAGGATTTTCTAAAGCTTGGGAAGTAGAATGTAGCGGGTAAGTTCTGGAATGTTTTGCTGGTTCATGTCTGTTGTGGTGTTGCATGTTATGGGCTATTGTTGATGCTTTATACTATGTATAATGTGACTTTGCATGGTGTGTTTATATTCGTATGCGTAAAGTATTATCGTAAAGAAAGTGAAAGATTAATGTTAATAAAGAAGTGAAACATAAGAAAAGTATGAAAAGTCATGCAAGCAAAGGTTGAGGTGAGTGACTGTGTTGTCACAACAGACTTGTACGCCAATATTAAGGTGAGTGACTGTGTGTCACAATAGACTCCTAAGGGTTTTAATCCTTGAGATTGACCCGAAACATGTCGTGATGCTCACTCCGGTTCTGTGACGGTCTTAGGACATGAGGCGGGGGTGTTGCAAAAAGAGACGGGGTCCTTGTCGCGTACCCCGGTACTGTCGGTCTTTGGACATGAGTCGGGTATTGCATGAGACAGGATCCAGATTATAGTGAAAGATAATGAATGAATTCATGAGCTAATGAAAGATAATTAATTCTATACCTTGATGTATGTATGATGAATGCTCACGTGTGAAAGTAAAGGAAGTATTCTATTGAAAAGGATATTTTCATATATAAATCCTACAAGGTATTTTAAACGTTTTAAAACTAGAACTCACTCAGCAACGCTGACTTTTATGCATTTTCAGTTGGCAGGTAATTGTTGCTGAGGATGGCACGCAGGGGAAGCTACTCGGCAGGGCAAGATTGGCATGCATTCATCTTTAATGATATTGTTGTTTTGTAATGCAACAAAACAGGGTCTTTTGTAATTCAAGAAAACAATGATGTATTGCTTAACAACTTTAATCATTAATAGAATGAATGGTTTTATTAACTTAATTCCACTGCAATATTTTATGAAATGTGTGATGTTTAATGTTTTATGCTATGATTGACCAACTGTGAGGTCTCCGGGAACAGGGCCTTACATAGAAACATCTCAAACAATCCATAATGAGAGAAAGGAAAAAGAGACTGTTAAAGAATCTCAAGGCCGAAGACATACTAAGGCCAGATTCTATGATAACTATGGAAGTTATCATAAACAGTTTGTGCACAACATACAAGCATCAAATACACATCATAAAATATGTTGTTATATGTGTGGAAAGCCAAATCACAAGGCTAGAAATTGTCATCATCAACATCAATTGACAAGCAAACAGAGATTTCATAATTCAATTACAAACAATAGAAAATGTTTCTTTGTAAATGCAAATTTAAAAAGAAACATAAATCTATCAAATTCTTTTACTAAGAACAATACTGATTTGAACAAAGAAAAGTCAAATGTAAAATCGGTACAAGTTGGTGATAACAATTCCACAACATTACTAATCAGACAAATTCAAAGGTGGAAAGTTAAGGACAAATCACCTAAGCCTTTTGTTGTTGACAAATGTGTTTTCAATGACAAAAGAGATATGATATTGCAACATGTATCATATTTATATGAAAACAAAGAGCACAAGTCCACCATGGCTTGGGTTCCTGAAAATGAATAAATTTATCCACATGTGCAGGAACAACCAAGACAAGTTATCAACAGTGTTTGGCATGTAGATAGTGGTTGTTTGTGAATCCAAGGATCGAAGAAGGAATTATCAATTTGATTTTAACAATTAATGATCGTGGAACTATCAATACTTACTGTTTAATGGATTGTTTATAAATTGAAATCGATGAACAAAATAAAACAACTTGAAAACATAATGTAATAAAGTAACACAAAGATGATTTTCAATTGCTTTTCATTTGAACCGATTACAATTGATGTTGATGCTCTTGATGCTATAATGTTGTTTTTCTCTGTTCTTGTTGTATTGTTATTTTTCTTGAGTTGAGTTATCTCTTGATTGATATCGTTTCTATCAATATATACACATATTTGAGTATCGGTATCTCTCAATCTCTCTCTATTTTGTTCCTATTTTCTTGCTGATATCTCGCTATTCTGTTTTGCTATTCTGTTTCTATATGTGTGCATCCTTGCCTTGTTTATCGGCATAGGAGTTCACAATTTACATTGGAAATTGTAAATTACAAACAAAATGTTTTGATGTGACGTTGAATATTCGCTTGACTTCAATATCTTCTGCCGTCATTGATTTGATGATGTTGCTTTCATATGTTGACTTGTTGACTTTTGATCTTCAGTAGGAAGTTCTTCTTTCGCAGTAATTGGTCTTCCATAGCAAACTCTTCAGTAGCTCCACTTGATCTTGAATTTGTTCAGCATTTGTTGTTCTTTTGTAGGAGTTCTACGGAAGCACAGACTTCACTTATGCCCCGGAGCACATCTACGGAAGAACAAATTATTCATCCGCAGTTGTTCTAACCCTTGGTTAATTTTCCAAATTTACCAAGTCTGATGTTTCCTGCAATGAAACATAAACCAACACACACAATAGTATGGGTTAACATATAATTCATGCAGTATATTATGATATCAAAATAGAATTACAATGAGTTATTACAAGAGTTAATTTAACATCTAAACCTACACAAAGGATCTAGACCTAACAATACTCCCCCTATAGGTTTAGTCTCTTGTAATCATTGGTTTAGTGCTCTTAATTCTTGAATTCTTCCCAAAATTCTTGTTGTGAAGTATTCAACTGCATTTTTTTGATCATCATACAAGTACTTAATCTTCATCCTCTTTATTTTCTTCAATGTCTTGTATTTCAGACCCAGAATGTCCTCTTCAGTGGTAAGTGTTGCAACAACACATTATTTGAAACCACTTTAAGGTCATCTTGTTATGATATTCTCAGCTTAATGATTGCTTGAATTTCAGTTCCCATCAGCTGGCCCACTTCAAATTTTCTTCTCTTCTATGCTTTAGCATGCAGTTTGTCAATAACTTGAATGATATGAACGTACAAGCACAGGTCATTTTGAGCATTTTGGTCATTTAGATTGGGGAAGTACTTGTCATGTAGATATGAAGTTAACTGGGATGAAGGAGCTTGATTTCCATTGGGTCAAAAAGTCTTGTGCTTGAACCTTTCTTCTGTGGATCATTCCTTAGCAACACCAGCTCTTTGGTCCTTTCTACATAACCCCACTCTGTGATAGGGATTGAATATTGATTTCCTTCTATAGTTTTGACTGAAGCATCTGCCTTGTTTTCATATCCAATTCTTGTTAAGAATTCATCATCTATGGATTGAAAAGAACTAGAATGAGGCCTCTTCTATCTTTGTCTTCTTCTCTTCTACTCTTCATCTTCTCTTCTTGCTTCTTTCATGACATCCCCTTTGAACTTATGTCTCAGCTTTGCAACTATTCCAGAGAAATCCCTTCCTCTTGGATTGATGGGATAATTGGTGATAGGAATGTCTTGAAGACATTGCAGATCAGCACTAGTAGAGAGAGGAGAGACTCATCCAAGGATAGTATTGAACCATCCCTGATGCTCTCTTTATAATGGCACAATTCCACTCTGCATCAAATCTCCATGTTATTATTCTATTTTCTTCAGTTGATCTAGGAGTGGTCATTAGATCAAAGAGTTGAATCAATGTAGTCTTTTCCTCAGTTATCTCCCTCACAGCAGTGCCCAATGGCCATATTTTTTTGGGTATCACATCTCTTGGCTCTCTAATCAACTTTTCTTTTCCCTGTACATGTCTCTACTCTCAACTACTGTTGGCTCATCAGGAGTTTGTTTTGCTTGTTGTTTGTAAGCAGGATTGGGAGCCCAGTCCTGAATTTCACACTTATGTCTAGCTCAACCTTCATTACATGCTCCATCTTTGTTCTCAATTCACTTATTGTTCTTCCTTTAAGCTTATGAGTCTTATAGTTATGACTTTGTAACCAATAAGTCATGTTGTACCTGGTCAGCTTCTTTGTGTCACAATGGCCCAATTCTTTCCTTATCTTTTCCATTTCTTTTTATTTTGAGAATGTTTCATAGTTGCACACCGACAACATTAGCCTTGCAACATCAAACTCTTTCAAAACATGGATCATTTCAGACATGTTCATTCTTTCAACCATATCATAAGGAAAGCCATTGTTTATCAAGTCCATAAACATGACAGATTGAGCTCTTTCTTCAAGTATGTCTTCAGTTGATAGCAAGTCATCAGACTTTGCTTCTTTAGCAGCTTCAGCAGGCTTTTCTTTTGTTAATTCTTCCCACTTATCATCACTATCTACTTCAATGGGTTTAGTTGGTGGTGTGTGCTCTGGAGATATTGTTTTTGTTCTTTTTGGGGTGTCTTCAAGTTCAATCACATCTTCTTGTACTTTTCTAAAGCACTTTCTCTTCCTGCTATACATGATTGTTGGTTCCTTTGGTTTCAACAATGGAATATCAGCTTCTTTGAGGTATTCTTTTTGACTGCCCATCTCTTGATCGAATAATTTCTTCTTCAAAGTCTCTATTTCATCATCTTTAGCTTTCAGCAACATTGACTGATCAGAGATAATTTTCAATGACTTGTTCAGCTCAGACATGACCTTTTCTTTTTCTTGTTTCTCTTTCTCAAGAGATTCTCATGTCTCAGTTAGAACCTCATCCATCCAGTCAATCAATTCATTGTTTGTTTCTATCTCTTCTTTCAACTTCTTGATTGTTGCATCTTTAGCTGTTATTGCCTTATCTTTCTCAATCATCTCCCTTTTTATTTTTCTTAACTTCTCTAACTTTTTATTGCTTTTAATGATAAGACTGTTGTATTTTGCCACCAGGAAACTCTTGCTTACATCTATCTCTTCCTCTCTTAAATCATTCTCATTGTAAGCAGTGATATCAACAAACTGACTATCAATCTTAGCCTCTTGTTCAACTTCTTCATCATTCTTCCCCTCTACATCTAAACAAATCTCCTCTGTAGTGCCTTCATTCATAGCATCATGCTCATCATCATGAAGGTTGAGTGGTTTAGTGTAAGTTGGGCTTTTAGCAGGTTCAGTAGGTATGTGTGAGAAAGTTGGTAGTGTTATTGATGAGATGGTGTTTGAGTCAGATTGGGAGAGAGAGGTTCAGTGGCACCAGTGTTCATTGATGATTGAGATTGGGCAGGAGTGATAAGTTGGGTATGTTCACTTGGTGGTGAGATAATATGGACAGGTGGTGATTATTGTGGAATTCGATCATGTGACACTACTTCAGTTGAAGCGGAGTTTATTGATGTTTGGGAAAGTGAAGGTGGTAAGGGTTGGGTGTGTTCACTTGGTGGTAAGATGGGATGTACAGGTGGTGTATCTGGTATGTTGGTAAAGGATGGTGGTGAAAGAGGATTGGGTTCATGATGAGGTAGTTCAGGGGATTCAGCCTGTGTAGTTTGTTGTTGTGGTTGATCAGAAGACTCAGGTGATATTGTTTGCTGCTGTGGGGGTACAGGGAATAGGAGTTCCTGAGGTATATTAGCACTTTCATAAATTACATATGGGAACATCTCCATATCTTCCCCTTGATATTGCCCACTCAACTTGTTGAGTACAGATCTTCTCAGGTGAGTTTGGACAAAGACATCACCTTCTCTATAAACATTGGGCATAGTTTCATTTATGATCAGCTGAAGGAACCTTGGGAACATATACATCTTGTTTTCCTTTTCTACCCTGATATGGTCACATAAACATCCAAGAATGTACTTAGAATAGTTATATGTCCTTCCTTTAAATATACCAATGATTCCAGAGGAGATATGCCTTGAAAATCTGTCCAACCCTGACTTCCTGTTGGACATACACTTCAGATAAGTGTGGCATAGGAATCTATACATCTTACACAACCTTCCCTTCTTGATTTCACCATTTCTATAATCACCATCATAACCCATCAGTTAAAAAACTTTTTGAATGTATTCATGGTCGAATACATCAGGGTGTCCTTCTTCACCTTCTCCTAATGCCAGCACCCTCCTTATCGTTCGTTCATCTATCCTCAGCTGTTCGTTTCTGATTGTAGCATAGATTACCTTTTCATCCTGCTCCTCCTCAATTCGTGCCGAGTTCTAGAAATCGATTATATGATCTTGATAGATAACAGGGTCTGCAGATAAAACATAGAACAATCTAGATCATCTCAAATATCTGATAATATCTCGGCACCCATCGGCTACTGAATCCTCTAAATTAAGAAACGCACAGACATTATGATCTTTAGCAAAATGATTAGTCATATTGATGTTGTTAGAGAGGTGATTTAGGTGAGGATTATTGAGGTATGAAAGATTTGAATGTTAGGGGAGAAAGGGGTTTTTGGTTTGAGTGAGTTTTTCTAGGTCTGAAAAGGGGTTCTGAAAAAGTGAGTAAAAATGACAATGGTTGGATTATCATTTATACTCCCTCGGACACTAATAAAACCTTTTATTTAATGTTGTGGGACCCTTAATCCTAATTACCCTTCCGTAGTTATCCACAAGTTTACTCTTCAGTAGATCATCTACGGAAGGCAAAACTTTCCTTTTTAATCTGTTTTAATTTTATTCTTAATTAATTCTTCCGCAGGAACATCTACGAAAGGCAAAATTTGTTATGAATTTGCTGTTTTATTCGTAGGTTACCAATCTACGAAAAGGTAATTTTTGCTCTTTTTGATGTATGATCTTAACATAATGTTAGATCATTTGTTGTTTGCTATTGGACCTTGTTGACTTTGCTTCATGGCAATTGTGCAAGAAATGGTTTGTTAAAAACTTATAGATATCCTGCAACCAAGTTAGTGCTCAGGTTCCAACTTTCTTCACTTAAAACTAAAACACATTAAACTCAGATTTTCATGCTGATTACTACTCCCCCTAAATTTATGATTAATGATGAACTTATGCATTTATCAAAAATTTGTTAAGAGAATAGCATGAAAAGCAATTATCTGTCAAACTTATTGGCAAAGAAAAAAACAAAAAAACTATTTACAAGCATTTGCATCATGCAATGGGATCATACTATGACACTAAGCAACTTCCTGAACCAGTTTTGTTTGATGATAGAATACATAGATCTAGTGCTGATTGCAAGTATTATGATCCATATAAATTCAAGCAAGAGTGTAGTTTCAACTTGTCATGCTGTTTATCATGTTTTGGTATTGATTAAAGATAGACAAACATGGACTCCACATTCAATTCACATTGGAGTTTGTCCTCCGTTTGTGAGTCAATTTATCACTTTTTCACACTTAAAATTATGTTCTTTAAGTTATAAGCTCTATCTTAATATTTTTTGAAATCTTATTAATGATGATATGATATGTAAGCTCTGAATTAATATACACTTGATCACATTGGATTCTTTTAGAGCTGTTCCTTTTTGGAATCTTTTTGATCATCATCAACAGGACAACAGGTCTTTACTTACGTAAAACAGAGGTGCCTATGAACCCAGGTCTTTATTTACACAAAACAAAGGGTCCATGATGTGTAAAGATAGAGGTTATAAAGTGTCACAACATAGTGTGCTTAGGTGAATAAGTTGATCACAGCAGGATAAGACTTACTTGCTTGTTTCTCAAAATGGAATTTGGCCACAATTTGTCACTTTGACATTATGTTAAGCATGTACTTGTTTATTTTCCACTCAAGCTGAACCTACTCACATATCAAACCAATCTGATCAATCTTTATTGTGTGATAAAATTCAAGAAATGAAGCAAAGGAATAGTGTACTATCATTTCCCATGATATGAACTGCTTATTCAAGAAAACATGAAACTAAGACAATTTGTTTGGAATGTTATATGTTTAATGAATGTTTTTGGCTTTTTCATATTAAGAAATTTTAAGGATAGATCATGCTTTTCTTTGTGTTGATTAGTTAATCTAAGTTGATCATGCCTAAGGACTCAATTAATAAATTAAATCTCACTGAGTCAAAGGCTTTAATGAATAAATCAGCAAGCTGATTTGTTGTATCCCCTTTAATCAACTTGATTAAACCTTTTTCTAAACAATCTCTCAAAAATGATATCTGATTTCTATGTGCTTTGTTTTACTATATTGCACTGGATTAGCCGTGATGAACATAGCAGCTAAGTTATCAATATGTATTGATGTTTGAAGAAAATTGTAACCATAATCAAGTAATTGGTTTTGCAACCATAAAACCTGAGAGCAACCAGTTGAGGCAGCTATGTACTCAGCCTCAGCTGTGGATACTGATACATTTGTTTGCTTTTTGCACTGCCAAGAAACAAGTCTTGGTCCTATGAATTGGCATCCACCAGTTGTGAATTTTTTGTTGTTGTTACACCCTCCAAAGTCACTATCAGAATATGAGTGGAGGTTGAATTCTCCTTCTTTGTGATACCAAAGTCCTAGAGCTGGCTTCCCTTTGAGATATCTAAATATCCTATTGACTGCATTCATATGTGACTCCTTGGGTTCTGCATGGTACCTAGCACAAACATACACAACAAACATTATGTCAGGTCTGTTGGCAGTTAAATACATTGAAGATCCTATCATAGATCTATATAATCTTTAATCAATTGACTTCCCTTTAGGATCAGGTATAATCTTATCTATTGTTGATGCTGGTGTTTTGTATGAAGATGAATCAGCAAGGTTGAACTTCTTCAAAATTTGATTCACATACTTCTCCTGATTGATAAAAATGCCATCTAGTTTCTGATGAACTTGCAAACCAAGGAAAAATGTTAATTCTCCCATGGAACTCATTTGAAACTCAAATTTCATCAAACATTCAAACTCTTCACACAATCTCTTGTTTATTGATCCAAAGATGATATCATCTACATATACTTGGACAACTAAGAGATCTTGATGTTCATGCTTCAGGAAGAGAGTCTGATCAATTGTTCCCCTTTTGTAACCTTGCTTGAGTAAGAAAGAGGATAATGTTTCATACCTTGGGGCCTGATGAAGACCAAACAAAGCTTTGTCAACCTTGTATACCCTGTGTGGATAATCAGGATCCTCAAAGCCTGGTGGTTGGGCAATATAGACTTCTTCATCAATTTTACCATATAGAAAGGCACATTTTACATCCATCTGGTAAACTGTGAACTTCTTATTTGATGCATAGGCTAGAAAGACTCTAATTGCTTAAATCCTGGCAACAGGGGCGAAAACTTCATCATAGTCTATCCCTTCTTCTTGAGTATAGTCTTGTGCTATCAACCTTGCTTTATTTCTCATAATGATACCTCTATAATCTAGTTTGTTCTTGAAATGCCACCTTGTGCCAATTGGATATTGGCCTTCTGGAAGATCAACTAGATTCCAGACTTTTGTTTTCTGAATTATTGAAGTTCTTCTTGCATTGCTTCAATCCAGCTATTATCTTTCAATGCTGCAGTGATGTTAGCTGGACCCACTTGTGAAAGAAAAAATGAGAATTGACAAATATTGACAGCTCCCCCTTGACTTCTTGTGATTCTTGAAGTAAGATCACCAACAATATTTTCAATAGGATGATATGTGACATCCGGTAATTTTTCGTTACGAAACTCCGTTAGTTTCGTTAGGTCTTGCATACACGTGTCGTGAGCACACACTAGTTGTCATTGAACGTTGGTGACTTAATAATAATTAACAATGGTTACTGGATAATAACTTGATTAATAATGTTGATTATTAATTTGTAGTTATGTGATTTGTGTATTTAGATATTATTTGTGAATTTTATCTGATAATGTGACTACGTGTAAATATTGTTCATGTGTTTTGTTATTAGTTGAAATATTAAAATCTTTTAAAAAGTGTTAAAAGAGCAAGTTTTTATAAAATATGATCAAGGAGGGATTAATTTCTAAAAACTACAAAACATATATTTGGTAAAAACCCAACCCTAATCCCCTAACCCCCCTTGCGGCCAAAACCATCCATACACACACATACAATCGTGATTTTGAGCAAGAACAAGCGCCAAACACTCGATTTGATCTAGTTTCAAGCATTACAACGTGTAGCAAGCATCAATTCTTGGCCATTACACGATTAAAGGTTAGATTTTATTGGTTTTTCATGGATTCTTGAACATGGCCGAACCCTAGTTCGAAATTGATGATGGATATCGAATTTTGTGTTGTTTGATGTTTGTATGATGTTAGTTAGATTGTATTGATGTTAGTTTACGTGGATTATACAAGAAATTCATGGTTTTGAGGCGTTGTTCATACCTTACTAATAATAGTAACTTTTGTGCATGGAATTGATGAATTGATGATGGATTGATGATGTTATGATGTTAATGATGTTGTATGAATGTTAATCTATGTAGATGATGCAAGAAATCCATGATTGATGTAGTCTAGTTCATACATTGCCAAAAGTGGAAACTTTTATTCATGAAGATTTGTGTTTGGATGAATTATAAGTGTTTGATGGATTCTTATGATTGCTATGAACTAGATAGGGTATGTCATTGATGAATTTGTGTGGAAATTGGTGGTAGGATAGATTTTGGGATATTACTTTCCCAAAAGGGAAACTTTAATTTTGAAGATCATTGAATATTGTGAGTTAGACATGGTTATGATGTTAGGATCATGTTAGAATGTTTCTAGATGATGCTAAAGTGTTGGATTGTGATGATTGGGTCATATGGTTAGTTGGTGCAACTATGAGAACATATGGGCTTTCTTGAAAAAAATGTGCAAGTGTACATGTTATGTGCTATCATGAATTGTCGTTATCGATTATTATAAGGCTAATATTTTGCTTGTATGAGTTACATGTAGAATATTGATGATGGGTATCATACACGCGTATGAATCTGAGGTCTCTACTTTGTAGGATTAGCAGGGTTTAGGGTGTGTAGCTGTGAGTTGCTTCACATGGCATGTTATGAGCGACTAAACCCAATGTGTATTGTAATGGAATCTAATTTGGTATCTGTGTTGTATGATGAATTGGATTACGTGCGTTGTATGATAACCTGGATTAGCATGAAAGGAATGATAAGCCTTACGTGTTACAATGTGGCTCATGTGAATAACTTGCATAGTAATCTGGAATGGTATGTTGGATTATTCGTTGTTATGTTTAATCAAACAAGAACTTAATTTGACATGTCACCAATGGGTCAAATGGGTCAACTGGGTCTAATATGTCTTGTTTTCCAAAACCTTGAGTCAATGTGTTTATTGAGCACTTAGGGTTGCTAAAGATTCTGTGTACACGTACTTATGTACTTGCGTGTTCTAGGTAACCTCTGAAGGTTGTCTTTTCGCTCATTGTTAGCTTTTATTATCGTTCGTTTATGCACCAGGTGAGTTCAATGCCCCACTTTTACTACTTCTCTTTTTGGGGGAGAAAGCATACTTGTTTTAAAACGCTTTACTGATATATCATGTGTTTCATAAGACATAGTGGGTTATACCATATAAAGTCCTCACACTTTCGGATCATTAATTAAGGAATCTATCTAGAAATCTTGGGTAGTGCTACTGGGTCTGACAAGCCCACCCGGGTGACCGGAAGTCAACGGGTGCAATATTGTCCTAAACGACTAACAGCGTCACGACCTGGTATGTCATGGAGGGAGGCAAACAGACAAACATAGTCAGCTTCAATCACGAAATCACTATTGTTCTTAACTTATGAAATTAGACTAGCTATCTATTTCAATGCACTTGTTTATATATTTTTACTAATGCTACCGCTTAAGAATGATTACAAACTCTTAAATTCACCAACCATCGTGTTGACACTTTTAGTATGCTTTTCTCAGGTTGTCTCTAGCAGCTGCCCTTAATAGTACACATGTGTCAAGCATGTTTTGTTCAAACATTGTTTACTTTTAATTTAGCATTTACTTATGTATTTTGGTTTGGGCGTCTGTTTTGCGCAGTTTACTTTCAGTACCTTGTGTTTGGGTTATTTACAAAACGCTTCTGCAAATATTTTAAAGTTTTAAAATCTGATTTGTTTAAATGTTGCATATAGAGTCATTTTGAGTAACTAATGATTGAGATCTTGGTTTCCTCGCTTGCCTCGCGGTAAAACTATGCACGTGGATTTTGAGGGTGTGACAGATTGGTATTAGAGCCATTGGTTATAGGGAATTATGTTGCATACACACTAGACTATAACTGCACAGTTTGTTAGTTACTCGTTACTTATTCCTTACTGTATACTCATTGGCATACACATCACGTACCTCGTAGTATGGCATCGTCATCAAGTGCTCTAGGCAAGAGACCTGCACGATCTGAGTCACCTCCTCCTCCTCCTATACCTGAAAGGGGATCAGACTAGCCTCAACATCCTTACCCCTATGAAGAGATGGATTGGGATCAGCCATTCGCATTACCCGAGCGCGATCCTCCGCGGAACTAGAATGTCTACCCTACCTATATACGCCGTATAATTTACAGGGAGCGTGTACCAGCTATAGCTCCTACCTAACCTAGGACTAGGTCATCGACAGCCTCTACATCACCTACTCTTCCTTCCCTAGATATCCCTCTTGAGCAGGAGATTGCAGCTTTAGTGGCTACGTTAGACACTGAGCAACATCGCATTAGAGGATTCACTGATGAGAACTCTACTCTACGATATGAGATGCGTCGGTTGTGTTTCCAGGTAGAGATGCTTTAGGAGCGCCTCTCGATGGCCATTGGTGGGCATCATACCCTGGCAGGCAACGTTGTAGCACTTACTGAGCGCATGAATGCGCAAGAGCATCAATTTGCTGATCTGGAGGCACAGCTAGCGGCGCTTCAGATTGCCGAAGCCCCTGCACCTGAGGAAGATCCTATTGAAGAAGACCCAGAAGAGGAACCTAAAGAAGAACTGGAGGAAGTCCCGGAGGAAGAAGAGCCAGAAGAGATGGAAGAGGACAGTGATGGATCTGACATGCTGGATTGATTCTATATTTATATGACTTGGACTATATAGTGTTTCTTTCTTTTGAAACCTATGTGGGAAGGGTTGTTTTCCGCCCAACTGAAAAACTAAAATTCTGACATTGATGGAATATTTTGGGAATAATCTACAATTTATTTGTCTTTGGTTATTATTTTGGTTATAAATGTTGTGGTTATGACAAATTCATTATTTCTTATTATTTACTATACTTCAATGAGATAAATATGTTGGATGTTACTCATTATTGTATTTGTGAATGTAAAGTGAAATATGGACGGATGCGGTAGAGGACATGGGCGTGGCCGTGGACGTGGTGTCAGTGGATGTGGTACCGGTGCTATAAACATGACCCCCGCTGAGTTGGTCGCTCTGATTAATGAACATGTACAGGCGGTAGTGGCTGCTGCACAAACTGGACAGCCAGCGGGTAAATGATACAAGTGGCCTAACCAATATCTTAGTTGCTCGTCTGGGCTACTCAACTAATGTTTTGGTTTGTCTGAACAGGACCCCACACTGTACCTACAAATCCTTTATGGATTGCAAGCCTTATACCTATAGTGGGACTAAAGGAGCTGTGGGACTGGTACTATAGTTTCAAAAGACCAAATCCATCTTTGCAAAATACAACTGTCCGCTAGCCGATCAAGTGAAGTACGCAATTGGAACTCTTAAAGGCGTAGCCCTCTCCTGGTGGAATGCCCGAGTACAAATGCTGGGTCAGGCGATGGTTAATGACCTACCTTGGGTCGAGTTCAAGGCGATGATGGCAGAGGAGTATTGCCCTCGAGATGAAGTGCAGAAGCTAGAAGTTGAGTTCTGGCAACTCAAGATGCAAGGTTCTGAGATTGAGGCCTATACTACACGGTCTCATGAGTTGGAAACACTGTTCCCTGGAATGGTTAATGAAATGCATAAAAGGATCGATCATTACATACATGGACTGGTTCCTGAGATCCATAGTATGGTGACAGCTTCCAATCCTGCTACCATACAACAGGCCATTCGGTTAGCCCACAGGCTGACTGACCAAGCAGTGGAATAGGGAAGATTACCCAAATGGGGCGCAGTGGCTAGCGTACCCGATAACAAACGTAAGTGGGAGAATACTAGCAATAAGGGCTCGTCCTCTAGCAACCAGCAACAGCAGCAGCAACAACAACACATACAGCAACATTAACCTCACCAGCAACAAAGGAGGTTTGATAACAATCATAACTTTAATCAGACGTCCTCTTCAACATAGGAACAAGGTGGATATGTAGGGAAATATCCCAAATGTAACCGATGCAACTACCACCACATTAGCAGGTGTGACAATTTTCGATGCCAGTGTTGTGGTAAGGCTGGGCACATGGCAAAGGATTGACATGGTGAGTTGATAAAGAAGCCTCAACAATCCAAGAAACACCAAAAGGTTTCTTTGAATGTGGAAAGGAAGGACACTACAAGAGAATGTCCTCAGTTGAAGAAAAATGGGAATGGTGCTGGAAATGGTGGAAACAACAACAACAAAAACAATGGTGACAATAACGGTGGCAACAACGGTGGAGCTAAAGGGAGAGCCTTCATCATGGGTTTAGGTGTGGCTCTAAATGACCCTACTACTGTTACTAGTAAATTTTCTGTTAACGGTCATTTTGTTACTGTATTGTTTGACACTGGAGCCGATAGTAGTTTTATCTCTACTAAGTTTAGTAGCCTCTTAAGTGATATACCTTCTGCGTTGGAATCTAGTTACATCGTAGAATTAGCTGACGGTAAACATATTCACGTGACACACATCCTTAGGGGTTGCAAGATAGAACTTGCTGGTCATACGTTTGACATAGATCTCATGCCTATTACACTTGGGAGTTTTGATGTAGTAGTAGGCATGGATTGGCTTTCCGACAAGCAGGCGGAAGTCATATGTCACTA
This sequence comes from Flaveria sonorensis, assembly GCA_025506505.1. Classification (NCBI taxonomy): domain Eukaryota; kingdom Viridiplantae; phylum Streptophyta; class Magnoliopsida; order Asterales; family Asteraceae; genus Flaveria; species Flaveria sonorensis. Next base: position 45,865,750 of record CM046426.1, on the reverse strand, counting down.
GAAGATTATACGTATTCCCATTAGTGAAGAAATTCTCTTGGTCAGAGGTGATAAATGTAGTGCAGTGATGGGCATCATATCATACATGAAAGCACAGAAGTTGCTACGTAAAGGTCGTTTAGCTATATTAGCCCTCGTCACTAACAAGCAACCGAAAAAAAGAAGATAGAGGATATTCCAGTCATTCGTGACTTTCCTGAAGTGTTTCCAGAGGATCTGCCCGGACTACCCCTCATCGTCAAGTTGAGTTCCAAATTGATTTGACTCCCAGAGCCACTCCGATAGCGAGAGCACCTTACCGGTTAGCTCCGCCTATCTGCTCAACTGCAAGAGCTGTTGGATAAAGGGTTTATCCGACCTAGCTCATCCCCTTGGGGAGCACCTGTTCTTTTCGTCAAGAAAAAGGATGGCACATTTCGAATGTGTATCGACTACAGAGAACTAAACAAGGTTACAGTCAAGAACAGATACCCTTTACCTCGTATAGATAATTTGTTTGATCAACTTCAAGGATCAAGCTATTATTCTAAGATTGATTTGAGGTCTGGTTATCATCAACTGAGAGTTCGAGAGGAAGACATGTCGAAGACAGCATTTCGTACACGTTAAGGTCATTATGAATTCTTGGTCATGCTATTTGGGTTGACAAATGCACTAGCAGTATTCATGGATTTCATAAATCATGTATGCAAACCCTATCTTGATCAATTTGTTATTGTGTTCATCGATGACATATTGATCTATTCAAGGACCAAGGAAGAACATGAAGAGCACCTACGCTAATCTTGGAGTTACTCAGAAAGGAACAACTGTACGCCAATTTTTCCAAGTTTGATTTCTAGATATGTGAAGTACAATTTTTGGGTCATATCGTTAACGAGAAGGGAATACATGTTGATCCTGCGAAGATTGAGGCGATAAAAAATTGGTCGTTTCCCAAGATGCCTAGTGAGATACGACAGTTTCTTGGACTGGCAGGATATTATCGGCGATTCATTGAGGGATTCTCTAAGATTGCTCAACCTCTTACAGCCTTGACTCATAAAGGAACAATGTATAAATAGGGTGATAGTCAAGAGTCTGCTTTTCAGTTGCTAAACAAAAATTATGTAGCGCACTGATATTGGCACTACCAGAGGGAAATGATGACTCTGTTGTCTATTGCGATGCCTCTATCCAAGGACTTGGTTGTGTCTTGATGTAACTTTAAAAGGTTATAGCCTACGCTTCAAGACAACTAAAAGTACATGAGAAGAACTATACCACCTATGACTTGGAACTGGGTGTGGTAGTTTTTGCTTTAAAGGTCTTGAGACATTATTTGTACGGTACCAAGTGCACTATTTACACCGATCACAAGAGTCTTCAGCATATCTTTGAGTAGAAGGAGTTGAACATGAGGCAAAGACGCTAGGTGGAATTGTTGAATGATTATGATTGCGCTATTAAGTATCACCTGGAAAAGGCAAATGTAGTTGCTGATGCATTGAGTAGAAAGGAAACTGCTAAACCTCAACGAGTCTGAGCTTTGCAGCTTACGATTAGCACACAGTTTCCTGAACGAATCCGTGAGGCTCAGACAGAAGCCTTGAAAGTGGAGAATATTGGGTCTGAATCCTTACGGGGAATGGACAAACAGTTCGAAGTGAAAGCGGACGGGATTCGTTGTTTCATGGATAGACTTTGGGTACCTTTGTATGGAAACCTAAGAGAATTGGTTATAAGTGAGGCACACAAGTCTAAGTACTCTATACATCCTGGTTTCTGAAAAAATGTATCATGACCTGAAAGGGCACTATTGGTGGCCTAATATGAAAGCAGACGTAGCTACGTATGTCGGCAAGTGCCTGACCTGTTCGAAAGTTAAAGTGGAATATTAGAAGCCATCTGGGTTACTACAACAACCTAAGATTCCTATGTGGAAGTGGGAACGGATTTTTATGGACTTCATTACTAAATTACCCCGGACTCCAACTGGTTGTGACATGATATGGGTGATCGTCGATCGATTAACTAAATCTGCTCATTTCTTGGCAATAAAGGAAACGGATAAGATGTATAAATTAACCCAAATTATCTGAAGGAGATAGTCTCGAGACATGGTGTACCGGTCTCCATTATTTCTGACCACGATGCTCGTTTTACATCGCACTTCTGGCAGTCGTTACAGAAATCTCTGGGTACACGTCTAGATATGGGTACCGCTTATCATCCGCAAACAGATGGGCCAAGCAAACGTACTATTCAGACATTGGAGGACATGCTACGTGCTTTTGTGATTGTTTTCGGGAATAACTGGGAAGTTCACCTACCATTGGTGGAATTTTCTTACAACAATAGTTATCACACCAGCATTAAGGCAGCACCATTTGAGGCCTTGTATGGATGAAAGCTTAGATCACCAGTTTGCTGGGAAGAAATTGGTGATAGCCAATTAACAGGTCCCGAGTTGGTGCACGAGACTACTGAGAAGATCGTACAAATAAGGAACCGTATGGCTGCAGCACGTGACCGACGGAAAAGTTATGCAGACAAGCAACGGAAACCTCAGGAGTTTCAGGACGGCGATAAAGTTTTACTGAAACCCTCACCGTGGAAAGGCGTGGTTCGATTTGGTAAAAGAGGAAAGCTAAATCCAAGATACTTGGACCGATTTGAGATTTGTGAAAGAATAGTTGTCTCTTGAGGAAGTACAATTAGACGAACAACTGTGTATCGAAGATTAAGGTGATGGACCGTGAATTCAAAACTCTTAAGCAAAGCAAGATACCCATAGTCAAAGTTTGTTGGAAGTCGAAACGTGGACCGGAATTCACGTGGGAACGTGAGGATCACATGAAGCTTAAGTATTCTCATCTGTTCGAAACGACGATGTCAACCAGCGGAGGTAATGATTAAATTTCGGGATGAAATTTCTTTCAACATAGGGATAATGTGACAACCCACCCAAAACTCACCGGATTTCTTTATGCCAATGCAGTAGACCAGCGATGTAACACAACCATGTAACACGATTTTCGGACGAAAATTCTTACAACATGGGGATAATGTGACATGCGGTAATTTTCCATTACCAAACTCCGTTAGTTCCGTTAGGTCTTGCATACACAAGTCGTGAGCACACACTAGTTGTCGTTGAACGTTGGTGACTTAAATAATTAATAATGGTTACTAGATAATAACTTGATTAATAATGTTGATTATTAATTTGTAGTTATGTGATTTGTGAATTTAGATATTATATGTGAATTTTATCTGATAATGTGACTATGTGTAAATATTGTTCATGTGTTTTGTTATTAGTTGAAATATACATGATTAGTATTGATGATTAATAATATTTGTGTTTAGTAGTTAAAATCTTTTAAAAAGTGTTAAAAGAGCAAGTTTTTATAAAATGTGATCAAGGAGGAATTAATTTGTAAAAACTACAAAATTTATATTTGGGAAAAACCCAACCCTAATCCCCTAACCCCCCTTGCGGCAAAATAATCCATACACACACATACAATCGCGATTTTGAGCAAGAACAAGCACCAACACTCGATTTGATCTAGTTTTAAGCATTACAACATGTAGCAAGCATCAATTCTTGGCCATTACGTGATTAAAGGTTAGATTTTATTGATTTTTCATGGATTCTTGAACATGGCCGAACCCTAGTTCTAATCTAATGATGGAAGTCAAATTTTGTGTTGTTTGATGATTGTATGATGTTAGTTAGATTGTATTGATGGTAGTTTACGTGGATTATACAAGAAATTTGTGGTTTTGATGCGTTGTTCATACCTTACTAATAATAGTAACTTTTGTGCATGCAATTGATGAATTGATGATGGATTGATGATGTTACAATGTAATGATGTTGTATGAATGTTAATCTATGTAGATGATGCAAGAAATCCATGATTGATGTAGTCTAGTTCATACATTGCCAAAAGTGGAAACTTTTATTCATGAAGATTTATGTTTGGATGAATGTAAGTGTTTGATGGATTCTTATGATTGCTATGAACTAGATAGGGTATGTCATTGATGAATTTGTGTGGACATTGGTGGAAGGATAGATTTTGGGATATTACTTTCCAAAAGGGAAACTTTAATTTTAAAGATCATTGAATATTGTGAGTTAGACATGGTTATGATATTAGGATCATGTTAGAATGTTTCTGGATGATGTCTAAAGTGTTGGATTGTGATGATTGGGTCATATGGTTAGTTGGTGCAACTATGGGAATATATGGAATTTCATGAAAAAAATGTGCAAGTGTACATGTTTTGTGCTATCATGAATTTTTGTTATTGATTATTATAAGGCTATTGTTTTGCTTGTATGAGTTACATGTAGAATATTGATGATGGGTATCATACACACGTGCGAATCTGAGGCCCCGACTTTGTAGGATTGGCAGGGTTTAGGGTGTGTAGCCATGAGTGGCTTTACATGGCACATTGTGAGTGACTAAACCCAATGTGTATGGTAATGGAATATAATTTAGAATCTGCGTTGTATGATGAATTGGATTACATACGTTGTATGATAACCTGGATTAGCTTGAAAAGCATGATAAGCCTTACGTGTTACAATGTGGCTCATGTGAATAACTTTCATAGTAATCTGGAATGGTATGTTGGATTATTGGTTGTTATGTTTGATCAAACAAGAACTTAATTTCACATGTCACCAACGGGTAAAATGGGTCAAGTGGGTCTAATGTGTCTTGTTTTCCAAAACCTTGAGTCAATGTGTTTATTGAGCACTTAGGATTGCTAAAGATTCTGTGTACACGTACATATGTACTTGCGTGTTCTAAGTAACCTCTGAAGGTTGTCTTTTCGCTCATTGTTAGCTTTTATTATCGTTCGTTTGTGCACCAGGTGAGTTCAATGCCCCACTTTTACTACTTCTCTTTTTTGGGGAGAAAGCATACTTGTTTTAAAACGCTTTACTGATATAACATGTGTTTGGTAAGACCTAATGGGTTATACCATAGAAAGTCCTCACACTTTCGGATCGTTAATTAAGAAATCTAGCAGGAAATCTTGGGTAGTACTACTGGGTCTGACAAGCCCTACTCTGGTGGCCGGAAGTCAACGGGTGCAATATCATCCGCCACGACTAACAGCGTCACGACCTGGTATGCCGTGGCGGGAGGCAAACAGACAAACATAGTCAGCTTCGATCGCAAAATCACTATTGTTCTTAACTAATGAAATTAGACTAGCTATCTATTTCAATGCACTTGTTTATATATTTTTACTAACGCTATCGCTTATGAATGATTACAAACTCTTGAACTCACCAACCATCGTGTTGACACTTTTAGTATGCTTTTCTTAGGTTGTCTCTAGTAGCTGCCCTTAGGAGCACGCACATGTCAAGCATGTTTTGTTCAAACATTGTTTACTTTTAATTTAGCATTTACTTACGTATTTTGGTTTGGGCGTGTGTTTTGCGCAGTTTACTTTCAGTACCTTGTGTTTGGGTTATTTACAAAACGCTTCCGCAGATATTAATGTTTTAAACTCTGATTTGTTTAAATGTTGCATATAGAGTCGTTCTGAGTAACTAATGACTGAGATCCTAGTTTGCTCACTCGCCTCGCAGTAAAACCCCACATGTGGATTTGGAGGGTGTGACATGATACTTATGAATTCTTGTTGTCGGCACTGATTCAACTGGAATGGATGATTCCAAGTTGGTAATGTTGGTTGTTGGAAATGGATCCAGTTAAGATGGGGAATTGACAAAGTGATCATAATTTTCATTATTTAGGCCTTCTGTTGCTGAATGAACTCCATCTTCATGATTTTATGTTTTTGCAGATGTAGTTACAACTTCCGCAGCAGCTACAAGAACAACTACGGATGTAGGAGTTTGTTGATCTGCAGATGTGAATGTTGTTGGAATGTTTTCTGATGAGTTTGGAACTTCTGTTGAAGGCAATGAAGCATCTTCAGAAGTAGATGGAACATCTACACATGTGTAAGGAACTTCTACGGATGCATTGTTGCCTTCTGCTAAAGTTGAATTTCCATGTCCATCAGTGTTTTCATTGCTTGTTTGAGATGAAGGGCCTGGATCAGCAACACTTAAAGTATGTGGCTGGGGTAATCATGGAGGATCAGCTGACAATGACACTTCACTCAAACTTGGAGGTATATAAGGATAACATGTATCCACAGGACCTGCAACATTCAAATAACCAGAGTTAAATGAATTTGTTAATGCATCTATATCAAACAACCAAGATGAACCTTTTACAGATTTTGGAAATAAGGATTCATCAAAAGATACATTAGGTGTTTCCTCTACAATATTGTGATGAGGAATGTATACTTTATATGATTTAGATGTTGATGAGTAACCAACAAAGAAACCATCATAAGCTTTTCATCAAACTTTCCTAATTGATCTTTGGTGTTTAAAATTGACACAGGACACCCAAAAGCTCTAAGATAGCCTATAAAAGGTTTTCTTTTAAACAAAAGTTCATAAGGTGTTTTATTATGTTCTTTGACAATTAAAGTTATGTTTTGAACATTGCATGCTGTGTTCACTGCTTCTGCCCAAAATGTGATAGGCAACTGTGAATCAGCTAGCATTGTTCTTGCTGCTTCAATTAGAGTCCTGTTTCTTCTTTTAGCAACTCCATTTCGTTGTGGAGTTCTTGCTGCACTGAATTGTCTGGCTATTCCTTTGTCCCTGCAAAAGGAATCTAAAACATGATTAACAAATTCAGTTCCATTATCACTTCTTAACATTTTGATCTTTAAATCAAATTCGTTTTCAATCTTAGTGATAAACTCCATTAATATTTTTGATGTTTCACTTTTATGTTTTAAGAAAAAGACCCATATGAATCTAGTGAAATCATCAACAATCACCAAACAGTATTACCTTTTACTAATGCTTAACACATTGGTTGGACCAAAAAGATCCATGTGTAGCAATTTGAGTGGTGTTGTGTTTGTGTTGATTTTTTTGGACTTATGTGCCTCTTATGTTGTTTCCCTTTATAACATGATGAACAATGATTAGAACAATAAATTCTTTCTTGGGAAGGCCAATGACTAAGTCATGTTTGACCAACTTATTCATGTTCTTCAAGAATGAACCATCCTTCTACGCCACAGTTGTGATTTATCTTCTGAGGACTTAGAGATCAGGCAGGTTTCATTGCTTGTCATAGATGTGTTATTTATGTCCAAAACATAAGTGTTTCCTTTTCTTGGTGCTTTAAGAAGGATCCAATCTGCTGGAACTTGAAAACCTGGCTTAAGAAAGTAACAGAAAGAGTTATCAAATAAAGTGGTATAGTTTTGATCACAAATTTAAGATACACTGAGTAAATTGTATTGTAAATTTTCATAAAAATTAACTTTCTCAAACTTGAGTACTCCATTTGTTACCATTCGTTCATCAAAAATTTTACCTCCCTTCTTATCCCCACCAAATGCTACATATGAAGCATTTTTATGTTTGAAGTCATGGAGGAGAGAACAGTTTCCTATCATATGCCTGGAACAACCACTGTTAACATACCACTTGTTGTCAGTCCTCCATGGATGTTCCTGCAAAAATAATGAAATCAATTAGAAAGTGGAGCCCAAGCCTTAATGGTCTTGGGCTTGCCATTGTTATCTAGAATAGTTACTCTATCATAAATGAGCCTAGATGTCTCAAGATTGTTTTTAGCCCCAATTAATTCATTATGTTCTGTTTGGGTTAAGGATGATTCTGTTGAAGATGAACTTGATGCACTTTGATCTTGATTCACAGTTACTTCTTCTGTCACTTCTTCTTTGAGTACCTTGTTCTTCAAAATTGAAGATGATGCTTTGTTAGAATAGGTTTCAGCATCTTTTGTTTTTGATTGAGGAACATGGTTACCCTTTTCAAAGTGATCAAAGAAGGGTCCATCTTCCTGCAACACTACCTTCTTGTGAGGATCTTGCTTTGATATTGTTGCTTCTCCTTTTTCTTCTTTGCTTGATCATTAGCAGATGTTGGCTTTGTCTTTGAGATCTTCTGCTTTGGTTGCTGCTTCTTTTGCTTTTGGACTTTTGATTCATCATTCTCAGAAGATTGTGAATCTGATTCAGCAATCTCAATTTTTTGCTTCTTGGAAATCTTTGTTTTGTTGTTTTTGTTGAAGAAGCATTCTTGAGTAGAATGATTGTTCTTGTTGCATATGGCATAATACTTGTTAAAGTAACAATCAGAAGTCATATGATTGTTCATGTTGCATATGGAGCAATAGCTGTTGAAGTAGCATTCTTATGTGCTGTGGTTGTTCATATCACACCATTTGCAATACATCTCTTTCGCTTCACTGTCAGAGTCAGCTTCTATCTTTGTCTGTTTCTTCATCAATGTCTTCTTTTGTTGCTTCAATTCTTTTTCAGACTTAGCAGCTGAAAGATCTTCTTTTTGTTGTTTATCTTTCTGGTTAGCAGTTGAATCAGCAGGTGTTTTCTTCTTCCGTAGATCTTCTACGGATGACTGTTTTGGTTCTGATGATTTATTCTTCCGCAGATTTTCTACGAAAGACTGTTTTGTCTTCTACCGTATTTCTTCTATGAATGTTGACTTTAGAACATTTTTCTTTTGCTTTTCTACAGATGTGTGAGGACCTATCTTCTTCTTCCGCAGGTGTTCTACTGAAGTGTTTTTCTTTTCTTCCTCTGTAGTTCTTGTTGCTGGTTGACTGTTATGCTTTGTGTTGAGCTTCTGAGTCCCTTCATTCAGCTGACCAATTCTTGTGTAGATGGTCTTTAACAAATTTCTTTAGGGATAAGGTAGCTTGATTTCATCAAGTACTTTGGGAATTATTGGTTGAAATATTACATTTTACCCTTACCCAAACCAACATTTTCTTATTCATTAGGCTCATCAACTTCATCCAGATCATCACAGTTATCAAAGTCAAGTTCTGATTCATTTTGTTTTGAAATTTTTGATTCAGATGAATCGGTTTCACTGCCTTCAGTATCTTCATCATTTACCAATTCATTATTTTCAACTTTTGACCTAGTTTTGCTATTAGACAAAATGATTGACAGACTGTTGGTCATGGACTCAGGTAGAGTGGTGTAGTTATCATTTATTAGTGGTGCAACAGCATGAAATCCCAATCCAGACTTGTTCTTTGATTCAATATGAGAACTCAAAAGTTTCTCATATTGCTGTGATGATAGTTGGAACTTCTAAAGTTTCACTTCAGCAGATGCATGATCAGACATGGACTTTGTTAAAGAGGTAGTCAGATGCTCAACTTGTGCTTACAAATTATAATTTTTAGAAACAAGTTTATCTAAATCCTTTTGCAATGAATTGATTTTGACCTGATAAAGTTTATGTTCTCTTATATGAGATTCATTTAAAAGCATAGTTTCTTTGACTTTATCAGCCAATTGTTGAGCATGAACCCTATATCTTTCAACCTCATCAACACATAAGGAAGAACATAACCTTTCTCTTACCTCTCTGGCCATTGGAGAAACTTTATTTTCCAAGTTTGCCATCAGTGCTTGATTTTCCTCTTGCACTTCCTTCTCATACATGCTCCAATCATAAGTTCCATCTTGCAAAATAATCAAACCAGTTTCTTTAGAGTTGTTAGTACGTGTTGAAGAACCTGTGACTGGTGGGGATGAGTTTGTTAGCTGAGGTTGCTTGAAGCTTCTCTGATTTGCTTGTCTTGTGTCTGTTGTTGATTGCTATTTGTTGTTGCATTCCCTTGAGAAGTGTCCATACAAATTGTATTTGTAACACCTCACTTTTGATTTGTCAACTCCAATCTTTGTTGTTCTTCCTGCAACAGATAGTCCTTTGTTCCTTCTTATGTACATCTTGGCCCTGTAAGCAATCATGGCCATTTGCCATTGTAGATCCATCTCTTCCACTTCATCAAGATGAAGTTCTTCAAGGTCTTGCTGACAGAAGTGGGCAGGAGTCAAGGCACTTCCCAAGTAAGCTTGAAAGCTTGAGCTGAAGGCTGCCTTCTGTTCTTCTGATTCTAGAACCATAGTGATTGGTTCTGTTTGATTGCTGGTTTTATTGGTTTTGGAGTCATCAGCCTTTCCTTTTGCTTTTCTATTTTGATTGTTTTAAGAGTTCAATTTAGAGGGCTTGGAAGCATAGAAGCCAGTTTCCTCTTCATTGTCACTCTCAACAGAAGAGGTACCTTTATCATCATTAGATATAAAGACACTTCCAACACCCATAGATTCTTTGAATTGGTATGGTGCTATAGGTGCTTTAACACTCTTGTTTCTGGTTTTCTCATCCAACTCCAAAGCTTCTACCTTTGCAACCAGAGTGTCTAACCTAATTGACTTCAGATCAAGAGTATTCTTGAACATAGACATAGTGTGGGTCCAGCTTTCTAGTAATGAATGAAGCATCATTTTATTTAACTCCTTATTGTTGTACTTTAGTTCAAAGATATTCATCTCTGTAACAAGTTGCATAAACCTGTGGAGTTGTTGAGGGACGGATTCACCTTGAATGTGATGGAATGTTTCATATTGTGAACGCAGGGTATCCTTCTTGACACTTCTAATCTCATCACTTCCCTCACACAAAGTGTGAAGAATTTCCCATAATGAGTTAGCAGTTTTGTACGCTTCACACCTGATCAATAGGTCTTCAGGAAAATCCATAGTAATCGTACTATAGGTCTTAATGTCGACTTCGACTTTCTTAGCATCATTAGGTGACAGATTTTTCAGACTTATGGACTGATTATTATCTTGTAATCAGGTTCTAAAGCAGGTGGAATAAAAGGACCTTTAGTGATAGACACCTATAAGTCAGAATCTGTATAATTAACATGATTCCTGAATCTAATTTTCCATGTTTTGAAATTAGATTTGTTCTCCAACTTCGGAGGTTGATAAGCGTCAACCACTGAATTGCTCATGTTAATTAACTATGCTAATTATCAAAAATTAACAAACTGATTTAAAAGAAACACCAATTAAACAAATCAAACTGATAGATCAATTGCTCTAGATCAATGAGCACTTGGCTCTGATACCACCTGTGAATCCAAGGATCGAAGTAGGAATTATCAATTTGATTTTAACAAGTAATGATCGCAGAACTATCAATACTTGTTGTTTAATGGATTGTTTATAAATTAAAATCGATGAACAAAATAAAACAACTTGAAAACACAATGTAATAAAGTAACACAAAGATGATTTTCAATTGCTTTTCATTCACAACGAACCGATTACAATTGATGTTGATGCTCTTGATGCTATAATGTTGTTTATCTATATTCTTATTGTATTGTTATTTTTCTTGAGTTGAGTTATCTCTTGATTGATATCGTTTCTATCAATATATACACATATTTGAGTATCGATATCTCTCAATCTCTCTCTATTCTGTTCCTGTTTTCTTGCTGTTATCTCGATATTCTGTTTCGCTATTCTGTTTCTATATGTGTGCATCCTTGCCTTGTTTATCAGAATAGGAGTTCATAGTTAACATTGGAAATTGTAAATTACAAAGAGAATGTTATTGATGTGACGTGGAATATTCTCTTGAATTCAATATCTTCTGTCGTCATTGATTTGATGATGTTGCTTTCACATGTTGACTTGTTGACTTTTTGATATTCCGTAGGAAGTTCTTCTTCCGCAGCAATTGGTCTTCCGCAACAAACACTTCAGTAGCTCCACTTGATCTTGGTTTTGTTCAGCATTTGTTGTTCTTCCGTAGGAGTTCTACGGAAGCACAGACTTTAGTTATGCCCCAGAGCACATCTACGGAAGCAGAAAATTGTTCATCCGCAGTTGTTCTAACACTTGGTCAATTTTCCAAATTTACCAAGTCTGATGTTTCCTGCAATGACACATAAACCAACACACACAATAGTATGGGTTAACATATAATTCATACAGTACATTATGATATCAAAAGAGAATTACAATGAGTTATTACAAGAGTTGATTTATCATCTAAACCTATACAAAGGATCTAGACCTAACATTGTTCATGGCACATGACTGGTAATATATCTCTGTTATACAAGATACAACCTTACAACGGAGGATATGTTATCTTTACAGGAGATAAAGGTGGTAAGATTACAAAGAAAGGTACAATGTCGAATGGTGTGTTAAGCTTTAAAGATGTCAATTTTGTTGAAGAACTAAAACATAACTTGTTGAGTGTTTCACAAATTTGTGACAAAAAGTATTCTACACACTTCACTGATAAGGAATGTCTTAATCTAAAACCTGGATTTGTAATTCCTGATGAATGGGTCTTACTAAGAACGCCGAGAGACAAAGACACATACTTACTTAATATGAATGATTCACACTCATTTATAACTGCATTATGTTTGTTATCTAAAGCCTCGGAAAGTGATACATTGTTATGGCATCGTCGTCTTGGACATGTAATTGTTAAAACTATGAACAAACTAGTTAGAGGAAATTATGTTGGTTGCCTACCTTTGAAAGAATTTCAATTAACAGAACATTGTCTATCATGTTCAAAAGGCAAACAACACAAACTTTCTCATAAACCAAATGCTCATACCAAAATTGACTCTATTCTTCAGCTGTTACACATGGATTTATTTGGTCCTATTAGTGTTTTGATTTTGAGACGTCATGCATATTGTTTAGTCATTACTGATGCTTTTCTAGATTTACATAGGTTTTCTTCTTAGCAACCAAAGATGAGACACCTTATTTGCTGATGAAATTCATGACACTCATGGAAAATCAGATGGACAAAACAATCAAGTGCATTCGAAGTGATAATGGAACATAATTTTGCAATTGTACATTAAATGAGTTCTGTGATTAAAAGGGGATAACAAGACAATTTAGTTCTGTAGGAACTCCACAACCAAATAGAGTTGCTGAAAGAAGAAACATAACTTTAATTGAAGCTGCCAGAAAAATGTTATCAGCAGCCAAATTACCGTCGTTCTTTTGGGCTAAAGTTGTTAACACTGCAAGTTATGTTCAGAATCGTGTGTTAATCAAAAAACAACAAAATATGGCTCCTTATGAAATCTTTTTCAAACATAAACCCAAAGTCAAATATTTCAAAACGTTTGGATGTTGTTGTACTTTGTTAAACACATCCGATTCTAAATCAAAATTTGATGTAAAAGCTGATGAATGTTATTTTGTTGGATATTCAGCCAACAAAGAAGCATATCGGGTTTATAATAAAAGATCAAAAAAAATAATTGAGTCATTTGATATTGATTGGCATGAATCTAACAAAACGGATGCAGGTTCTACACCTTCATGGGTCTATGATTATGCTTTTGTATTTGAAATATTTAATCAATCTTCTGTTGTTTCTACAGCTAATCTGCCTTTGACATCCTCAATTCAGGATATTTTTGCCAATGATATTGGATCTATTTCTTCTCAAGCAACTGGAATATCTTCAGATATACCTTCTTCTTCAGATGTTGCAGCTGTTCCACATTTTGTTTCTGAAGTTGATTTATCTCATTCAGATCCAGTTGTTAAACATGCCTCATAGGTTTCTGATCAGAGTTCCTCTTCTACTCAAGTTGATCCAATTGATACAATTCAAGTACCATTTGAAGATCTCTCTATCAACAATGATAATCAAGACAAAGATGTTGTTTATCAACATGAAGGAGGAAACACTGCTGAAGAACTAGTTGGTCACATGTCTAACTTAGATGAAGTTATTTTTAAAGATGCTATTCCACTGCTGAGAATTCACAGAAACCATCCAACAGAAGAAATCATTAGTCCATTATCATAGGGAGTCTGAACTCGAAGCCAATCGGGCACAATAAATACATGTTTGTATTCATGTTTTATTTCTCAAATTGTGCCAAAGAATGTTGACATGGTATTAAAAGAAAACAGTTAGGTAGAGGCCATGCAGGATGAACTGATGCAATTCAAGAAGCTAAATATATGGCATTTGTGTGAATTACCAAAGGGTAAGATGAAAAAGATGTGATTGTTTGTAACAAGGCCAGACTTGTTGTTCAAGGATTTTATAAAATTGAAGGGCTTGATTATGAAGGAGTATATGCTCCGGTTGCAAGACTAGAAGCTATACGAATCTTCCTGGCATATGCTTTATCCAAGAACTTCATAGTATATCAGATGGATGTCAAAACTGCTTTCTTGTATGGTGAAATGAAAAAAGAAACCTATGTTTGTTAACCACCAGGTTTTGAAGATCCAGATCATCCTGACTATATTTACAAGTTAGACAAAACATTTTATGGCCTACATCAAGCACCTCGAGCTTGGTATGCCACCCTCACTAAACATTTGCTTGCAAATGGTTATACACGGGGTGCAATTGATCAAACTTTATTCATATGGAAGACTGGTGATGATCTTATTCTCTTTCAAGTTATGTCGATGATATTATCATTGTCCCTACCAATGATGATTTGTGCAAGGAATTTGAAGCGGTCATGAAGAAGAAATTTAAGATGAGTTCTCTTAGGGAAATGTCATTTTTCTTGGGAATCCAAGTTAAACAAGATGATAAGGGAATACTAATACATCAAGAAAAATATGTTCATAGTATTCTAGACAAATACAAATTTCAAGACTCAAAGATAGCTTCTACTCGTATGTCTTCTCGTCCCACTTTGACTCCTGATCTCACGGGAGAAGACGTTTATCAAAGTAATCTGAAGGAATCTCACATGAAAGCTGTCAAGCGGATTTTTAAATATCTCAAGGGTCAACCAACACTCGGCCTTTGGTATCCTAAAAATTCTGATTTCAATTTATATGCTTATACTGACAGTGATTATGCAGGATGTAACTTGGACAGGAAATCTACTACTGGAGGTTGTCAATTTCTTGGCAATAAGTTGATTTCATGGTAGTGTAAGAAGCAGCAGACAGTATCAACATCAACTGTAGAGGCTGAATATATGGTTGCATCAAGTTGTTGTTCACAAATTGTTTGGATTCAACAACAACTTCTTGATTATGGCCTTAATTTTTATGACACTAAAATTTTATGTGATAACACTACAATTTTAAACATAGTGAAGAATCCAATTCAACACTCAAAGACAAAACACATCGACATCCGCATGCATTTTATTCGTGACTGCTTTGAACGCAAACTTATCCATTTAGAATTAGTTTCAACAGATGACAACATTGCTGATTTGTTTACTAAGACATTTGATCATTCCAGATTTGATTTTTTAGTCTAATCTTTGGGAATGATTAACTTTGGTTAACACTTATTCTTACACCCTATACAAAATAATTTTCTTTGTTTTTAGATAAAATTGTTATTTTCTATCTAGATAATCACAATTTTAGGGGGAGAAAATTTGAAAATATTTCAAAAAGATTTTGTTCTTAGGGGGAGTAAATAGTCTGAAGAAAAGTTCCAAAAGATTTTGTTCTATAAAAATTGAGAAAATTAAAATTTTCAAGATTAGACATGAAATAATAGTACATTTTTTTATTTTGATTTGTTGCATCCTAAGGCTTACAAGAAACTGATTTGGATTATGTTTGATATGTTGATAGGTTTGACGTTCAAGAATGAAACGCACTATGTTCTGTGATGCACTGAAAGTAACTATCTATGACTGAAGTGGGTAACTCATCAAGGTTTTGTGGTAACTCTGATTCCATGTTAAAACAGACTGAGAGTTATAGTCTGGTCATACTCAAGCCATTTACTTTTTGGTCCAGCTTCTTTCAGATATTGTATATATATATATATATATATATATATATATATATAAAAAAAAACTCAAAATACAAAAATAGATATACAAATAAAAACAAAATACAAAAGAGAAAAACAAACAAAATGAGCAAAAATAAGTCAAAAGGCCATATAGGATTTAAAGATGCCAATGAGCATAATAATAAAAGATATGACATAGACATACATACTATATGATAAAAAAAAATTTGTTTTGAGAATATGTTCTGACACAAGAGACAAAATCAAAAGATGGGAATGTAAGTCCGACTTGGCATGTAAGTCCTAAACGCCTTGTGAGGGCAAAACGTAAGTCCGACTGGCTGTTAATAAGTCCTAAAACTTGTTAATATTCTGTATTCAGAAATGTTTCTCAGGCTAGTTATGCTCATAATAGATATTATATTAGAAAATCCATTCTGAAAATGCTGATCAGAAGTGAAAGGTTTAATTCAAATTGGGATGACTTGAACTCTCGAAAGTGTCTTGAAGTTGGATAAGGTTCTACAGGATTATTGATTGTGGGACACACTAAAGACATATAATTTAATCAAAAACATGATAAATATCACAACTTATGTGTCTATGAAAAACTTGAAGTCTAAGTTTAAAATGGACACAATATATTGACAATCAACAAAACTAGTCTCATTTATAATAAAGCTGGATGATGGTAATGATCGATTTCTAAAAAATATGATCCTCTACTTGAAAATTTATCAAAATAATTAAGTAAATAGTAGAATAGTATGTATTAGGTAAATAGTAGAATAGTATGTCAAAATTGTTTGTTTAAATATGTTTTTCTACTTGTTTAAATTTTGTAACATTTTACAAAATTAAGGGTGTTTTGATAATTGTAAAACACTTAGTTAAACATAATCATTTTTATAACAAATTAAATGGCTTAAAGGATAATTAAATTTGAAAATTTTAAAATTTGAAAAGTTGAAAATCGTTAAAGAAAATTGAACTTGTCGCATGCGAAAAGTTCAACAAATGCGAAAAGTTCAACAAATACGAAAAATTCAACAAATGCAAAAAGTTTAAAACATGAAAAAGATTCAAATGAAGCGAAAGGTTCCAGTGTGCGAGAACTCTGACTTCTCGCACGAGAAGTCAGAGTACTATAAAAACAACAGTTGAGCGAAAAGTCACTATTCGCACGACAACTTTCAGAAAATTTCACTCAAAATTCTAAGTGTCGAAACCATTTATACCTTGATTCTCACATCCAATTTGTTCGTATTTTGATTCCCGAGTAACTTTTAAGGTATATTGATGATTAATGTTTAGATTTGAATGTAACTGGTTCATGACCGAATGTTAAATAAACTTATACATGTTAAATTGGACAAATTAAACATGATTAACCTTAAAAAATGACTTAGGTGACATCTAATGAACATGTATTAGTGTACAAACTTCTCGCATGCGAAAAGTCAGTTGAGTTTGAACAGATGCGAGAACTTTCAAATGCACAAAGAACTAGTTGCTTGAAAAGTAAACTTGTCGCACAAAAAGCTGACTTTCAGACGAAGTCTGTTTCATGCGAGAACTCATCTTGTCGTGCAAAAAGTTAAAACTAAAACTTAATGTCTTCACGCGAGTAGTTGATGTTTTCACGTGAGAAGTTAATTTTTTCAAAAATGTTTCTAAGTGTGAATCTTTGCTTCAAGTCTGAAAGGCTTTGTACTTATTCATTTGTTTAATGTTTCAGATGGCTCGTCAAATGGTTTTTAATAAAAACCATAAGGCTATTGCTTATCTTGGAGACGTTCCAAAGGATAAGGCATTTTTTAGATCTTTGATCGAAGGTCGAAGACTTCTCGGATATATCATGCCATTTCAGCTAGTCCAACTATATACACTGATATTATTGATCAGTTTTGGGAGTCAGTAGCAAATGAATCAGATGAGACTGGAGAACCGTGCATATCAGCTACAGTGAAAGGCAAGAGGGTAGTTATCACAGCAGAGGTGATTAACAGTGTGCTGTTATTAGAAGATCAACCTAATGCACAATGATGAAGTGGTCAAAGACTGTTTGATAAGAATGGGGTATAGTCATAGATATCCTTCTTTGGAGAAGAAATATTTACCTCCATTTTGGAAGTATTTGTTCCACTTCGTGATTCATTTCCTTAGTAATTTAAAGGCTGGTATGGATAACCTGAGCGCTATATTCGGATCCCTGCTGGTATCTCTTGTTAATGATCTTGTATACAGCATATCCAAGGCTATATTTGCAGAGATGCAGAAGAATATCATAGCAACTGTTAGGAAGAAATTCATCATGAATCCCAGATTCTTACAGATGATAGTGAACGCTGCTCATCCTGAGTTAGCTGTGTCTGATTCATCTACCTATGCTATCATGGTAATGAAGAAGGACATATTCACTTATTTTATAGGAACAAGAGGGAATGCTTGGGATGGATCCCATTTTGCTAAGCTTGGGAGGTTTGTTAAAGATTTTCAAGCAGAGGCACGAGTACATGAGACAGAGACTCACCATGTTCATAGAGATGATACAGCTGGTACATATACACATCCTGCTCAAGAAGCACCTGAAAGTTCTCAGGATGCTAGAATGTCTAATATAGATACAGAGATTGACTCTTGGTTCACTGGGAGTGATAGTGAGACTAATAGTGACCAAATTAGGAATGTGCCTTATGTGCTACAAGAACATCCTAAAGTGCGTGAAACACCTGCAAAACGCACTGCTAAGGAACGTGAGGCATATTTTGTTCCAGAAGATATTGTTGTTAGTAAAGGTAGGAAGAAGAGGATGGCAAGAAGAGCCGATGATATTCCATGTGGAAGGGGTAGAGGATGAGGAGTATTGAGAAAGCGACAGACTCCTATGACCATTGTGTCGACTGAGGAAGAAGTACCTATCTCTGAGACTCCTGCCACAGTGGTTGCTACTTTAGAAACACCATCTACTATGCCTGCTACTGAGGATGTGTTGAGTACTCCACTAAGAGATCAAGGGTTTGAAGAGACAATAGGAATGGAAGATTTTCTTAGCACCCTTCCTACGCCAACACAAGGTGCTAGTACTTTTACTAGTTCACCTACATCAGTTACACCAGAGGAAAGAGTTAATACATTGGAAAAGGAGATGTTAGAAAAGACTCAGATCATTGATGATATGTAGAGGCAGCTATTTGAAAAGGATGAGAAGATCAGCGGTCTTGAACATCAGCAAACGTTCATTTTTAGCTATGTTCAGATCCTAGAGCAGAACTTAAGAGATCTCACTTAGTGTGTGTCATTTTAGTTTACACCACAACGGACCATGGAAGTTGGAGAATCTAGTGGACAGCAATCTGCTGGTCCTGAACCTGCTAATGATCCTATTACTGATGCTACAGAGCATGTTGTTGATTCTGTTGATATAGAAAAAGGTCAATAGACACTGCTAATTGTAACACCTGAAAATTTGGTCAACTAAAAAGAAAAGAAAATATTTTGAAGAAAATAAAAAGAAGGCAAAGATAAGGGGTGTAAAGTGTAAATTTACACAAAAAGTCAAAAAGCATGTATAAAAGGGGTATGGTCGCCCACACCCCTTTCTAACTACTGCTCAAACCGAAGAAAAGGAAGAAGAAGCTGCATTTTGTTTCTCTCAGTTGTGAAGAAGAAGAGAAGCTGAAATCTTCGAGGTATGTGTGCTTACATGTTAATTGGCTCGGTTTCTTGGTGGTTTCACCCTTAGGAACCGATTCCTAAGTGTTATTTGTGTCTTGGTTGGTTGTTTTGCTTGTTTAGGTGTCTTGAATTCTAGTGCAGCCAAGTTTGGTGGAGCTTTACTTGTCTTCTGCAATAGGTGAGTTCTAGACCCCGTTTATATGTATTTTAAACAATCTTGGGGGCTGAAAATGCATCAAAATGAGTTTTTGAGGCTTTATCTATGTACCCGTATGTATATGCATGTATATACTTGTAATTTATGCTTGTTTATGTGTTGAGAATGCTTAGAAATGTTTATTTAGGCTTTGAACAGGTGCTAGAACAGGTTTGAACTGATTCTGATATGTAGAAGTGCACTACAGGCGGTCATGCGCCCAAACAGGGCCCATGCGCCTGGGAACTTGGTGAAAATATGTATAAGTACAGGCCATGCGCCCAAATAGGGCCCATGCGCCTGAACAATGTCATGCGCCCAGGATAGTTCTAAAAAATGCCTAAGTATTGAGGCCATGCGCCTGAATAGTGATAATGCGCCCATGCAGTGCTGATGCGCCTGCATAGTCCTCATGCGCCAAGAACACTTAGAATATTTTCTGAAATTTTGAAGAAAGCTGAATTGTAGGGTTTGACCTAGGGTTGACCTGTGATTATTTATTGATTATTTTATTCATGTTTTATGTTGGGTCTTGTGTTCCTATTATTATATTATATGGCTTTATGTGGTTTGACTATGCTCATAAAGTATTATCATTAATTAAGGAGAAAGATTAATGTTAATGAAAAGTGGAACATAATGAACAAATGAATGAATGAAAGGCTTGCAAGCAAACGAAAAGAGGTTCACAGCCTGGGGTTGTTAGCTCAACTGCGTGCGGTTGTAAAACCCATGAGGATGCATGCGGGGTCAATCATTGAGATTGACAGGACCTTTGTAGCATACCCTAAGTGACTGGGCTAAGCTTCGTGCTCCATATGCAGGGTCTAAGTATAGACCTCAAGCCCAGTATCCGCTTCGTGCAGAATGTTCGGGGTATTGCACAATTGTCCACATCAAAAGTGAAAGATAATAATGATGAAAAGGAAGGATTATGATGATGATAATGGAATGAACTAAATGTATGTATGGTGTGTGATCACCTGAGAAGGAAAGATATAGAATTTAAAAGTGTATTTTTGTATACAACCCTTACAAGGCATTTTTATGACTTTAAAACTAGAACTCACTCAGCAACGCTGACTTTTATGCATTTTCAGTTGGCAGGTAATATTGCTGAGGATGGCACTCGGGGAGGCTACTCGTCGGGGCAAGGCTGACATCCGTTCATGGTTAATATTATTGTTGCTTTGTAATGCAATCAAACAATCTTTTGTAACTGATAACAAACTTTTATGTATTGCTTAGCAACAGTGTTTATTGATTAATGAATGGCTATTTTGATGAAAATTTCACTGCAATGTTTAATAACTATGTAAGTTTTTATTAATTGTGCTATGATCGTCCAACTATGAGGTCTCCGGGAACGGGGTCTTAAAAGTTGGCATCAGAGCCAAGGTTTAAGATAAATGGGTAAAAAAAACTTTCAAAACAAAACCTAAACTTAAACTGAAAATGGGACCGAATGGAGGGATGCCAGCCCGAGTAGCTATGTGCCATCAGGTAATTCTTTTATGTTAACCGGTATTATGTGCGCATATTATTTTATGTGCCTTTAGTAGATTTGAGTACTGATGTAGTCAGGATAGGAAATGCTCAGGGGATGAAGAGTAAAGTAAGTGGCTAATCACAACTGGCCACTGTAATTAGGGACTTACTATACTTGACATAAACTGAGCTATTACCTTGAATGACCGTGTTGGTGTTTGAATCTTATAGTGTTTTAGTGGATGGCTGGTGGTAGATCGTCTAAAGCTTCTCGTGGTGGAACGCGGGGCGTTCGTGGTAGGCCACGTAGTACAAGGAACAAGACCAAGACTACAGAGGCGGCTCATGTTGAGCCCGATCTTCATCACCCAGAAGGGGTGGATGAGAGTGCGAATTTGAGGGCCTCGGTGAAGGAGGTTCACCAGGTCATGCACACAATCCTACCGTCTGTCATGACTGAAGTGATCAAGGCTGTGAGGGAGGATGAACGAAAGGAGAAGGAAGAGGAGAAGAGAACAACTGCTGGTAGGAGAGGTGATGTGAGGGATCACGATGAGGAGGAGGAGCTAAATGATGGAGGGGGAGCCTCTAGTGATGATGAAGAAGTGGTGGTGCGGGGAACTGCGAAAGGATGTAGTTATGGGGCTTTTCACCGATGTAAGCCCCCGACTTTTGACGGCAATGGTGATGCTGCCGCTGCTCACCGATGGGTAAGGGAGATGGAGGCTGTTCTGGAGATCAGTGAGTGTAGGGAGGACTAAAAGGTGAAGTTTGCCACTCACTCTTTTGTCGACACGACACTGTGTTGGTGGGAAAACATAGTCCAGGCCGAGGGCAACCGGACCAATGGAAGAATGAGGTGGGGAGAACTGAAGAGGTCGATGATCGAGGAGTTCTGTCCTCATCGGGAGCTTGACAAGATCGAGAGAGAGTTCCTCCAGCTGGAGGCGGGGACTATGACCCATAAGCAATACACCGCCAAATTTAATGCGATGGCGAGACTGGTGCCCGAACAGGTGACGCCGACATCAAGGAAGATCAAGCGGTATATTCAGGGGTTGCCAACTGACATTCGCAGGCATCTAATCACTGCCCGACCAAGCACCTTCAGGTCGGCAGTGGATTTGGCGGGAAGATTGTATGATGAACGGGAGGTGGCAGTGGTTGAGGTGAAGAAGGTTGATGGTGGTAGTAATAACTAGAGAGGAAAGAGATTCGGGCATGGTGGTTTCACCCCGAATAACAAGAGGCAGAGGGTGGATAACCGCCGAGCTGTTACTGCAGGCTCGGGGTCGAAGAAGTGTGACAAGTGTGGAAAGGAGCATAGCGGGGAATGCCGCTTGGGGTCGAATGTCTGCTTCAAGTGTGGGAATCCCAGCCCCATGGTAAGGATGTGTGGGGTCCCACGGTGCTTCAACTGTGGTGAGTATGACCACATGAGTAGAGATTGCAAGAAGTCGAGCCATCATTAGATATTCCTATTCTGGCTACTAAGGATCAACCTGTGGTTTACACTGGAGAGGTGTTTGTAGAGCCTGAACATGATGTTCCTATTCCAAACCCAGTAAATGATGATGATGCTTTAGACTTGATTGATTATGATTCTAGTGATGATGATGATGGTGATGATGGTGATGAAGGAGATAATTATAAGGGTGATAATGATAAGAAGGATGATAATGATGATCAAGGAGGAGATATGGGTGCAGCTACTGGTACTGCTGGATCATCGAGCACTGAAAATGTCTCTGGATCAAGTCCCGATGATACAGTTGATTACACTCCTTTAGATCATGCTACTGAAGCAGCATATGAGAAAGAGTTTTACTCTTTCCAGCAAAGATTGATTGATAAGGAAGAAGATGAAGATTTTGGTTCATTTGATGACTTAGAGGAGATAGTAGACTACACATATGTATTTAGAAATAGTCTTAAGGACTTTTTTTCTGATATTTTGATTGAAGAAGAAGAGATAGTTGGAGAGTCCAGTATAAGTGAACCAACTGACAAGACAGCAGATCAAACTGGTCAAAGTGCTGCACGTCAGGTTGGAAATATTACTATTGAGGCTCCTCCACCGCCAGCTTATATACACACACTGAGACATTCCAAACCTTTCACAAGGTAGGAAACTCCGAACCAATTCTTAGTTGGGCGTATGATGCTGAGAAGAAGCTATATGTGATTAAAAGAAAAGCAGGAGCCATAGAGTATTTTTAGGATGAACATGACTTTCATACACTCAGGGCTTCAGATTTGTATGCAATGGGTCGTGTTCCATTCATCAACCCAAGTAAATATGGAAAGGGGAACCGGATCAGGAATATGATCTGGTGACATAGTAAAACCAACTTCAAAGACTTTAAAACTGCAAAATCAAAGGTCATTGAATATCAGACCCGGATATACCCAAACACTAACAAGCCAATGAAGATAAGGGTTTACAAGCATTCTAGATATGTCAGGAAGATCCCTATACACGCTCCAGTGCCAGTTAATAGCTTGTCTAAGCTTATGTGGTGGAGTTGTGAGAAGGAGACGGGTCATGCGTTAATACATTGTGTAGATAAAGACTACCGTATCATCGGCCCTGTAGATCTGCTTAAGTTTAGACGAGACGATTTGATGAGGTTGTAGGCATGTCCAATTGCAGCTGATGAATATGTTTACTTTTTGGCAGCACAGTTTGGTTGGTTGATTACGAAGGCCCTGGACAACAAGATGTACGCTTATGGGGCATTTATAAAGTTGATGATGTGGACTTCTGATCGCATTGATTTACCGAGCCAAGGGATAGATTGCAAGGGTTGAACCTAGAGGCTCGGGAAATCAAATCAAGATAAAGAAGATCAAGTCATGCGACAAGTCCAAGTTGCCACGCAAAAACTTGCTTCTCACGCGAAAGCATCAAGTCGAGCGAGAACTTCTAGTTTACTATATATAGAAGTTTTGTAATGTAATTTGTAAGCTTTAGTCTCATTTTCTGATTTTCACACTTACTGTAATTTGTCTAAAATCAAAGAGCAATACAATCGAAGTTATTTACATCTTGTGTTTGATATTCAATCTTATCCGTAATGTTAACATTCCGTATTTTTATTACGAGATTGATCTTTGTATTGTATTGATCCTTACAAAAATAGACAGTTAAATATGTCATATAAAACGGTCATAAAAGTTATATAACACGTATAAATCAAGTTTTTCTTCAAATTTGCTTCTTTACTATAGTACGATTTGCAAACAGAGGATGTGAGGGAAATTATTATTCAATGAATTACTAGCACTTCCGATCTCAACTTCCGGCTTTTGAAATAAGATAAGAAAAAAAAATGTACACCTTTTTAACCCTCATGCCTCGTGCATAACACAACTAGCCTATAAACATATGTATTACACGATTGAATAAAGTAAATATTTAATTGTTACTAGTGAAAGTTAAGAATTAAAAAATATTTTAAAATAAGATGTGAGTCAAATTACGTATAGCTAAATGGTTCATGTGATAAAACAATAATATTTCTTTTAATTAAACTTTCTCATCATAAAAAATATTTTTTAATTAAACATTCATCTTTAAAAATGTTATTGAAAAATATTTTAATATATAAATCATGTTTATTTATTTTTATTGTTTTTTATCTTAATTTTTATACAACAATATAAAAGAATGGTTTAATATATTTGTTTTAAAAAGTTCAATGATTTAGAAAATTTCATATTTATAAAAGTATTGTTTTTGATAAAAGATGTGGTTTTCTAATTTCTTTAAAAAATGTTTTTTTCTTTAAAATAGTTTTAATTCTAGAAAATCCAAATAAGAGAAAGTGAGAGATAGTGTGGGTGAGAGAATGTAATTTTATAAGAGAGAGATAAAATTATGTAAATACTCAAATGATTATATTACCTTTACGAAGGAAAAAAATAATGTGAGAAGGTTTAGAAAAATAACACGTAACGCTCCCAAACCTTTTTTATTATGTAGTATAGATTAGGCATACCATCATAACATCGACCTTTAAAATTAGATAATAAACAAATAAATTTTAACTATGACGGTTCTTACATTGAAACTTATTTTCTTTGTAACTTCTAGAATATGATGTTTTATTAAATTCTAGATGTACGATTGTGTCATGCATAACTTTGTCTATGTTCCCTTTAATTTTGTTTTTTCAAAACTGAGATGTGCATGATAATATTCAAATTAACGATGCACAAATATAGAAGCCACTAGTATCGTTTCAAAGTTCTGATTCTTTTTTCAGTTCTTTTTATCTTACAACTTTTAAATATGATGTTTTATAAAACTTTGAGTTTATCATTATAACATACTTGTATTAATGAATGTCTTAATGTGACTTTTTTCAAAAGATTATATTTTTTGCGTTTAACATTTTTTTAATTTGGAATATGCCGATACAAATGCTTATTCTTATCTACCTTTTCGTGTAAATGTTGTACATATTTTTATCTATGTTTTATTCTATTAGAAACCACTTAATACTAATGTATAAATGATCGTAACCTAGCATTACAAATTTCCTATTCCATCAACACTCCTGCCAAAACGCAATTGCTAAATACTCTAGTTAGTAAACAATTGGATCATGGAGTATTTTGTTAATTATTTAGTACCTTATATCTGGTAGAAAAGCGTACAAGAATTATAAATAAAATACACGTTCAACCATGCCAAATTGAAATGCAAAAATTGGTTTTTCCATTTAGACATTTCTAAACCCCAATATAGGTGTAGCATATTCCTCTTTTTCGTTGTAAATCTTGAGTTACAGGTGTTTCATGCTTTGGACCATTTATAATGGTCGTGATAGGGGGCGTGTAAAGTCCTGTTTACGATCGATTTCACATATTGTTGCACTTGATAATCAAATTAAGACGGATGTATGCCGTGTGTGATATCAACGAACATTAAACAAACTCAATCGAATAATATTAATCAAATGATTACAATACCAAAGGAGTATACATCGTTTAAGCTCGATCCACCCGAGGTGAGCTCCCCTCGGGTGGCTTATCACACAACTCTCTGCTCTTTCACCCTCAGAGCACTTTTACAATATGAACACATATTATGAAATACAAAGGAAAAACATCTTTATATACTGTCTAGATGTTCTCGAGCGAGAACATCAAGTTCTCGCGCAGCAACTGTAAGTTCTCGCGCGACAAATTCTTCATCAATCATCTTGGAGTTCTTGCTTCCTTGTACTTCTCGCATGAATTGAGTTTTGCTTTTCACTTGATATTGTAATCCATAAAGACTAGATTCTTACAATTTCCTTCTATGGATTATGATATCAAGTTATGTTTGACTTCAGTCACTCATGTTCTTTAATTCTGATCCTTGGGTATCTTTCACTTTAGTCTTCCCCCTCAGCTGTAACCTCTTTCTAATGTATAGCTTCATAAAGGATATCATGTCTGAATCAATCATAATTACTTACAACTTAAGATGTATTAGGCATATGACAGAAAGGTCCAACTTCCATTTTGGATTCCCGAAGAACCCTATTCTTCAATCCGATGACAAGATTCTGTGACGACGAACTAGATCATTTAAAGTATTCTTCCCCCTATGTAAGATGTAATAAGCCCATATTTTCAGAGTAAGAATACCAAACAATCTTGGTTCTTCACTTAATTAACCTGTTTGATCATTATTCCCATCAGTAAGATAAGATAAGCCCACATTGTTAAGTTTCAGTTCATGAACGACCCGAATCAAATGTTATAAATATAGAATCTTGAACTTGTTCAAACATCACAAAAACCCATGTTTAAGTACCAAACATCAAATCATCCGGCATCCTCTAGATTTGGGCCGAAAACCTTGTTCTAAACCTTCACAAACTATCAAGTTTTCGCATCTAGACAACGTTCTTGCATTTTTGCAAAGTTTTTTCAAAAATCAAGTTGATAGTAAAAGTTTTCGCGTGAATTTTGAAGTTTCGCTTGATGAAGTTTTCGCATATGAACTAGGTAGATGTTCTCGCGCGGGAACTTAGTGTTCTCGTGCGACAACTCCAAGTTATCGTAAGAAGTGGTTACCGATGCAAAAATTGCCCAAGTTTTCGCAAAAAGCGGTTATTCATGCGAAAACTTCGTAAAAATTGACTTTTTTTGTTTGATTCACCGCTGCGATTTCAATTATTCAATTTTTATAATCATAACTTGAATATACTGAGCATATTGATACAAATCATCATTTTAGCAAGTAACAAAGTCGATTTCATGTGTGTTCGGCTTCCATTTCGTCAATTTTACCTTCGAAATCGAGTCATAACCGACCACAACATTCGGGTCTTCAATCTTCATGTTTAACGTCTTAATACGGATGATTGCGGAATGAAAACTCGTGTATCAAGAGCAACACCTTGCTCTGAAACCAAATGTAAAGTCCTGTTCACGATCGATTCCACATATTGTTGCACTTGATAATCAAATTAAGACGGATGTGTGCGTGTGTGATATCAACAAACATTAAACAAACTCAATCAAATATTATTAATCAAATGATTACAATACAAAAGGAGTATACATCATTTAAGCTCGATCCACCCGAGGTGAGCTCCCCTTGGGCGGCCTATCACACAACTCTCTACTCTCTCACCCTCAGAGCACTTTTACAAAATGAACACACATTATGAAATACAATGGAAAAACATCTATATATACTGTCTAGATGTTCTCATGCGAGAACATCAAGTTTTTGCGCGACAACTCCAAGTTCTCGCGTGACAAGTTCTCCATCAATCATCTTGGAGTTCTGACTTCCTTGTACTTCACGCATGAATTAAGTTTTTGCTTTTCACTTGATATTGTAATCCATAAAGACTAGGTCCTTACAGGGCGCCATGATTGCCTGTCATGGTAAGAAAAACGTCCCACAGATAAGCCTGTGAGAAGGTTGGTCGTGAGTGGATTCACAGTGGCGGAGCTTGTGACTTCACACCATCTAATGGCTATTTGATTTTACAATTGTTGAAACACATGGCTAATTCAATACAATAGCAAACATATTGTATTATAATCACATTATTTTTAATATGTGATAATGTTTTTAATGTATGTTAATATGTCATTGGGTTGGATTGATTCTTTGGGCTAAAGATGTAGTCGGATTGATAAAGATTAGTGGAGTATTGGCTCATCATTTAGCTTAGTTTTTTGGTTGCCCTAAGTTGTTGATGTATCAATAAAAAGAAGATAGGAGAACAATAGAGACACATGTTTTTTTTATGGTTAATGAGATCATCTTCATCTTCTTATCTTTGAAGATAGATCATCGTCATCTCCTTTATCGATCATTTTCTTAGTCTTGTGGTCGGTATATGTCTTCTTCTTGATATGTAATTTTTATATGTAGCAGATTTACCCGTCTCGTTGTCTTCTCTGCTCATCTGATTCATGTTCTTTGTCTAGGGTTTCTCATCATAATGTCGAATCCAATCTTCAAACAAGTCTAACCTGATTAGGCTATTATGTTTGATTGTTCTTGTTTAATGTTGGTCAGTAATAGACTTTGGTATGGCTTAAATGAAGTTTAGATCGCCTTTTGTAACTGTTAGAATATTCAACTAAAATGGAAAACACAAATCATGGAGTAATAATTGGGGTCAAATATCGACCCATAATTGGGTGTTCACACACCGGCCATAATCTCCTCTCTGTCAATCAATTTATATTGTTTCTGTGTTTAGGTTCCTACGCGTCTTATATAACGTTTGTTATTGTTCCTTTGTAAGTACCCTTTTCAATATATAATATAAAATTCTTTGATTACCAGTTGATTATGGTATCAGAGCGCGTTTAATCCTGGGAATTCTAATCATCTTCAACAAAGATGCCTGATAATGAAGCCATTGTTAACCAAATCCCCGATGAATTAACCATGCAAATCGCTGCACTTCTGAGAAATGGTCTCAGAACATAACAACCAATTGCTAACCCTAAGAATTTACCTCTAGGGATTAAACTTGGTGGTGATAACTATGCCCTATAGGCAACCTTTATGAAGAAAGCAATTGGGGGAAGGGGGAGAGGTTCTCACAATACAGGGAACCCATGCCTCCTTCTAAAACCGACAAGATGTATACTCGGCGGGAACAAGATGATCAGTGTGTCTTCACTTGGATTATCCAAAATCTTGAATCAAATTTGGTGAACAATGTTTCATAATATCCAACTGCAAAAGCCCTTTGGGATGGCTTAGCCACCATATACAGCTCTGGAACAGACTCTGTAGATATTGAACCTAGAGGCTCGGAAAATCAAATCAAGATTATAAAGATCAAGTCACGCGAGAACCTGACGTTGCCGCGCGAAAACTATATCTTGCTCGAGAACTAGGAAGTCGGGCGAGAACTGTGTGAGAACTTCTTAGTTTAGTATAAATAGATGTTTTGTGATCTAATTTAAAGAGCTTTTGTAGTTTCCTAATTTCATACTCATTTGTAATACTTAAAAAGTCAGAGAGAAGTTTATTTACATTCCTGTTCTTCATTTACATTTCAATCCTATTCCGTAATGTTAAAATTCCGCATTCTCGTCATGAGATCGATCTTATTTGTATTGTACTGATCCTTACAATTGGTATCAGAGCTTGGTATGCTCTAGATCGATTGATTTGAATATTGTAGAGTGTTTTTGAAGTGTTCTTGAGCTCTAATTTGGATTTTGTTGAATATTTACTTGATTTCTACTGTTTTTGATCAGTTTTGAAGATGTTGAAGGCTGTTATGTTGCTGATTGAAGATTCGGTGAAGTTCATTTGATTAAACAAGCTAATTTAAATCAATTAGAGACACTTAGGATCAAAATTTGAACCTAAATCACTAATTCAAGGCTTAATTAATCAATTTTAAACAAATTGGTGAAAAGTTAAAGTTGGAATCATCGAAATCGGAATGAAAATGATTCAGGAGAAAACTAGCTAATCACACGCGAGAAGTCTCTGTTCGCGCGAGAAGTCTGTTTTTCGCAAAAGTTTGTCGGAAAGTTTGTTACAGAAGATTCCTTTCGCGCTAGAAGTTGATCTTTTCACAAAAGTCTGTTACAAAAGTATTCGCGCGAAAAGTTGGTGATTGTTCGCGCGAGAACTCTGCTATTCGCGCCGAAACTTCAAGTTTGATGAATTTTTGAAAAGTTTGATAAGTGTGATTTCTGATCTTCAAGATGGCTAACCTTTTGTGACATCCGGTAATTTTCCGTTACCAAACTCCGTAGTTCCGTTAAGTCTTGCATACACGTGTCGTGAGCACACACTAGTTGTCATTGAACGTTGGTGACTTAATAATAATTAATAATGTTAAACAGATAATAATTTAGTTGGAGATGTGATTATTAAGTTGTACTTATGTGCTTACCTGATTTAAATATTAATTGTGAATTTTATCGCGTAATGTGGAAACATGTTATATTTTTTCGTGTATTTGTAACTAGTAAAGATAATGCATATAATTATTATTATTAGTTTATATGCTTATTATTTTAGTTAAGAACCTTTTTAAAAAGTATTTAAAAGCCTAGTTTTTTTATAAAATACAAATTACAAGGTTTAAATGGTAATTATGTTAAATTAAACTAACTAAAAGGAAAACTCAAACCCTAAAACACCCCATCGGCCACGACCAACCTCTAGACGCACACACACTTCGAAATTCAGCCTAGAACAAGCCATTGGAGGTCGGTTTTGATCGGTTACAAGCGATAGAACATGTTAGAAGCATCAAATCTTGTCCATTACACGTTTAAAGGTTAGATTTTTATGGGTTTTTCATGTATTTTGTTATGGCCGAGAGTTGTAGTTTGAATTTGATGAATTGGATGTCGATTTTGGGTTAATTGATGATTATGTGATGTTAGTTAGATTGCATATATGCTAGTTTACGTGGATTGTGCAAGAAAGTTGCGATTTTGATGCGTTGTTCATATGTTACTAATAATAGTAACTTTAATTGCATGAAAATGGTGATTTGATGATGAATTGATGTTACTAGGGTGTTTATGATGTTTTATGGATGTTAGAATGATGATGATTATGCTAGGAATCCAAGAATTGATAATGTAGTTCATACATTACCAAAAGTGGAAACTTTTATGTATGAAGAGTTGTGGTTGGATGGTTTGCAAGTGTTTGATGAATGCTTATGTTCTCTATAAGCTAGATAGGGTATGTTATTGATGATTATGTGTTGTAATTTATGAAAGTACAGATTTTGGGATGCATTTTCCCAAAAGGGAAACTTTATTTGCACAAAATCTTGGATATGATGATTTGGGCATGTTTGTGATATTAGGATCATGCTAGCATGTTCAAGGATGATTTCTAATGTGGTGGAATGAATTGTTTGGGTTGTATGAATACTTGTTTGGTTATTTGGGGATTTGACCTCTTGGTGGTTATATATGGTGATGGATCATATGGGTTATGATAGGACTATGGTTTAGGGTTGTAATAGATCACTATTGAATGTTCTGGTTGGCATGAATTCTGTTGATTAGTGTGATGATGATTGTCATACACACGTGCGAATCTGAGGCCCCTACTTAGTAGGATTGGCAGGATTTAGGGTGTGAAGTCGTGAGTGGCTTCAAATGGCATGTTATGCATGATTTGATTCTGTGTATGATGCACTAGTGATGGTATAACTATGTTGAGCATGATGATTACTTGAGATTCACATGACTTGTATGAAAATCTAGTTGTATGATGATCTAGATAGTACATGTGGCTAATGAGGTGGCATACGTGAACAGCTTGTATGATAACCTTGTATGATGAACTATCATGTTTGATTGAATGTAATTTCACCTATGATGTCACCAACAGGTCAAACAGGTCAACTGGGTCAATGTGTCTTGTTTTTCCAAAACCTTGAGTTCTTTGGCTTATAGAGCACTTAGGGTTTCATAATGGTTTTGTGTACATGTACTCATGTACTTGCGTGTTCTAGGTAACCTCTGAAGGTTGTCTATCCTCTCTTTCAAGTTAAGCTCTTAAGTTCTTTCTTGTGCACACCAGGTGAGTTCATGCCCCACTCTTTTTCATACTCTCTTTTGGGGGAGATAGCATACTAGTTTTACAAACGCTTTAATTTATATGAGTTGTGTATAGTATGATATAGTGTTGAATACCATGAAAGTCCTCACACTTTCGGATTGTTAATAATGTTAATTAGCGGGAAAACTTGGGTAGTACTACTGGGTCTGACGAGCCCCATCTATGCGACTCGAGGTCAAACGGGTGCAATTTTGTCCTAATACAAATATCGTCACGACCTAGTAAGTCGTGACGGGAGGAAACAAACGAAACACAGTTAGCTTCAATTGCGAAATCACTATGATTATTATTTGTGAATATAGATTAGCTATCTATTTCAATGCACCTCTTATATTTTGCAATTATTACTGATTTATGATTAACTCAAACTCTTGAACTCACCAACCATTGTGTTGACTCTTTAGTATGCTATTCTCAGGTTGAGGTTACCATTGCCTAGGAGCACATACACGGGTCATCATCATTGTAGTTGTCAGCATGATTGAAACTTTATATTTGGTTTGATAGTTAAACATTTAAGTCTTTGTTGGTACTACTTTGGGCGCGTGTGTTGCGCATTTTACATTATGTTACTTTACTTTGGTTTTTCTGGTTTATTAAACGCTTCCGTATTACTCAAAGTTAAACTCTGTCTTTGGGTGTTTATTCATATTGAGTCGTTCTGAGTAACTAATGACTGAGATCCTGGTTTGTTCACAAGCCTCGTGGTAAAACCCCGCATGTGTATTTTGAGGGTGTGACAGATTGGTATTAGAGCCATTGGTTATAGGGAACTAGGTTGCATACACACACTAGACTGTAACCGCACTGATTGTTAGTTACTCTTCACTTACTTCCTTACTGTATACTCATTGGCATACGCAACACGTACTTCGCAGCATGGCATCGTCATCCCGTGATTTGGGCAAGAGACCGGCGCGATCTGAGTCACCTCCTACTTCTCCCATACCTGATAGGGGGTTTAACTGGCCCCGTCATTCTTATCCTCCTGGCGACATAGACTGGGATCAGCCTTTTATACCTCCTGAGCTCGATCCTCCGTGAACTAGGATTTCTACCCCACCTACATAAACCGTATGGCTTATAGAGAGCGTGTAACACCAGTAGCTCCTACTCGACCTAGGACTAGGTCATCGACCGCCTTTGCACTACCTACACTTCCTACCCTGGACATTCCTCTAGAGCAGGCATTTGCAGCCCTAGTAGCCACGCTGGACACCGAGCGGCAGCGTGTCGAGGGACTCACAGGTGAGAATTCTGCCCTGAGACACGAGGTGCGACAACTGCGATTGCAAGTGGATACGCTCGAGGAGCGACTTGCGAAAGCCCTTAATGGGTGTTATGCTATGGCAGACGGTGTGGCAGCGCTTACTGGGCGTGTGAATGCACAAGAGCAGCGGGATATGATGGCTAATGACAGGATTGCTACTTTAGAGGCACAACTGGCAGCGCTTCAGGTTGCTGAAGCCCCTGCACCTGCAGAAGACCCTGAAGAAGAGGACCCTGAGGAAGCCCCAGAGGAGGAAGAAACGAAAGAAATGGAAGAAGACAGTGATGGATCGGATGTGTTGGACTGAGTTCATCATTAAATGACTTAGACTATATACTGTTTCTTTTCTTTCAAACCTATGTGGGAAGGGTTGTTTCCCACCCAATTGAAAAACTCAAATTTTGACATTGATGGAATACTTTGTGACTCGTTTACAATTTATTTATCTTTGGTTATTGTTTTTGTTATAAATGTTGTGATTGTGATGAATTCCTTATTTCTTATTATTTACTGTACCTCAATGAGATTAATATGTTGGATGTTACTCATTATTGTATTTGTGAATGTAAAGTGAAATATGGACGGACGAGGACGTGGGCGTGGACAAGGTCGTGGATGTGGTGCCGGAGGTCGTGGTGCCGGCGCCATAAACATGACACCTGCAGAGTTGGCTACTTTAATCAATGAACATGTTCAGGCGGCAGTTGCTGCTTCACAGACTGGATAGCCAGCAGGTAAGTGGTACAAGTGGTCCAATCAATATCTTAACAGCTTATCTGGACTACCTAATTAATGTTTAGTTTGTCGAAACAGGACTCCCACCCTATACCTAGAAATTCTTTATGGATTGTAAGCCACACACCTACAGCAGGACTGAAGGAGCTGTGGGACTAGTACGGTGATTCGAGAATACTGAATCCGTCTTCGCGAAGTGCAACTGTCCACCGGCTGATCAAGTGAAATTCACGACTGGAAAACTTGAAGGCGCAGCCCTCTCCTGGTGGAATGCCCAGGAGCAAATGCTGGGTCAAGCCATGGCTAATGATCTACCCTGGGAGGAATTCAAGGAGATTATGACCGAGGAGTACTGCCCCTGAAACGAGGTGCAGAAGCTGGAGATAGAATTTTGGCAACTCAAAATGCAAGGCTTCGAGATTGAAGCCTACACGACCCGGACTCATGAGTTGGCCACACTACGCCCGGGAATGGTTAACGAGATGCATAAGAGAGTCGAGCACTATATACGTGGACTGGTGCCCGAGATTCAGAGTATGGTAACTGCTTCCAATCCTACTACTATACAACAAGCTATCTGGTTAGCCCATAAGCTGACTGCTCAGGCGGTAGAACAAGGAAGGTTACCCAAGCGAGGCGCGGTGGCTAGCGTGCCCGACAACAAACGAAAGTGGGAGAACACTGGTAGCAAAGGCTCATCCTACAGCAACCAACCGCAACAGCACCAGTATGTTCAACAGAACCAATATCAAGAGCAACAATGGAGGTTCGATAACAATCGAAACTTTAATCAGTCATCCTCGGCAAGGTTATGTGGGGAAGAGTCCCAAATGCAACCGATGCAATTACCACCACACCGGCAGGTGTGACAACTTCCGATGCCAACGTTGTAGTAAAGTTGGGCATGCAATGAAAGACTGCTGGGGTGAATTGATGAAGAAGCCTCGGCAATCTCAAGAAACTCCAAAAGGTTGTTTTGAGTGCAGAAAAAAAGGCCATTACAGACGCAATTGTCCAGAGCTTAGGAGGAATAGAAATGGCGGGAACATCAATGGCAACAACAACAACAATGGGAACAATAACAACACAGGAAATGGCAACGACAATGATGGCAATAACAATGGAGCCAAAGGAAGAGCCTTCGTCATTGGCTCAGGTGAGGCTCTAAACGACCCTACAACTGTAACTGGTAAATTTTCGGTTAATGGTCGTTTTGCTACTGTATTATTTGATACTGGAGCTGATAGAATCTTTGTTTCCACTAAATTTAGTAGTATTTTAAGTGATATGCCTTCAACATTAGAATCTAAGTACACCGTAGAGTTAGTAGACGGGAAACAGATTCACGTGACACATATCCTTAGAGGCTGCAAGATAGAACTTGCTGGTCATACCTTCGACATAGATCTCATGCCTATCACACTTGGGAGCTTCGATGTAGTATTCGGCATGGATTGGCTTTCTGACAAGAAAGCGGAAGTCATATGTCACGAGAAGGATATACAGATTCCTAACGGTGAAGAAATTCTCTCGGTCCATGGCGATAGGAGTGGTGCAGTGATGGGCATCATTTCGTTCATGAAGGCACAGAAGTTGTTACGGAAAGGTCATCTAGCCATATTGGCACTTGTCACTGACAAACAGCCAGAGGAAAAGAAGATAAAGGATATCCCCGTTGTTTGTGAGTTTCCCGAGGTGTTTCCGGAGGACCTGCCCGGACTACCACCTCATCGTCAAGTCGAATTCCAAATTGATTTGACTCTAGGAGCTGCCCCGATTGAGAGAGCACTTTACCGGTTTGCTCCAAATGAACTGCAGGAATTATCTGCTCAACTCCAAGAGCTGTTGGATAAAGGATATATCCGACCCAGCTCATCGCCCTGGGGAGCGCCAGTTCTATTTCGAATGTGCATTGACTATAGGGAACTGAACAAAGTCATGATCAAGCTAAATTTCGAGAGGAGGTCAACTCGAAGACTGCCTTTCGTACATGTTACGGTCACTACGAGTTCTTGGTCATGCCATTCGGGTTGACGAATGCATCAGCGGTATTCATGGACCTCATGAATCGCATGTGTAAACCCTATCTTGATCAGTTTGTTATTATCTTTATCGATTACATATTGATCTACTCAAGGACTGAGGAAGAGCATGGGGAGCACCTACGGTTAATCTTGGAATTACTTAGAAAAAAACAATTGTACGCCAAATTTTCTAAGTATGATTTCTGGATACGCGAAGTGCAATTCTTGGGTCATATTGTTAACAAGAATGGAATACATGTTGATCCGGCAAAAATTGAAGCGATAAAGAATTGGTCGGTTCCTAAGACGCCAAGTGAGATACGACAGTTTCTTGGACTGGCAGGATACTATCGACGGTTCATCAAAGGATTTTCTAAGATTGCTCAACCCCTCACAGCCTTGACTCACAAGGGAACAACATACAAATAGGGCGAGAGTCAGGAATCTGCCTTCCAGTTGCTGAAACAGAAACTGTGTAGCGCACCGATATTAGCGTTACCGGAAGGGAGTGATGATTTCGTAGTCTATTGTGATGCTTTCATTCAAGGACTTGGGTGTGTATTAATGCAGGGGGATAAGGTGATAGCTTACGCCTCTAGACAACTAAAGGTTCATGAGAATAACTATACCACCCATGACTTGGAGCTGGGTGCGGTAGTTTTTGCCTTAAAGATCTGGAGACGCTACTTGTACGGTACCAAATGCACTATTTACACCGATCACAAGAGTCTTCAGCATATCTTTGAGCAAAAGGAATTGAACATGAGGCAAAGACGTTGGGTAGAGCTACTGAACGACTATGATTGTGTCATCAGATACCATCCGGGGAAAGCAAATGTAGTCGCTGACGCACTGAGTAGGAAAGAAACTGCTAAGCCTTGATGTGTGTGAGCTTTGCAACTTACCATTAGCACACAGTTACCTGAACAAATCCAAGAGGCTCAGATAGAAGCTTTGACAGTAGAAAACATTGGGTTTGAATCGTTAAGGGGAATGGAAAAACAATTGGAAGTAAAGACGGATGGAATTCGTTACTTCATGGACAGACTTTGGGTACCTCTGTACGAAAACCTGAGACACTTGGTTATGAGTGAGGCACGCAAGTCTAAGTACTCTATACATCTGAATCTGACAAGATGTGTTAACCCAAGTTGAACACACTTGAATCACATCATGAAGATTATAGATCAAAATATGATAAACACAATCAAAACCCCTTTGATCTTAATTAGATTGCTAATAATTTTTTACAAGTAAATCCCTCAATCAATTGGTCATGCAACCATTAACCAACTCTAATTACAATTAACCTATTTATAGTCTAGACTAACTTTCACTATTTACATTTAGCCCTCTAAACTATTAAACTTGACTAAAACAAGACTAAAACAAGATAAA
This sequence comes from Flaveria sonorensis, assembly GCA_025506505.1. Lineage (NCBI taxonomy): Eukaryota > Viridiplantae > Streptophyta > Magnoliopsida > Asterales > Asteraceae > Flaveria > Flaveria sonorensis. The sequence continues at coordinate 45,828,163 of CM046426.1, read as the reverse complement.
ATATATTTTGTTCACACAAAATATATTTAATACAATAAAGTCTCAAACACAATATATCTTCAATATCTTCACTCGGTTCTTCGTCACGAACTCGACGTTTGACTTTTCCGTTGACCTTGACTGAGACGTTGACTTTGTTGACTTTGACTATGTTGATAATATAGACTATCTTGTACAGCTCCAACAATACTCCCCCTTAGTCTATCATTATCAATGTCTTTAAACGAATTCAGCACCGAGAAGTCAACTATAAAAAGATCTTCAAATTGAATCTTTCTACTGATGAGAAAGATTATTCATCTCATAAGCTCCCCCTATTTATATGCTCCCCCTTTTCGAGTGCATCCTTTGAGAAGATGTTGGAATAGCTTTCCCAAATCTCTAATCTCAAGTGCTTCAGAAGATGTAGGAGGAGGATTCCTAGCTCGGTATCTTCTGCAAACTTGAGGAACAAGTTCTCTGATCAGGTACACTGCTTAACTGATGATCGGCCATCATTTACAGCAAAAATCTGAAACACAATCACAAACACAATCTCGACATTTCTAATTAGATCATTTCATTTTAACAAAATAAACCCATGTTTATCTGTGTGAGAAAACAAGCGAAGCCGTGTTCGTTTGTATGCAATTTCTGTGAAATGCATAAAAATTGATAAAATTGTAACAACATAATATGGAAGACCGAAAAGAATTTCAAAATCAAAATTATTATATATATTCTTTTATTTTATTTGTATATATATATATATATATATATATATATATATATATATATATATATATATATATCTTTTAATTATCGAAAACTGAATCGATCATGAGATCACATCGTCAAGATATACTTTAGCACAAAGATGAATTTAAACATCGACAAGCAATGAGATCACACTGATAACTGAATCTAATCATAATTTTTGAAAGATTTTGAAAATTCTCAAACAGATCAATAACAATTGCTGATATGTTTGTCCATTTAAACCCATGCCCTATCTTTTTCAACAAGCAATTGATGATTCGTTAAGGTTCGATTAAATACTTTAGAATGCTAGGACCCCACAATCATTTGGCAAAAACCCTCACCGAACCTCAGGATTTCTTGAATTTGGTTACGATCTTTATAGAGCAAGGCTTGTGCATTAGTGTGCAAGTGATTATCATCAGAATATTGCATTCTGTGATGAATTCATCGTTAGATGATTTGACACAACTTAGACCAAAATGGTGAGAGCTCCAGGTCTATACTCACGCATAACAAAGGAGATGACCATTTAGACATGTGCCAATGAGAGCTCCAGGTCAGTACTATCGTACAGCAATGGAGATCATCACTCTAGGTCAGTACTTCCGTACAGCAGAGGAGATTAGCACAAACACAAGACACATAACTACACCAAACATGGCTCAAAGATGTGGATTATATGAATTGTATCATGGTGGCTGAAAGATCAATTCTCAATCCAATTTTTGTCGGGACTCTGTTTTCATGCAGGCCAAAATGATTGCATATATCCAGACATCCTTAAGCATATATTTAAATCATTATACTGTTGTCTACTTTATTCTTCAAGCTGAGCCTACCAAGCATATCATTAACAAATCTGTTTGATTGTTAAATTTTCAATTTAAAATTAGATGTGATAGCAAATAACAGCATCAGTTACTATCATTTCTCATTTTAAAGTGCAAGCCATGCAAGAACAAGTATCTCAAGATGACATACAATCATTTCTCAGTCATCTCGAATCAAGTTCCCAGTTCTCTTTTTATCATTTTTATTGAATTTAATATACTCTCCCCCTAAATTTATATTTTTGCAAACCCTTGTTTTTTTTAGTTTTTTTTTATAATTTTTTATTTTTATATTTTTTTATAAAACTATGCAAAAATAGAAAGTTACCAAAGAGGATCTTCCAAACTATACTGATAACAAGATAAGAAATGAATGATCTAGAAATACGCAGGGATTATAAAGTGAGAACTGTGATTGTGCAGATAAAAATTCAGATTATGGATAAAATACCATGACGGTAACCTGTTTGTTCCGCTTCAACTTTGAATTAGAAGCAATCTCTGTCAGTAAACCGGATTACTAACAGTCCTCCTGAATTGTTCCTGCACTCATAAACAGATTAGTCGGAAAGAGGAACCCCGACCATCGTAGTCCTGGGAGTTCCTTTTTCAACGGTAGAAGTAACCTGATTCAGCACACAATCTATTGAAATATCAGGAATTTCTATATCCTTCTTTTTAATTTGCCAAATTTGTTTCGGTTTAATCAATTTTGTTTTGATGAAATTAAATTTGGAAATCATTTTTGTTTAAGACCGGATGAAAAAGAATTTGGTGTAGAAACTTTGGTCTTTTTCATCTTTGAATCATGTGAAACCGGCTTCACATGAAAAGGTTTAGATGAAGGATTTTTCATCCAACTATTCAAAGATAAGTGCTTTTTACCTTTTGAACCAGAGTAGCAACCCGTGTTGCCTTTACCGTCTGGAACATTCTTTGTAGACTTACATCCGGAGAAGCAATTCGTTTTGCCTTTACCATCCTTAGAAAGTCTTTGACGACATTTCTTTACCACATGACCGTCTTTTCCGCACTCAAAACAAGCCTTGAAAGGCTTTTGATGCTTGACTGACCCGTGTGAAGCATTTGGAATTAGAGATTGCTTTGAGGTTGTTGCATATTCTTGCTTGTTTTGAAGTTTCCTATGCTGAACAGTGAATGAGATCTTCACTGGTTGACTGGCTTGTTTAGCAGATGGAGAAGATATCCATATTGGTCTTGATTCAGCTTTTTGAAACTTTTGAGACTTGACAAATTCAGATGATATCTTGATCTTTGAGGAACCGACACGGTCCTCTGTGTTTGATTCATCATCTGAGCTTGTCCAGTCTCGTATACACAGATCTGCTTCCAATGGATCTTGATTGACATGAATATGATGTGTGGCTGTTGTTGGAGCTTGATAATTAGTTGATTCCGATTTATCTCTTTTCTCACAATCCTGACCGGCTCAAAGGTAGGAATTTCACCTGCTTTAAACTTATCAAAGAAGTTAAAAGAAACAGTATATATAGAATTACAAACAACTGGAACTGAACAATCATTATCTGGACTGTCAGCATTCGGTTTATTGTATCCCATACCAATTGTAGAATCATAATCATCTCGCACCTCTTTAAGATTCACTCCTGCTAAACTTGCGTGCAAACTATTAGTATCCTTTTCAATTAAATCATTGGTTGGATGAAGTTTGGGAATTGGAGAGTAACATAGAGTAGATGGAGGTGGAACTGAATTAAATACAGTTTCACCATCTGAATGATATCCAATCCCATGTTTTACCCGTGCCCCTTGTTGTTTAGCAATAAGCTCATCCTTTTTCATGTGTGAAAGGGTCCATTTATCAAGTTTTGTTTGAAGCTGTGTCGTTTCAAATTGAGCTAAAACAGCCCTTTCTCTCAAAATATTAATTTCAATATTACGCTCCAAAATTGTTCTTCTTAAAAGATCATTTTCAGCCAATGCTTCATTAAGTTTCCTTGAAAAAGCAATTTCATTTTCTTTAATTCCTGATTAATTATTTTTAGTTCTTTTTCATTTTCCAATAACAATCTGTTTGCCTTATAAATCCCAAATAACCGGATTTTGCAGGAAGAAGAACACATATCCTGAACAATCTCATAAGGAAGACCCATGATAGTTCGTTCTGCAGCTAAGCTCTTCTCACAGTCGCAGACCTTTGTGATTCTTTGTTGTTCCTCTTCTTTGACCTTCAGCATCTCATCAGCCTCAGATTCTTTCTTTCTTTTATCAACTTTTCCAGCCTTATCATCATTGGTTCTCACCGACTCTGGTTTACTGTCATTGTCAACTCTCAAAGCTTCACAGTTCATTTCAATAGTATCTCTGAATTCAATATTTAAATTCGAATCAGTTCTCAATAACTTCAACTTTTCAATCATCTCTGTTTTGTAATCAAGTGTGCTTGTTACAGAGGAGATAAGATCAGTATTAAGCGTGTTGGTTTAATGTGGGAACACCGCTTGCTGAAATTCCTTTCTTTTGATGTCCAGCTCGAGAGATCTTAGCTTGTTGATCATTTCCATGAGTTTGGTGTCAACATAACCTCTTTCTTGCTTTAGCATTTTAACATGATGATTCCATTCATACGGAAGAGAGTCAAGAAGTTTTTGAATTTGTTCATAATTACTGAGATCTGGAACATGCTTCTTTAGATTATCTGTCACCTTTAAGAATCGTTCAATCAAATCTGACAATTTCTCTCCCTTCATTGCTGCAAAAGAGTCAAACCGACTTTCTGCCGTGTGATATTATCTAATTTAAAGTCTTCTGAAGATGACATTTTATTAAAAAGTTTTAACAATTAAACGCCTCAAAGGTATTTTTCCCAAAAATTGTAAAATAATTCTCCCCCCGGAAAAATATTTTTTTTTATTTTTTATAAATCTTTTAAAATCATTGAATATTTCTTCATCGGGATGGAATCAATTAATCCCAAACTAGTCAATTTTCTTTGATTTGTTTATTAACCCACACCTCATTTTTTTAAAAATCGGCCCAATTGTTAGCCCAATTTTTAATCTTTTAACTAGCCCACAAGAAGCCCAAAGTCCATTTAACATAATCAAACCCTAACACACTCAAACTCTAACACACACAAAACACACACACTTAAGTGTGTAGAGAAAAAGAAAGACGGATGAGAGTGCAGACCCTTTCTAGGGTTCCGGCGAGCCACCTCTTCTGCGAGCCGCCTTTCTGGCGAGCTCTCCGGCGACGAGTAGCAGGTGTCTCCGGATAGACCTCGACTCCTGGAGTCCGATGATGGTGATTTCGATCAAAGCTCAACAAGGTTGGTGTGTCCGGCGGTGAAGTTTGATGGCTGTCGCGGTTATGATTGTTGTTGCTTTGGGTTTAGGCCGCCTAAGGCGGTGGTGATTGTGGCTGTGGTTGTAGACGTCTTGAAGGCTGTTTGGTGGAGGTCGAAGGTGGTTGTGGTGGTTAGTGTTCCGAAGGCTAGGGTTACGGCAGCTAGGATTTTGGCTGCCTAAGGTGAGGCGACGGAGGCTGCTAGGTTTTGGTTAGTTTTGCAGTAGGTGTAGTCAACGGTTGTTGTGGTGGTGGTGGTGTGGTTGGGTTTCCGGTGATGGTTGTAGTGGGTGTTGTTGATGGCGGCGGTGTTGAGGATGCGGTTGAGGACGGTGGTGGTGGTGGTCGACTAGTGGTGGTAGGTTTGTTTGAAAAGAGTATGAACATTTTTTTTAATTTCGCAGCTTGAATTTATTAATTTCACAGGTTTTATAGACTCGCCGGAATTTCTAGTTTCGCCGGAATTTTAGTTTCGCCGGAAAATTTGCCGGAGTTTCGCCGGACGAAACTGTAATTTCGCCGGAAACTTTGAACTTTCATTCAGAATGATGCTAGTTTCGCCCCTTGAAGATTTGAAGCTCTCAAGAACACCAAGAACACACACACTAGTGTGTGTGAGAGAAAATTTCAGATCTGAAAATTTTCTTTGATTTTTCTTGTATAACAGATGATGTAGATCCAATATATGTTGTAGATAATGATAGATCTGATGTTGTTGATGTTGAATTTGTACAAATTTGAACTCAGAACTACTTTCTCTCTCTAAACCCCCACTTTCTCTCTCTAGAAATCTGATGAACACCTTCAATAATCTTCAAATCTTCAATGAATTTGATCCAAAATGGCTCTGATATCAAATTGTTAACCCAGGTTGAACACACTTGAATCAAATCATGAAGATTATAGATCAAAATATGATAAACACAATCAAAACCCCTTTGATCTTCAATTAGATTGCTAATAATATTGTTTACAAGTAAATCCCTCAATCAATTGGTCATGCAACCATTAACCAACTCTAATTACAATTAACCTATTTGTAGTCTAGACTAACTTTCACTATTTACATTTAGCCCCCTAGACTATTAAACTTGACTAAAACAAGACTAAAACAAGATAAAATATATTTTGTTCACACAAAATATATTAAATATAATAAAGTCTCAAACACAATATATCTTCAATATCTTCACTCGGTTCTTCATCATGAACTCGACGTTTGACTTTTCCGTTGACCTTGACTGAGACGTTGACCTTTGTTGACTTTGACTATGTTGATAATATAGACTATCTTGTACAGCTCCAACAAGATGTATCATGATATGAAGGCGCACTACTAGTGGTCTAACATGAAGGCGGATGTAGCTACATATGTGAGCAAGTGTATGATCTGCTCAAAGGTAAAAGTGGAGTATCAGAAACCATCTGGTCTATTACAACAACCTGAGATCCCTATGTGGAAGTAGGAACAGATTTCAATGGATTTCATTACCAAGCTACCTCGGACTCCTACTGGTTGTGACGTGATATGGGTTATTGTGGACCGATTAACGAAATCTGCTCATTTCTTGGAAATAAGGGAAACAGACAAAATAGAGAAATTAACCTGAATTTATTTGAAGGAGATAGTTTCAAGACATGGTGTACAGGTTTCAATCATTTCCGACAGCGATGCTCGTTTTACATCTCACTTCTGGCAGTCATTGCAGAAATCCTTGGGTACGCGATTAGACATGAGTACTACTTATCACCCACAAACCAATGGTCAAAGTGAGCATACTATACAGACGTTGGAGGATATACTACGTGCTTGTGTGATTGACTTCGGGAATAACTTGGAAGTTCACTTACCATTGGTGGAATTTTCTTACAACAACAGTTATCACACTAGCATAAAGGCAGAACTTTTTGAAGCTTTGTTTGGGAGAAAATGCAGATCACCAGTTTGTTGGGCAGGAATTGGTGATAGCCAGCTAACGGGTCCTGAGTTGGTACACGAGACCACTAAGAAGATTATACAAATAAGGAACCATGTGGCTACTACGCGCGACAGACAGAAAAGTTATGCTGATAAGCAACGAAAACCTCTAGAGTTCCAGGTTGGTGACAAAGTATTATTGAAAGTCTCACCATGGAAAGGTGTGATTCGGTTTGGTAAAAAAAGAAAGCTAAATCCGAGATACGTTGGCCCATTTGAGATATTGGAAAAAATAGGTCCAGTGGCCTATCGACTAGCCCTACCTGATTCATTGAGTGGAATCCATGACGTATTCCATGTTTCAAATCTAAAGAAGTGTTTAACGGATGAAACGATAATCGTACCGCTTGAGGAAGTCCAAGTAGATGAACAAATACGCTTCATTGAGGAACTAATCGAGGTGATGGATCGTGAGGTAAAGACACTTAAGCAAAGCAAGATACCCATAGTCAAGGTTCGTTGGAACTCGAGACATGGATCGGAATTCACGTGGGAACGTGAGGACCAGATGAAGCTTAAGTATCCTCAGCTATTCAAAAAGACGATGCCAGCCGGCGAAGGTATTGATTAAATTTAGGGACGAAATTTCTTTCAACATGGGGATGATGTGACAACTCACCCGAAACTCACTCAATTACTTTGTGCCAATGTAGTAGACCAGTGATGGAACACATACCATGTAACAGAATTTTCGGGACGGATATTCTTTCAACATGGGGATAATGTGACATCCGGTAATTTTCCGTTACCAAACTCCGATAGTTCCGTTAAGTCTTGCATACACGTGTCGTGAGCACACACTAGTTGTCGTTGAACGTTGGTGACTTAATAATAATTAATAATGTTAAACAGATAATAATTTAGCTGGTAATGTGATTATTAAGTTGTACTTATGTGCTTACCTGATTTAAATATTAATTGTTAATTTTATCGCGTAACGTTAAAACGTGTTATATTCATTCGTGTATTTTGTAACTAGTAAAGATAATGCATATAATTATTATTATTAGTTTATATGCTTATTATTTTAGTTAAGAACCTTTTTAAAAAGTATTTAAAAGCCTAGTTTTTTTATAAAATACAAATTACAAGGTTTAAATGGTAATTATGTTAAATTAAACTAACTAAAAGGAAAACTCAAACCCTAAAACACCCCATCGGCCGTGACCAACCTCTGGACGCACACACACTTTGAAATTCACCCTAGAACAAGCCATTGGAGGTCGGTTTTGATCGGTTACAAGCAATAGAACACGTTAGAAGCATCGAATCTTGTCCATTACACGTTTAAAGGTTAGATTTTTATGGGTTTTTCATGTATTTTGTTATGGCCGAGAGTTGTAGTTCGAATTTGATGATTTGGATGTCGATTTTGGGTTAATTGATGATTATGTGATGTTAGTTAGATTGCATATATGCTAGTTTACGTGGATTGTGCAAGAAAGTTGCGATTTTGATGCGTTGTTCATATGTTACTAATAATAGTAACTTTAATTGCATGAAAATGGTGATTTGATGATGAATTGATGTTACTAGGGTGTTTATGATGTTGTATGGATGTTAGAATGATGATGATTGTGCTAGTAATCCAAGAATTGATAATGTAGTTCATACATTGCCAAAAGTGGAAACTTTTATGTATGAAGAGTTATGGTTGGATGGTTTGCAAGTGTTTGATGAATGCTTATGATCTCTATGAGCTAGATAGGGTATGTTATTGATGATTATGTGTTGTAATTCATGAAAGAATAGATTTTGGGAAGCACTTTCATAAAAGGAAAACTTTTTTTGTATAAAATCTTGGATATGATGATTCGGGCATGTTTGTGACATTAGGATCATGCTAGCATGTTCATGGATGATTTCTAATGTGGTGGAATGAATTTTTTGGGTTGTATGAATACTTGTTTGGTTATTTGGGGATTTTACCTCTTGGTGGTTATATATGGTGATGGATCATATGGGTTATGATAGGACTATGGTTTGGGGTTGGAATAGATCACTGTTGAATGTTCTGGTTGGCATGAATTCTGTTGATTAGTATGATGATGATTGTCATACATGTGTCTATCATGTTCAAAAAGGAAACAACATAAAGTTCCTGATAAACCAGTTGCTCATACCAAAATTGACTCAATTCTTCAACTGTTGCACATGGATTTGTTTGGTCCTGTTAGCATTTTGAGTTTAGGACATCATGCATATTGTTTGGTTATTACTGATGATTTTTCCAAATTTACATGGTTTTCTTTTTAGCAACCCAAGATGAAACACCTCACTTGCTGATAAAACTCTTAACTCTAGTGGAAAATTAGACTGACAAAACCATCAAGTGCATTCGAAGTGATAATGGAACAAAATTTTATAATCATACATTGAATGACTTTTGTGATTCAAAAGGGATAGCTAGACAATTTAGTTCTGCAGGAACTCCACAACAAAAAAGAGTTGTTGAAAGACGAAACAAAACTTTAATTGAAGCTGCCAGAACAATGTTATCAGCTGCCAAACTACCATCATTCTTTTGGACTAAAGCTGTTAACATTGCATATTATGTTTAGAATCGTGTGTTAATCCACAAACAACAAAATATGACTCCTTATGAAATATGTTTTCAAACATAAACCCAAATTTAAATATTTCAAAACATTTGGATGTTGTCGTATTTTGTTAAACACATCTGATTCTAAATCAAAATTTGATGAAAAAGCTGATGAATGTTATTTTGTTGGATATTCAACCAATAAAGTTGCATACATGGTTTATAATAAAATAAATAAACAAATAATTGAGTCATTCGATATTGATTGGCATGAGTCTAACAAAATAGATGCAGGTTTAGCACCTTCATGGGTATATGATTATGCTTTATTATTTGAAACATTTAATCAATCATCAATTATTTCTACAGCTAATCCACCTTTGACATCATCAATTCAAGATATTCTTACTGATGAAAGTGGCCTTATGTCATCTTCAGCTACAAGAAGATCTTCAAACATACCTTCTTTTTCAAATGTCACAGCTGTTCCACACTCTGCTTCTGAATCTGTTTTATCTCATTCTGATTCAATTGTTGAACAAGCTCCATAAGTTTCTGATCAAAGTTCTTCTTCTACTCAAATTGATCTGATTGATACAATTCAAGTTCTATTTGAAGATTTATCTGTTGATAATGATACTCTTCAAGAGGAAGATATTGTGTATCAATCTGAAGGAGGGAACAATGTTGAAAAACTAGTTGGTCATATGTCTAATTTTAGATGAGTTATTTCTGAAAATACAATTCCTCAGCTGAGAATTCACATGAATCATCCAACTGAAGCAATCATTGGTCCGTTATCACAAGGTGTCCGCACTCGAAGTCAATCGGGGCATAATAAATACATGTCTGTACTCATGCTTCATTTCTCAAATTATACCAAAGAACATTGAGATGGCATTAAAAGAAAATAGTTGGGTTGAGGCTATGCAAGACAAATTGATTCAATTCAAGAAACTCAATGTGTGGCATCTGTGTAAATTACCAAAGGGTAAGTTGCTGATTGGTACAAAATAGATATTCAGAAATAAAACGGATGAAAAAGATGTGATAGTATGCAACAAGGCCAGACTTGTTATTCAAGGATTCTATTAAGTTGAAGGGCTTGATTATGAAGAACTATATGCTCCTGTGCAAGACTGGAAGCTATACACATCTTTCTGGCTTATGCTTAATATAAGAACTTCAAAGTGTATCAAATGAATAGGAAAACTACATTCTTGTATGGCAAGATGAAAGAGAAACCTATGTGTGTCAACCACCTGGTTTTGAAGATCTAGATCATCCAGATTATGCTTATATGTTAGACAAAGCTCTGTGCAGGACCGTTAAAGGGTACTTAAGCTTGCAGTTAGTTAACACACTTAGGAGGATCTTAGGATCACTTAACAATTCAAATAGGGAACTGGTAACTTTAAAAACAGATGATACTAAGAACACAGGTAAATTAAAGAGACAGAACTAAGAACAATACAAGAACACAAGATTGGTTTTCATGAATGTTGTATATTGATCTCAAGTTCTTTTACAAGTGTTACAAAGCATAAAGAAAATTACAAGGACCTGAGACACTTTTATACTACAACCTACAACCGTCACTTACATGTAAAGACAGTTGGATTTGACTAATCTAGACAACAAGATCAATCTAAAGTAAAAAAAAAAACAGATTGCCTTTTTGACTAGTGACTATGACATGCCATAGCTCACTGACTTTCCTATTACAAAAAGCCAAAAAGGAACAAAAACAGAAACTTGCAGACAAAGACCTTATCTACTTTATCATAAAGTATGGAAGTTTCACCAACTAGTGATAGTTGGTGAACCACCAGAGCATGCAGCGGACAGTAAGTTGCTTTATGATAAAGTTGATGGAAAAGATATCTTTTCTCTCTCTTCAGAAGAAAATTAGTCTTGTCTTTAAGCAGCTTCTGAAGACTTCGTCTTGAGAGCTTCGGAAGACTTCATCTTTTACCTTCGGAAGAGTTGAGTCTTTGGCTTTGGAAGACTTTACACTTAGAGTATTTTTAAGATAAGTGTAAAGCTTCCGCAACAGTTTCTTCTGAACTTTGGCTTCGGAAGATTTTACACTTAGCATTTCTCTGAGAGTGTAAAAGCTTCCGAAGCTAGTTCACCTTTGTTCCAAAGTGCATGTTGGAAGACTTGGTTGTTTTGGTATCCTTTGGTTGCATCAGCCTCTTAACTTCAGAGGTTCCTACAAACTCCCCCTAGGCTGATGCTACCAAAACAGAGAGGTTCTTCAGACTAGGATAGTCCATATGAGGATCTTCAGAATTCCTTTCTTCATCAGCAGATCTGGATTCTTCAGACTCATGAAGTACCTTGTCATGTCACAGAGATCATGCGGAGGGAGTTCAAGCATGTCACTTGTGAAGTAGACATGTTGTTCTCCGTGATCTCTAGTGACATACCATCTGTCTGGATCTTCAGCAAATGTCCAGGTCAGAATTTGTCTTCTAATAGAGAGAGGCTCTACTATGATATGAGTTGGTTAAGAGTCCTCTTCATGCACTTCCTTAGGATGTTCTGACTCATCTTGAGGTTGGGAGGTGGATGCCTTTCTTCTTTTCTTCTTAGTTGATGATCTTCTTCTGGTCATTCTTTTTCTCCTCCCTGAAGATTTTAACTGAGAGGGTTGGTCTTCAGTACCAAGTTCTTCAGTGGATTCCCTCTTAGTTGGGATCTCCTCTCTCCCAGTTTCAGAAGGAGAGGGAGGAGAACCCTGCTGTGGGTTAGAAGATGAAGTTGGCTGTTTTGCAGCTTCAGGTGCAGGTGGTGTTGTCTCTGTAGGTTCAACCTTTACCTTAACTTCAGGTTGAGCTTGACTTGATGATGAATGAAGGTCCACAAGATCTCCTCTTTTTATCTTCTGCTTGATCACCCTTATGTGCGCATCCATTGTGGATAGAGACATGGGACCAAGCCTTCTTCTGGAGAACCCATACAGCCTTAAGAAGCTCATCATCCTCTGCCTATCTGTATACTTTTTTTGACTTTTTTGGATGATGGCTCTTGATTTTGAAACTTCTTCCCTTTGCCTCTTCCTTGCAGCTTGCCTTTCTTTTTTGGCTTGCTCTTCTAGCTGCTTATTGTATTCAAATAGTATATAATCATACGGCAAGGGAAGGAGTGCAGGTGCCTGATAGAGACCTGTGGCACTCAGGCAGTTGATCATTTTTAATCTTTCTTCTTCATCAACTACCTGAGGTTGTTCATCAGCCACAGTCTCTGCAATCTCTTCAGGAGTCATCTTACTTTTGCCTTAGGTCTTGATGACTCAGCCTGAGAAGAGCTTTGGCCTTCATTACTTGATTTAGCAGTCAAACTCTGGCCAGAGAGAGGTTGTGAAGCACCATCACCAGCTGGTGCCTCACTAAGGGTATGGGGTGCTGGAGGAGATCTTGTCTCAAGGTTCACAGTCTCAGCCTCTGGGCCTTCAGTCAAGGCTTTCCCTTTGAAGCTAATCTTGGGGTCTACCTCAACATCCAGTTGACCGAAGGCTTCAACTACTAGCCTCTATCTATATGATGTTGTTCTCCTTTTGTATTCTGCCAGCACCCAGTCTTGAATTTGATTGGCTAATCTGACAGCTTGTCTGCTATTACTTGGGTTGACAAGTGCCAGATCTACCAGATTTATACTCTTATAGAAACTCAGGGTGGAGATGTTAAGAATTTTTTGTTGACCTTGAGCTCTAGAGATCACAAGAGCTTTCCTATCACTGTCATACCCCCAACCCCAGATTGGGTTCTCAGATGGGGCAGACATTGCTCTTGGTACTCCCTCCTCAAAAAATTGTTGAATGAGCAGTTCCAGATCACTGTCTAGGGGAGGTTGCTGAGTATGGATAACTACAAGATAGGATGGTGAGTCCTGTATGTCCATACTTGAGGAAGAACTACCAGGTTCTGTGGCTGTCAGAACTTCCTCCCCCTTTTTGGTAGCCTCATGCATAGGTGAGCTGGAGAAGTGATCCATAACATCCACAGGTTCTTATGGACCTGGATGAGTTTGTCCTATGGGTCTCTCAGCTAACTGGCCCTTGAGATCGGTGATCTCAAGTTGCTGGTCATGGACCCCTTTGAAAGATAGTCACCTGTGATTCAAGGTGAGCTATCTTTGAAACCATTTGGGTGCAAATGTCTTCGAGTTGGTGCACCCTGAGTTTTAGACATCCCTCATCTTCAGTTGAAGAATCATTAGGGGGTGAAGGAGGTGAACCGAGGTCCGCTCCCTCACGACCAGCATGGGGTTCTTGGCTGCTGGATTTCCCTTGCCCCATGACAATGTCAAGAGGCTGGGTTGCCGTTGTTGAGGTCTTAAAGATGTAATCACTGGCAACAGTGAGAGCCTCTTCCACATGGGTCTCCTGGACAATCACAGGAAGATCCACCTCAATTTGGGGTGTTTGATGTGGGCTAGACATGGGTGAAGCAGGAGTACTCATCTCCCCTTGAGTGTGGGTAGAGAAGAGAGATTCATGGTACTCACTGAATCCCAAATCGTAGAGTAGAAGTCAAGGCTGGGTATGGGGCGGTTGAGATCAAGAGGTTAGGGATGGTAGCTTTCCCCTGAAGGTTGATCACTAGAGTGTTGAGACTCAGAGTGATGGCTTAAGGTTGTTTGTGGAGTTGTGAGCTCATCAGACTGAGCATGAGGAACCTCAGCACTGATTGTTTGAAAGATGGGAGTGGTTTGCTCCTCGGAGGAAGTGGGAGCTCGAGATTCCACTTCCTCCTGTATAGGTTGTGATATGGGGGCCTGCACATGCTCAGTAGCAAGTGCAGGGGTTCGCTTGGATTTTATTTGGTAGGTGATTTTGATAGTAGGTTGTATTTGAGGTGGGTGAGAAGTAGAGGGTGTTGGTTCAGCACTAGCTGGGGCTGCTAGGATGTCACCCTGAGCAATGAGCTCAAAGATTTTCGGGACAAGGGCTGTTTCTACCCCTGAGAACCCAACAGTTGGCTTTTTCAAAATCTTGAAAATGTCGGGCCTCATGTGTGCAAGTTTAAGAACATTACCTGTTCCCCTCAACTGTGGTCCCAATTCACAGTTGAGAATGTGTTGAACATACCGGGGGAACATGTAATATTCTAAGGAATCCAAATTCGCTAGTAAATTTGTAAAAACAAACTGAGAGTACCTGAATTTGACCCCTTGAACCATCCCATGGATAATGAAGGAGAGGTCTTTTAGAATCTGGTCCCATCCTCCATGTTTGTTGGATAAGCTGTGTATGACTACATGGAGGAGGTATTTCCATTGGAATGAGACCTTCCCCTTTCTGAAGGTCTTGACTGAAAAGTCACCTCCGTAGCCCATCTGCGCAAAGGATTGGTTGACAGCAGCTTTTGGAAAGGACAGCTCATCTGCTTCATCATCCAGCTGCAAATAGGTGTTTATAATGGCTGGAGTGATGAAAACCGTCCTCCCCTTCACTGTGGCAGACAGTGCCTTCTCCCTGTCCATGGTGACCTCTTGACAGGTTCGCTAAAACTCAAGCAACTGATCCTCATAGAGAGGAGGATCGATTGTAAGGGAGGTGAAGTAATGAGACAAAGAAAGATACCTACACACGTTTGAGAAGCTTGGATCCTTCTCAGAGTTTAACAGTGCAACTTGATTATGTTGCCTGTGTAGGTGCATGGTGAAATCAAGGTCGTTACGACGATCAAGATTGGCCATTTGAGGAAGCTTTGCAGTGAAGAAAGGAAGAAGAATATGAAATTTGGGGGTAATTTTAGGTTAAGGAACAATGAGAGAAGTGAGATGAAATAAAACCGTTTGGAAGGATATAGTCTGGATTTGAGACAAAGTTAGTGCAAAAGATAAACTTTGAAATCCGTAAGTGGGTCCTATTTCTGAAAAGGCGCCCAAAAAAGTTAGTTTTCTTGGGGTTGTAAAACTTCCGAAGACAATTTATGTTTCGAAAGCTTTGCAATCAAAGCTTTCGAAGGCAATTTTGCTTCGGAAGATATTTCAAAGAGTTTTGAGAATTTTGGCTTAGGAAGAAATAAATGAGTCTTCCGAGACTAAATTACATTCGAAAGAGATTTGTTCTTAAAACGCATTTAAGTACTTATACTAAAATTTAAGCTTCAGAAGATACTTCAAGAATTTCTTCCAAAGGTAAATCTCAGATAAGCTGTTTAAATGATTTAAAGACTTAAACTTCTTCCGAAGGCAACTTTTGCTTCTTCCAAAGGTAAATTTCTCATCATTCTAAGAGATATCATTTTAAAAATTTGTTTTCTTCCAAAGAAAAACTGGTCTTATGAAGTGATCTTATAGACAACCTAGGACACATAGTTTTAAAAAATAATATTGATTAAGTTATTAAGAAAAATCTATTCAAAGTTAATCATCCCAATAGCTGATACAACATATTTAAATCTCTGTTCATCAAAAGCTTTTGTGAACAGATCAGCATATTGTTCATTTGTGTTAACTTTGATTAGTTTTATCAAACCCTTTTCAAAATTATCTCTAATCAGATGATACCTGATATTGATGTGTTTGGTCCTTGAGTGCTACACAGGATTCTCTGTAATAGAGATGACACTGTTGTTGTCTATGTGGATGGGAGTCTCTTTGAAATTGAACCCATAGTCTAGCATCTGATTCTGAATCCAAAGCACTTGAGCACAGCAGCTGGTAGCAACAATGTATTCAGCTTCAGCAGTTGATGCAGATACACAGGATTACTTCTTGCATTGCCAAGAGACTATCCTTCCACCTAGGAACTGACACCCCCAGATGTGGACTTTACAGTCATGTTGCAGCCATCATAATCACTATCTGTGTAAGCATACAGATTAAAGTCTGAATTCTTTGGATACCAAGGCCTAGATTTGGAGCACCTTTGAGATATCTAAGAATCCTTTTGACAGTGATTAGGTGTGACATCTTGGGGTTGGCTTGATATCTTGCACATATGCATGTGGCAAACATGATATCAGGCCTGCTAGCAGTAAGATACATAAGTGACCCAATCATAGCCCTGTAGAGATGTTCATCAACACACTCCCCCTCAAGATCAAGACTAAAGGAGTGGTTTCTGGCTATAGGTGTCTTTGCAACCTTACAGTTAGTCATCTTGAATCTTGTAAGTATGTCCTGTACATACTTTGACTGACTGATGAAGATGTCATCTTCAACCTGCTTCACTTGAAATCCTTGAAAGAAATTGAGTTCCCCCATGGCACTCATTTCAAATCTATTCTTCATCAGCATCTCAAAGTCTTTGCAGAGCTTTGGATTAGTTGAACCAAAGATGATGTCATCTACATATATCTGAACTAGCAATGTGTCATTCCATGTTTCTTTGATGAAGAGAGTCCCATCAATAGTATCTCTTCTGTATTCATGTTCACAAAGGTATGTTGATAGTGTCTCATACCACTTTCTTGGAGCTTGATACAGTCCATAAAGGGCTTTATCAAGCTTGCAGACATAATCAGGATGATCTGGGTCTGCAAAGCCAGGTGGTTGTTTAATATAAACTTCTTCATCAATCACCCCATAAAGAAAGGCACACTTCACATCAAGCTGGTAGACCTTGAAATCCTTGGATGCAGCATAAGCCAGAAATATTCTTACAGCTTCAAGTCTTGCAATTGGAGCAAAGACATCAGTGTAATCAATACCTTCTTCTTGAGTATACCCTTGGACAAAAAGTCTAGCCTTATTCTTGATGATAATCCCTCTATCATCCTTCTTGTTCCTGAATACCCATTTGGTTCCTATGACACTTTTCCCTTAAGGAAGAGGGCATAAGTTCCATAACTTCTGTCTTCTTATTTGAAGCAGCTCATCTTGCATAGCTTCAATCCAACTTCCATCCTTCAAAGCCTCATCAACCTTCTTTAGCTCTATCTGGGATAAGAAACAAGAATGTAGACAACCATGGCTGTCATTTGTTTGTCCTCTTGTTCTTACCCCTGAGTCAACATTTCCAATGATGTTTATGGTGGGATATGACTTGTGGATCCGAAGTTGAGGGATCACAGCAAGTTGGTTAGACAGATCTAAATTTGAGAAATTCTGATTTGGCAATGAGGTGTCTCCCACCACATCAGCACACTTATCAAGAGAAACATGATCCAATGAGTGTGTGACATCATTCATGTTGTCTTCAATAAAGTGGTTATCAGCATCAAGAAATTCTTGATCACTGTCATCACCTCCAGTTCCTCCTTCATTTGAAGTTCCTTCACCTGGATTTAGAGCCTTTGAGCTGGAATTTGAAGGCATCTCAGATGAACCAGTAGTATTTGTTATGCTTGTGCTGATAGGAGCTTCACTTGTAGGGTTAGTTACCATTGGAGCTGAAGTAGTCTTCTTGGTTGGTCTTCTCAGCTCAAATCTTGGATCAGGATCTTCTGTTGACCTAGTTATCTGTAGATCCTGAAACGTTCTCACAAGATTTGTTAAAATAGTTGGTAACTAAGTCAAGATCAAACAGCCAATCCAGACCAGAACCTTTTACACAGGGTGTGTGTTCATTGAAAGTCACATTTGCCGACTCCTTAATGATTCTAGTTTTGAGATTGTATAATCTATAGCCTTAGCTTGAGAAGAGTACCCAACAAAGTGTCCATCATCTGATTTCTCAGCAAACTTGGCTATTTGATCTTTGGTATTCAAGATAGTGCAAGGACATCCAAATGTTCTGAGAAAACCAATGAATGGTCTCCTTTTATGCCACAGTTCATAAGGAGTCTTACCATATGTCTTAGCTACCAAAACTCTATTCTGCACATAGCAGGCTGTGTTGACAGCCTCTGCCCAGAAGGTGATGGGCAGTTTAGAGTCAGACAACATGGTTCTTGCAGCTTTAATAAGTGTCCTGTTTCTCCTCTCAGTAACACCATTTTGCTGAAGAGTCCTGGGAGCACTGTATTGTCTTGAAATACCCTTTTCATCACAAAATATATCAAGGATTGGTTTTTGAATTCGGTTCCTTGATCACATCTTATTATTTTGACCTTGTGATCATATTGATTCTCAATTTTCAGAATGAAATTCTTTAAGATTTCAGGAGTTTCATCCTTAGTTCTAAGGAAAAACACCCAAGTGAATCTTGTGAAATCATCTGTGATCACCAAACAGTATGAGGTCCTTCCTAAACTCATTACACTGGTAGGGCCAAACAGATCCATATGTAACAACTGTAAGGGAGTAGTGATAGAGTTAGTTTCCTTTGGCTTGTGAGACACTTTGTGGTGCTTCCCTTTCAAGCATGCAACACAATGGTCATCACTTGTAAACTCTTTCTTTGGCATTCCAGTTACTAAATCATTTTTAATTAATTTATTCATATTTTTAAAGTTTACATGGCACATTCTTTTATGCCAAAGGAAAGACTCATCACTATTTGCTTTAGATAGAAAGCAAGAAATCTCGCCAGAGAGAGATGTTTCCTGCAAGTCCATCTTGTACATGTTCCTTTTCCTGGGGGCTCTGAGCAAAATATGCTCTTGAAGAATGTCAACCCTAGGCTTGAGAACAATGCACACATGCTCAGTAAAGAGCATGTGATGTTTTTGGTAACAAAATTAGGACACACTCAAAAGATTGTATCCAAGCTCCTTGACAAAATTTACCTTCTCAATGCTGAGCTTACCATTTGAGACCTTGCCCCTGCCAGTGATGTATCCTCCTGTATCTCCTCCAAAATCAACTGGCCCTCCATCAAACTCTTCAAAGTTTTAAAGTAGGGTCTCATTGCCTGGAGCAGCCACTATCAATGATCCACACATTTCTGTTTGCCTTTGGCTGTCCCTACACAAAAGAGATGATTTAGTTACATTTGGAAACCCAAGCCTCATTGGTCTTGGGCTTATAAAATTCAGATGAAGGCAATGAAACAGTAAGTGATCCTATGTTCAGGCTTTGAGGATCATTTACTGTTGCTGAAGAGGAGCTTTCAGTCTCAAAGTCTTCCTTCATCTTCCAACCACCTTTGGAAGATTGGGCTTGACCTTCAATACTTCGAAAGCTTTTGTAGCTTCAGAAGCTTTGGAGACAGATCCTTCAGAAGATCTTGCTTTTACTACTTCAAGCTTCAGTACTTCGGAAGCATTCCTTTCTTCTGAGACCAACTTTTCTTCCAAAGGCAATTTCCTACTTGCCTTCTTCTTCATTTTGGAGCTTCGAAGGAAACAGATTCTCCTTCTGAAGCTGTTTGTTTCTTCTTCTTCTCATAAGTTTTCTTCTTGATCATGTGGATAATGCTCTTAGGATTGTATTGACAATCCTTAGCCAGATGTGAAGTACTACAACACATAACACAATCCAAATCTTTCCTTCTGAGAGCCTTCTTTCCCAAAGAAGACTGAGCTTGAACACTTTCCTTTTCCTTCTTCACCTTTTCAGATGATGCAGCAGGCTTCTTAGGGTGAAGCTTGCTCTTTGAAATGGATGGTTCAGGTTGTGTAGTAGTGACGCACAGCTGATCAATCTTCTTGTTGTAGCTGGAGTGAGTTGAAGCTGAAGCAGAACTCTTAGAACAGGAGTTCTTGGCAGAATCTTTAGCTTTCACCACCTCAAACCCTGCAGAGATAAAAACTTGTTTCTGCTTGGGGTCAAAAGTGGCCTTGATCTCTTGAGCTTTTCTAGATCTTCTCTTTGCTCTTCTGATCAAGTTCTTTCTCTTGGTCTTGCTCAAACAAGCTTCTTTTTCCTCCTTAGGAGCATGGTGACCCTTTTTGGATTGACTCTCTTCACTCAACTCAGAGTCATCCCTCACCTTCTCCTCTTCATCCTCTTCATCATTGGGGTCTATGGATGGCAGCTCATCTTGACCAGTTCTACACCTAGGAGATCTGACTAATAGTAGAGTGTGTGGAGGAGCTATCTCACTAGATCCCAGTCCTTGCTTATTCTGATAACACACTTTTGCATGCAGAGATGGGGATATCATGTTCTTGAAGGTCTCTTCTTCAAGAACACATTTTTCTGCCATGGCTTTGCTGATCACAAGCTCAGCCTAGCATTCAGTCAACTTGGTAATGAGATCCTTAATTTGAGTCCTGTAGTTTGTTTGCTCATGTTTAAGAGTTGAAACTGTTTTCTCTAGATCTTCTATCTTAAGTTTATAGTCATTTTCAACTCTTTTAAAATCAGCTTTTAAAATATTTAAAGACTCAATGTCAGATCTCATTTTCAAGTTGTAGGACCTGTATATATTTACTTTAGCAATACATTCAGGAGAGCAAAGATGTTCAAGTACCTTGGCTTCATCATGATCAGCCATGAGTGCTTGGTTTGGAGATGCATCTTCAGCTTGAAAGCTACAGTCAAAGCCTCCTTCTTCAACAGCAACTGTAGCTTGCTGTCTTGACTTCTTATTCTGGTGCCCTCCTTCAGTGTAGTTTGGCCTGGATGAAGCTTGGCCACCATTTGACTTGGTTGCCTTGCATTCTCTAGCAAAGTGTCCCATCTGGTTACAATTGTAACACTTTACTTTGCTCTTGTTCAGCCCAAACTTGCCACTGGTTGCATTGCTAGGAAACCTTCTCCCAGTCCTCTTGTAGAACTTCTGGGCTTTGTGAGTGAGAAGAGCCATCTGCTGGACTATGTCCATGTACTTCAGATCATCTGGATGGATACAGTCTAGGTCTTCAAGAGTGAAAAGAAAGTTGCCTGAACTTTCATCATTAGAGACAAAAGCTTGAGAAGAACTTGTCTCTTGGAAGGGACTTCCTTGGATGTAGCTCTCTCTGGGTGTCTCTAGGAAGGTGATGAAAGGACCCTTTTGTGAAGTTTCAGGGTTGCAGATGAGATGATGTTGTGGTTCTCTGCTATCCCTTTCAACTACATGAAGGGCTGAACTCTGGTGAGTGTTGGAGTTACCAGATGAATTTTGCATGTTCATATCCATCTGGTATCCATTGAGTATCCCATACAACTCAGTGAGAGTAAGGGTCTTGAGGTTTTCAGTCCTCTTAATGACCACACAGTAGTGTGTCTATTGTTTGGGAAGAGAGGACATGAACTTCCTTACAATATCCCTATTCTCAATAGTTACCCCAACATCAGCCAGAGTATCCACAATCTCAACATACCTGAACTATTGTTGAGTCATGGTCTCACCTGTCTTGAAGGTGAAGTTTTCAAATAGCTGCTTCAGGAGATCCTTCTTGTTCTCCTTGGCTTCATTTGAACCTCATAAGCGGTCTTGCACTTCTTGAAACCTCTGTAGATGGAGTTTGGAAGAGTAGTTTGGAGGGTTGTCATGGCTTTATGATCAATGTCAATTCTCTTCCAGTCTTCATCAGAAAAGTCATCCCTCTCCTTTGGTATCATGCCACCACCAGTAGCAGCTGAAGAGGTGCATGGAACATGAGGTCCCTTGACAACAGACTCCCACATCCTGGAATCTTGAGACTTGATAAAGCCTTCCATTCTTTGACACCAAGTGTCAAAATCCTCAGGAGTGATCAGTGGGGACTTTGTCATAGTTCCAGTTTCCATATCAGCTTTGGAGATAGCTGCCATTTGAATAGTTAAGTGATGTGTGTAACTAAGAGGATTTAAAGATGGTGAGATCTTACAATCAAGAGCCTGGAATGCTCTGTTACCAAATGCAGGACAGTTAAAGGGTACTTAAGCTTGCACTTAGTTAACATATTTAGGAGGATCTTAAGATTACTTAACAATTCAAATAGGGAACTGGTAACTTTAAAAACAGATGATACTAAGAACACAGGTAAATTAAAGAGACAGAACTAAGAACAACACAAGAACACAAGATTGGTTTTCAAGGATGTTGTATATTGATCTCAAGTTCTTTTACAAGTGTTACAAAGCATAAAGAAAATTACAAGGACCTGAGACACTTTTATACTACAACCTACAACCGTCACTTACATGTAAAGACAGTTGGATTTGACTAATCTAGACAACAAGATCAATCTAAAGTCAAAAAAAGCAGATTGCCTTTTTGACTAGTGACTATGACATACCATAGCTCACTGACTTTCCTATTACAAAAAGCCAAAAAGGAACAAAAACAGAAACTTGCAGACAAAGACCTTATTTACTTTATCATAAAGTATGGAAGTTTCACCAACTAGTGATAGTTGGTGAACCACCAGAGCATGCAGCGGACAGTAAGTTGCTTTATGATAAAGTTGATGAAAAAGGTATCTTTTCTCTCTCTTCAGAAGAAAATCAGTCTTGTCTTTAAGTAGCTTCGGAAGACTTTGTCTTGAGAGCTTCGAAAGACTTCATCTTTTACCTTCGGAAGAGTTGAGTCTTTGGCTTCGGAAGACTTTACACTTAGAGTATTTTCTAAGATAAGTGTAAAGCTTCCGCAACAGTTTCTTCTAAACTTTGGCTTCAGAAGATTTTACACATAGCATTTCTCTGAGAGTGTAAAAGCTTCCGAAGCTAGTTCACCTTTGTTCCAAAGTGCATGTTGGAAGACTTGGTTGTTTTGGTATCCTTTGGTTGCATTAGCCTCTTAACTTCAGAGGTTCCTACATTCTGTATGGCTTACATCATGCACCTCGAGCTTGGTATGTCACCCTCACTGAGCATTTTCTTGCAAATGGTTATACACGGGGTGTTATTGATCAAACCTTATTCTTATGAAAGACTGGTGATGATCTAATTCTTGTTCAAGTATATGTCGATGACATTATCTTTACATCTACCAATGATGATTTTTGCAAGGAATTTGAAGTTGTGATGAAAAAGAAATTTAAGATGAGTTCTCTTGGAGAAATGTTGTTTTTCTTGGGTATCTAAGTTAAACAAAATGATAAGAGAATACTAATACATCAAGAAAAATATGTTCACGGTATCTGGACAAGTATAAATTTCAGGAGTCTAAGATTTCTCCCACTCCAATGGCTTCTCGTCCAACTTTAACTCCAGATCTCATGGGTGAAGATGTTGATCAGCATTTGTATCGATCAATGATTGGATCTCTGATGTATCTAACTACCAGCAGGCCCGACATCATGTTCCCTGTCTGTCAGTGTGCACGTTATCAAAGTAATCCGAAGGAATCTCACATGATAGCTATCAAGGGAATTTTCAAATATCTCAAGGGTCAAGCAATACTCGGTCTTGGTATCCTGAAAATTCCAATTTCAATTTATATGCATATACTGACAGTGATTATGCAGGATGTAACTTGGACAGGAAATCAACAACCGGTGGCGGTTAATTTCTTGGAAATAGGTTGATTTCTTGGCAATGCAAGAAGCAACATACGGTATCCACATCCACTGCAGAGGCTGAATATGTGGCTACATCAAGTTGTTGTTCACAGATTGTTTGGATTCAACAACAACTTCTTGATTATGGCCTTAATCTTTATGACATCAAAATTCTATGTGACAACATTGTAGTGTTAAACATAATGAAGAATCCGATCCAACACTCAAAGACAAAACATATCGACATTCGCATGTAATCTATCCGTGACTGTTTTGATCGAAAAATTATCCATTTGGAATCTATCTCAACAGATGCCAACATTGCTGATTTGTTTACTAAGGCATTTGATCATTTCAGATTCGACTTCTTGGTCCAATTTCTAGAAATGATTAACTTTGGTCAATAATTTTCCATAAACCCTTTCAAAAATATTTTCATTCATTTGGTTAAAATTGTAATTTTCTTTGCAGATAATCACAATTTTAGGGGGAGAAAATTTGAAAATATCTCGAAAAAAATTTTGTTCTTGAATTTTGTTTTGAAAATGTCTTGAAAAAGATTTTTGTTCTCAGTGGGAGTAAAAGAAAATTTACAAAAATATTTGTTTTAGATATTAAGAAAATTAAAATTTTCAAGGATATATAGGAAATAATAGTACATTTTTTAATTTTGATTCATTATATCTTAAGGCTTAAAAGAAACTAATTTGGATTATGTTCGATATGTTAATAGGCTTGACTACCAAGACTAAAAAGTACTATGATCTGTGATACACTTAAAGTAAACTAAAAATGATTGAAGTGGGTTACTCATCAAGGTTTTATGGTAACACTGATTCCAAGCTAAAACAAACTAAGAGTTATAGTCTAGTCATACTCAAGCCAGTTACTATCTGATTCTATGTCTTTCAGAAGAAATATGAAATATGTATATATAAGTAGCAAAAGAAGAAAATGATATGAAAAGCAAAGACAAAAAAAGTAAATGAATATTATCAAAAAAGCAAAAAGATGCCAAAAAGCTATATAGGAATAAAGATGTCAATGTGCAGAACAATAAAATATATGTCATAGACATACATACTATATGATAAATATTTTTTTTTTGAGCATATGTTCTGACACAGGAGGCAAAATCAAAAGATGGGGCATGTAAGTCCTAAACGTCTTGCGAGGGCAAAACATAAGTCCGACTGGTCATTAATAAGTCCTAAAACTTGTTAATATTGTGTTCAGAAACGTTTTTCAGGCTAGCTATGCTCTAAATAGATATTATAATAAGAAAAATTATTCTGAAAATGCTAATCAGAGGTAAAAGGTTTAAGTCAAATTGGGGTGACTTCAATTCTCAAAAATGTCTTGAAGCTGGATAAGAGTTCTTCAGGATTTTTAATTGTGAAATTCACAAATTTCATATAACTCAATCTAAACATGATAAAATCACAGAACATGTGTTCAAGTAAAAATTGAAGTCTAAGTTAAAATGGACAAAATATATTGACACTCAACATAACCAGTCTTATTTAAATAAACCTAGATGATGTTAATGATCGATTTCATAAGAAATATGATCCTATACTTGAAAATTTACCAAAAACATTTAAGTTATAAATATAAAAAAAAATATCAGTTTGTCTTTATGTTAAAATTTGTTTTTGTTAAACTTGTTTTGATTTACAAATTTTACAAAAATTAAGGGTTCTTGGATAATTGTAAACACTTAGTTAAACATATTTTTACTCATAACAAATCAAATGGTTTAACAAGATAAATAAATTTGAATTTGAAAAGTTGAAAATTTTAGAAGTTTAAAGAAAATTGAACTTCTCGCATGGGAGAAGTTAAAAATGCGCGAAAAGTTATGCGACTAGTTGAACTAGTTGTATGCGAAAAGTTCTATGAAGCGAAAATTCTATTTGTGCGAAAACTTTGACCTCTCAAGTGAGAAGTCAGATGGATATAAAAGCAACTGTTGTGCGAGAAGTTGACTATTCGCACGAAAACTCTTTGAAAATTACACCTCTCAAATTTTTCTAAGTGTTAGAGTGTTTTTTTGATAAAATTGTTCATTGCTGTCATGCATTGATTCTATAGTGTTCATAAGATATTTTGATGATTATAGATTAGTCTAATGAGTGTTTGATTCTTGACCGAAAGTTAAATGGACATACACTTAAAATTGAGCAAAATTAACTATATGAAACCTTAATAATGACTTAATCGACAACTAATGAACATGTTTTAACTGTTGAAACACTCTGAAATTGCCTTAATTAAAAATATGAGATACACAGAACTTGTCGCATGCGAAAAGTATCAGAATATGAACAGGCGCGAGAACTTTCAAAATTCGCACAAAACTAGTCACGTGTATAGTGGACTTGTCGCGCAAGAAGTTGACTTCTGGTCTAATTCAGTTTCATGCGAATACCTATATTGATGCGCGAAAAATTGAACCTGAAAACTTAAGCTTTCCTATGCGAGTACTTTGGTTCGCGCGAAAAGTTTAAATTTTCAAAAAATTTCTTAAGTCTGAATTTTTTTTTTAAAATTTTGGGTGTTCTAATTCAAGTTTAATTTTAGATGGCAAGACCAATGGTTTTTAATAAAAAACCATAATATAGTAGCTTATCTTGGAGATGTTCCAGAAGTTAAAGCCCTATTCAGATCATTGATCGATGGACTTAAGACGTCTAGGATCTATCATGCTATTACTGCTAATCCTACTATCTACACAGATGTGGTTGATCAGTTTTGGCTAACAGCAGCCAATGTGAGAGATGAGCAGGGTGAACCGTGCATATCTGCCACTGTTAAGGGCAAGAGGATTGTTATCACAGCTGGGGTAATTAATAGTGTTCTACTGTTGGAGGATCAGCCCAATGTGCCAATCAAGATAGATGATGATGTGGAAAGGGATTGTTTGAATAGGATGGGATATGATCACCGATATCCATCTCTAGAGAAGAAGTACTTACCTCCGTTCTAGAAGTACTTGTTTCATGTGGTGATTCATTGTCTTAGTAACCTAAAGCTGGTATGTATAGCCTTAGTGCAGTCTTTGGATCTCTGCTGATATCTCTTGTAGATGATATTCCATACAACATATCCAAAGGTATTTTTTTAGAGATGCATAACAACGTCATAGCTACAGTAGGGAAGAAGTTTATTATGTACCCCCGGTTTATACAGCTGATTATGAATGCTACTCACCCAGAGTTAGCAATATCTAATTCTTGTACCTATGTTGTAATCGTGATGAAGAAGGATATATTCACATATCTTATGGGAGCTAGAGGCAATGCCTGGGATGGTACACACTTTGCCAAACTTGGCATATTTGTTGAGGGTTATCAAGGAGAAGCTGAACGTCTAGAGAATGTGGCCCCTCAAGCTGGTACAACCGGTCCTTCCACTACTTCAACTCAAGAGGCTCCTGAAAGTTCACAAGGAGCAGGCATGTCAATAGATGCTGAGATTGACTCATGGTTCAGCTCAAGGAGTGAGACTAATAGTGACCAAATAGGGAACGTGCCTTATGTACTTCAGGAATGTCCCAAAGTGTAAGAAACTCCAGCTAAACTCACTACTGAGGAAGGTGATGTTGATTTCATTCCAGATGATTCTCCATCAACTCAAGGAAGAAAGAAGAGAATGGCCAGGAAGAGAGCTAAAAGTCACGTGGTAGGGGTAGAGGACGAGGAGTTTTGCGTAAGCGTTGGACCCTAGTGACCACTGTGTCAACTGATGATTAAGTGTAAGAAACAGCTAGTGAGGCTACACCTACTGAGACTCCAGTGATCGTCAGAGAATCAACAACTATAACATCATCTGCCATGCCCACTACTGATGATGTGTTGAGTACTCCTCCCAGAGATCAAGGATTTGATGAGTCTGTAGGTATGGAAGATTTTCTCAACACTCCTCCTACACAAAGACAAGGTGCTAGTACTTCTACTAGTTCAACTACATCTGTTACACTTGAGCAGATAGTCAGTACCTTAAAGATGGAGATGTTAGAGAAAACACAGATTATTGATGATTTGCATTGGCAAATGTTTGATAAGGATAAGCGGATCAAGAATCATGAACATCAGAAACAATTCATATTCATCTATGTTCAGATTCTAGAGCAGAACATCAAAGATCTCACTTCCTTTGTGCCATTTTCATTTACTCAATAACGAACCGCGGAAGTTGGAGAATCAAGTGGATAGCAAACTGCTGATCCCTAGGTTGCTCAAGATCCTGGGGATACTACAGGGCATGATGTTGATCCTGTTGTTACAGAAAAGACAACAAAGACTGCTAATGTTGATCAAGAGCCATCTACCACTGCTCATACTTCGACTACTGAGGATCAACCTGTAGTTTATACTGGAGAGGCGTTTGTAGAGCCTGAACATGATTTACCAATCCCTGAGCCTGTAAATGATGATGATGATTTGGATTTGGTTGATTATCACTTTAGTGATGAAGAGGAGGTTGATGATGATGATGATAATGATGGAGTTGATGGTGATGATAATGAGGGTGATGATAAAGATGATAAGAAGGATGATAATGATGATCAGGGCGGTGATATGGGCTCAGCTACTGGTCCTTCTAGATCATCGGGTACTGATAATGTCTCTGGACGAAGTCCCGATGACTCAGTTGACTATACACCTCTAGATCCTACTACTGAAGAAGCCTAAGAATGAGAACTCTATACTTTCCAGCAAAAGATTATTGCTGAGGAGACAAATGAGGATTTTGGTACATTTGAAGATTTGGATGAGACCACAGATTACACAGACATATTTGGGAATAGTCTTAAGGACTTATTCTCAGATATCTTGGTTGAAGAAGGGGAGATTGTTGGAGAGTCGAGCATTCAAGAAGCAACTGACAAGACAGCTGATAAAACGGGTCAAAGTGTTGTACGTCAGGTCGGAAATTTTACAGTTGTTGCTCCTCTTCCGCCAGCTTATATTCACACGCTGAGACATTCCAAGCCTTTCACAAGGTACGAAAACTCAGAACCTATTATTAGTTAGGCGTACGATGAGGGAAAGAAGATGTATGTGATAAAGATAAGGGGTGGAGCTATAGAGTATTATCAGGACGAGCATGATTTACATACACTCAGAGCGTCAGATTTATATGCTATGGGTCGTGTTCCGTTTATTAACCCAAGCAACTATAGTAAAGGGAACTGGATAAGATATATGATTTGGAGGCAGAGTAAAACTAACTTCAAAGATTTCAAGACTGCCAAATCCAAAGTGATAGAAGATGAGACAAGTACAGATCCCAATACGAACAAGCCAATGAAGATAAGGGTCTATAAGCATCCAAAATACGCGAGGAAGATCCCTATACATGCTTCTGTGACAGTCAATAGTTTGTCTAAACTAATGTGGTGGAGTTGTGAAAAGGAGACGGGACACGCATTGATACACTATGTTGACAGAGAATACCATATCATCGACCCTGTGGATTTGCTCAAATTTGGAAGAGAAGATTTAATGAGGTTGCAGGCATGTCCAATTGCAGCCAATGAAACTGTTCATTTCATAGCAGCACAGTTTGGTTAGTTGATTACGAAGGCCTTGGACAAGAAGATGTATGCATATGGGGGCAGTTACAAGGTTGCAGACGTGGACTTCTACAGACATTGATTCTCCGAGCCTAGGGGAATATTATAGGGATTGAACCTAGAGGCTCGGAAAATCAAATCAAGATTATAAAGATCAAGTAGCGTGAGAACCTAAAGTTATCGCGCGAAAACTATATCTCGCGTGAGAACTAGGAAGTTGCGCGAGAACTGTTTGAGAACTTCTTAGTTTAGTATAAATAGATGTTTTGTGATGTAATTTAGAGAGATTTTGTAGTTCCTGATTTCATACTCATTTCTATTACATAAAAAGTCAGAGAGCAATAGAATTGTGAAGCTTATTTAGATTCATGTTCTTCATTTAAATTTCAATCCTATTCCGTGATGTTAACATTCCGCATTCTTGTCATGAGATCGATCTTATTTGTATTGTACTGAACCTTACAATTGGTATTAGAGCTGGGTATGCTTTAGATTGGTTGATTTGAAGATTGAAGACAATTTTTGAAGTGTTCTGGAGCTCCAATTTGGATTTTGTTGAAGACCCGGTTGATGTCAAAGGAGCTTTGGTGGCAAGTGTGGGAGAAGACCCGGTTGTGAAGGGATAGGAAGTAGCACTTGTTTTGGGGGAATGGCTATGACCTCTTATAAGGACCTAGCCTTTATGGATTAAAATATCAAGTGAAAAGAAAAAACTCAAATAATACGAGAAATACAAGGATGCGAGAACTCCAAGATGAATAAAGATCTCATTGTGCGAAAACTTGAGTTGCCACGCGTGAACATCAAGTTCTCGCACGAGAACATCTGCATAGTATATATAGATGTTTTTCCTATGTATTTCATTATGTGTGTTCATTTTGTAAAAGTGCTCTGAGGGTGAGAGAGCAGAGAGTTGTGTGATAGGCCACCCGAGGGGAGCTCACCTCGGGTGGATCAAACTTAAATGATGTATACTCCTTTGGTATTGTAATCATGTGATTAATAATATTTGATTGAGTTTGTTTAATGTTTGTTGATATGACACAAGCACACATCCATCTTAATTTGATTATCAAGTGCAACAATATGTGGAATCCATCGTGTTAAGGACCTTACATTTGGTATCAGAGCAAGGTAATGCTCTTGATACACGTATTTTCATTCCGCAATTATCCGTATTAAGATGTTAACATGGAGGTTGAATATCTAAAAGGTTTAGAACAAGTTTGGATCAGTTTCGAAGGAGAAGAAGGTGAAACCGAGGGTGAACACACATGAAATCGGTTTTGTTACATCATTACGCTCGATATCTTCGAATTTTGATGGTGGAAACGAAGATTTGAGACCGTAGCAGTGATTCAAACTCAAAAAAGTTGATTTTGGTTGAAGTTTTCACGGAGTAACTGCATCGTGCGAGAACTTTGAAAAAATAACCGTATTTTGAGAAAACTTTTTCATGAAAGAAGTTTTAATGAGAAAACTTTTCCATGCGAGAATTTCCATGCGAGAACTTTTCATGAGAAAACTTTTAATGAGAAAACTTTTTCATGAGAAAATTTTCAAGCAAAATCTTCGTAGCAGTAACCGTCATTTGTGAAAATTTTCTCATGCAAAAAACTTGACCATGTGAAAACTTCGTCATCCATACAAAAACTATGACTGATTTCAATTTTTGCAAAAACTTTGCAAAATGCGAAAACATGATCCAGATGCAAAAACTTGTTAGCATTTGAAGGTTTTAAAATAAATGTTTTTGTTTATATATCTGGAAGATGCTGGATGATTTGAAGTTTGGTACTTAAATAGAGGTTTTTGTGTTGTTTGATCAAGTTCAAGATTCTATATCTACAACATTTGATTCAGGTTGTTCTTGAATAAAAACTTGACAATATGGGCTTATCTTATCTTACTGATGAGGACAATGGTCGAACGGGTTAATTAAGTGAAGAATCAAGATTGTTTTGTATTCTTACTTTGAAAATGTGGGCTCATTACATCTTACATAGGGGGAAGAATAATATAGATGATCTAGTTTGTCATCACAAAATATTGTCATCGGATAGAAGAATCGGGTTCATAGGGAATCCAAAATGGAAGCTGGACCGCTCTGTCATATGCCTAATACATCTTAAGTTGTGTGTAATCAAGATAGAACAGTTTAATCTTGATTCAGACTTGATATCCTTTATGAAGCGATACATTAGGAGGAGGTTACAGCTGAGGGTGAAGACTAAAGTGAAAGATACCCAAGAATCAGATAATTCATAAAGACGAGAGACTAAAGACAAACATAACTTGATATCATAATACATAGGGGGAAATTGTAAGGACCTAGCCTTGATGGATTACAATATCAAGTGAAAAGCAAAAACTCAAATCAAACGAGAAGTACAAGGATGCGAGAACTCCAAGATGAATAAAGATCTCATTGCGCGAAAAGTTGGAGTTGCCATGCAAGAACATCAAGTTCTTGCATGAGAACATCTACATAGTATATATAGATATTTTTCGTTTGTTTTTCATTATGTGTTCATTTTGTAAAAGTGCTTTGAGGGTGAGTGAGCAGAGAGTTGTGTGATAGGCCCCCAAGGGGAGCTCACCTCGGGTGGATCGAACTTAAACGATGTATACTCCTTTGGTATTGTAATCATTTGATTAATAATATTCGATTGAGTTTGTTTAATGTTCGTTGATATCACACAAGCACACATCCGTCTTAATTTGATTATTAAATACAACAATATATGGAATCAATCGTGTTAAGGACCTTACAACTCTGATGAAACACTTGGAGGTAAAGGGTCAGAGAGTTACATCTCACACCCTTCTATTATTAACTTTAAATTTTTCCTCCCAAATGTTTCATTATTTGACAGACTCAACCAAGAAAACTCTAATAAAACCAATGAAGAATCCAAAGCGTTCCATGCTCGGCCCAACTCTCACTCTCACTCTAGGACATCAATGAACTGGATTTTTGATTGTGGGGCTACGGATACCATGTCCTATGATCCCAAAGATTTTTGTAACATGTCATCTCCATCTAATTCTCATATTGAGACTGCTAGAAGAGAAATTGTTGGAGTCAAAGGGGGAGGATCAATCACCTTTTCGGACAAAATGAAAATAAAAAATTGTTAATACATTCCTTCCCTATCCTCAAAGTTCTTATTTGTTAATCAAGTGACAAAACAACTCAATTGTGTGGTGCTTATGTATCCAAGTTTTTGTATTTTATAGGACATTCGTACGAAGGGAATCATTGGGAGTGGTACTGAACGTACTGAACGAGGAGATCTCTACTATGTTGATGAGGTTGTTCACAAGGGACATGCCATGCTTGCTCATGGAACAACCAAAAGACAACTTTGGTTATGGCAGGACGACTTGGTCATCCATCTTTTGGCTATCTTAAAATTTGTTTCCTAGTCTTTTTTTTAAATAACTCCATTCATGAGAAATGTGAAACCTGCATTCTTGCAAAAAATCATAGGGTCTCTTTTAATCAAAGTAATACATGGGTTGACTCTATTATTTCGTTAATCAATTCCGATGTTTGGGGGCCAGCACCAAATTCCACCAATAGTCAGTTCAAGTACTTTGTTTTATTTGTGGATGATTTCTTAAGAATGAACGGGATATACTTCATAAAACATAAATCAGAAGTGCCTGAGATCTTTTTTAGTTTTTACAAAATGATTCCGACTCAATTTGAGAAAAAAATAAGATCTTCCAGTCCGACAACGGAATAGAATTCGTAAATAAAATAATGCAAAAAAAATTTCAAAGAAAGTAGTCTTATCCATCAAACCACATGTCCCAACACTCCTCAAAGAAACTGAACCACAGAAAGAAACAACCGTACGCTACTTGAAAAAACTCATGCTATTATGATTGAATCTCGAGTGCCTCATTCTCTTTGGCCCAAAGCCCTTGCTACATCAACATACCTTGCAAATTGTCTCCAAACTCAAATTCTAGGAATAAAACCCCATTGCAAGTCCTAGCCACCCAAGTAAAAGTTCCATCTGTTATGACCTTACCACCTCATGTCTTCAGTTGTTCTGTATTTGTTCATATCCCCAAGACTAGTCGAAACAAACTTAGTCCGTGTGCCAAGAAATGTGTCTTTGTTGGGTACGGTCTCCACCAAACGAGCTATCGGTGCTACAATCCTTTTACTCGTCGAGTTCATATCACCATGGACTATGATTTTATAGAATTTGATTACTTCTTCGATCACCAATCTAGTGTTCGGGGGAGAAAGTCAGTGAATCACTCGATTGGTTGCTATATGAAAGTTGTTCTGAGGATGTTCCAACAAAGTTGGTAGATGGGGCCATTGAACTCGCTTCTAACACAGGAGAGGGTGACAAGTCCACTCACACCATCAATGAGTCTCCCGAGAACGATGTCCAATAAAAGATAAATGCCATGAAATCTACTTCTACAGATGTCCAAAAAGAGGTAAACAATTTACAATACCATAGTTCACAAAATGCTACTTATCATGATGTTTCAGGTGGTCCATTCATTGAACAAGAAGGACAACCGGAAACTAACGTCCTGCCTCCAAGGAAAAATAGATGGATTCCCCCTAGCCGGTATTCACGGAAACATGTTCCTCATACCTCAAAGTATCTGATAAGAACCGGGGGGAGGGATGGCCAACATTGCAAAGGTTTTTTCAGCTACTATTCTTTCTGAAAAAAATCCAAATACAGCCCAAGAAGCTAAGAAGACAGCCAAATGGCAAGAAGCAATGAATAGGAAATGGAAGCTCTAAACAAGAATGGCACATGGGAAAAGTGCAGGTTACCACAAGGGAAGAAACTAGTCGGTTGTAGATGGGTATCTAGTATGAAGTATAAATCTGATGGCATTATGGAGCGGCACAAGGCAAGATTAGTTGCGAAAGGGTGCACACAAGCATATGAAATTGACTACTCTGAAATGTTTTCTCCTATTGCAAAAATTGACACTATCAGAGTACTATTTTTAATAGAAGCAAACCAAGATTGGCAGCTTTATAAATTTGATGTAAAAAATGCTTTTTTACATGAAGACTTGAAAGAAGAGGTGTATATGGAACGCCACTCTGGGGTTATCAGATGAGTTTAAAGAAAATGAGGTATGTAATCTAAAAAGGACATTATATTAGCTCAAACCATCTCCACATACATGGTTTGGGAAGTTTACAATGGCAATGAAGCGGTATGGATACAGACAAAGTAACGAGGATCATACATTGTTCTACAAAAGGAGAAGAGAGTTGGTCACTTGTCTTACAATATATGTCGATGACATGATTATAACAGGGAGTGATGAGGAATAGATTAGTTTCCTTTGTGAGAATGTATTCAAGGAGTTTGAAATGAAAGATCTTAGGGGATTGAAAAATTTCATAGGGATTGAGATTCTCAGATCAAGAGAAGGGATCTATATCTCTCAACGTAAATATATATTGGACCTATTAGCAGAAGTTGTTATGGTGGATTGCAAACCAAATGATACTCCCATGGTTGTGAAAATAATTGAAGAAAGGTACCAAAGGTTGGTGGGAAAATTAATTTACTTGGCTCACACTCGACCCGACATTGTGTATGCGGTAGGAATTGTTAGTCAATTCATGCACCATCCTCAAGAAGATCATATGGAGGCAGTAATGAGGATCATTTAGTATCTTAAGAGCACACTAGGAAGAGGTATATTTTTAAGAAAAATGGACATCTGTATGTTAAAGTCTTCACAGATGCCAATTGGGGAGGGAATCCTAATGATAACGATCAACTGCGGGTTACTTCACCCTTCTTGGAGGTAACTTGGTGACTTGGAGGAGTAAGAAACAGAAGGTAGTGTCATTGTCAAGTGCTGAATCAGAATTTAGGGGGATTGTGAAGGGAATCACTAAGATCCTTTGGTTAAAGAAAATAATGAAAGAAATCGGGTCTTCCCTTAAGCATCCAACTCAGCTAATGTGCAATAATAAAGCTGCGATTAAAATTTCAGAGAACTTGGTGCAACATGATAGAACAAAGCACGTTGAAATAGATCGACACTTCATAAAAGAAAAAATTGAAGATGGCACAATCGAACTTCTGTTTGTAAGGTCTGAAGACCAACTCACAGATATTCCAACAAAAGTAGTTGCAGCAAGAACATTCGAATCAGTTTTATCCAAGTTAGGTATTAGAGATCCTACTACACAAGTTGAGGGGAGTGTTAGAATATTCAACTAAAATGGAAAAAACAAATCATGGAGTAATAATTTGGGTCAAATATCGACCCATAATTGGGTGTTCACAGGCTGGCCATAATCTCCTCTCTGTCAATTAATTTATATTGTTTCTGTGTTTAGGTTCCTGTGAGTCTTATATAATATTTGTTATTGTTCCTTTGTAAGTACCCTTTTCAAAATATAATATAAAATTCTCTGATTAATAGTTGATTAGATATAAATAAAAATACAACCTACAAAATTTCAACAAATACATATATACTGCTCACTCTCATGTCATTCTTGTTCTCCACACTTTTAAAAATAGATTTTTCATCATCTCCATTGTCCGATTCCTCCGATGGCGATGATTATTCGCTATTAAAGTGCACACGTCAATCCAACTTAATGGTCATCTTGGTGAGGTGGAAACTTCACGTCTAATTCAAAGACGAATCCAAGTAATTATATAGGATCGCATTGAGGCCAACAAACATCTTTTATAAGACTATTGTCACACCCCATTCCACGGGCGTAAAGCGGAACAGTTAACGATCAAGGACACCAAAACTAGATCGAATTAAAATTTTAATAGTGCATATATTAACCAAGCATCCGTGTATCAAAAATACAATTACAATGTAAAGCACCGTCGTAGGAAATCTTAACTCACCCTATCTTCTACTTGAAGATCTAATTTATTCACCACCGCTAAGTTTCCTTGTAACAACCTCAATTTTAAAAAAAATCAAGCCGATGCATACCGCAACAGAAATGTGTTGCATGGTGCAACGACAGATGAGGACCACAACGGAATAGTGTTTTAGGCCCACAACAATGAAGATAAGGATCACTTGTTGTTTTACAGGTGTTTGATGACTAAGAACTAAGATTCCACACGTGGCCACGATGCGGACCGTAATAGGTTAATGTTGCGGGCCATAATAGCAAACAAAGATCTTGATCAATGAGGTGTTGACACGTGTTAGCCAGACATCACACCAAGTCACTACAGACCATAATGGCTTTGTGTTTCAAGCTGCAATAGTCAGTTAGAATTCTATATAAAAGATCATTTT
Organism: Flaveria sonorensis; assembly: GCA_025506505.1. Lineage (NCBI taxonomy): Eukaryota > Viridiplantae > Streptophyta > Magnoliopsida > Asterales > Asteraceae > Flaveria > Flaveria sonorensis. The sequence goes on along the minus strand of CM046426.1, from coordinate 45,791,673 downwards.
GGTAACCTAAACACATAAATATTTTCTCTCTCTCTACTCTCTCTCTAAAAGCAAACCCTCTCCCATATTAGATTAATTATAAAAAATCCTGGAGTGTTGCTTGAGGAAACACGATTAAAACGAGAAGTTAAAAGATGAAGTGCTGGTTCATTAGGAACTACCTTCTTGATCCTAAGTATTTATTGGCTCAAAACCAAAAGGTGAATATGTTTAATACTTTCAAAATGAATATATTATTTGAATCTTTGATAATGACATTAATATGTTAAACATGCTTTAATGCGCAAAAAGGTGCTACCAAAGGTATATGTGAAAATCCTTGTGATAGGTGAAAATCCTATACTAGGGCTGGTTCAAATATAGTACACATAATAATGAATCGAAGGTCTCATTATTACTTGGATTGAACACCACAGTTGAATTAGACTGTTAAATATGTAGTTACCATCAAAACTATGATTAAATTGTTTGTCTACATTCATGCCTAACTATTTTTATGTCTATCGAACGCATTCACTAGCTTTAACGTTGACGTATGTTTCTACAAAAATTTTCGGGTAAGCATGCTTAGTATTGCCAATAATAGGTGCTGGAATGGATGATGAGTCATCGGTATAGACTATATCTTGTGGCTATGTAATGTCTACTTTAAGCTAGAAGATTTTTTAAATCATCGTTTTATAATGATGATAATATAAATATTATGATTTCTAATCCTTTTGAAAATATGAAATCATGAACATTCAAAGATGTATTTTATCAAAAGAATTTTCGTTGCGTGAACTTTGAAATTATGAATAAACAAATAAAAACATGTGTACCAATCAGTCATGCTTTGAAGATGTCCTAAAACAGGGGTGTAACAGGTTGGTATTAGTGCCACAAGTTATAACGAGTTAGATACTTCTTATAGTTGTATCTAGGTTTTAACCAAATTTGTGATTATGCATAATAAGAAAAGTTAGGGATATACCTAACAAATGGACTAGCATGTAGGATGTTTGGAAACTGATTTTATTACTTGTAACTGACGATCATTTACCTTATTACGTACTTGAGGATGAAAATATAAGAACTAGCCAAATCAAGGTTACTAGCCAAATTAAAATTTGAAGAAAAATCAAGATATCAAGCAGATTCATCATGGAAACAAGGTGCCCTGGAACACAACTATTCGAGATTCCACACTTACCCACAACAACCAAGGACTACATCTTCACTGGACCTATTTGATCATGAAATCAAGGATGAAGGTAAGAGAATCCACGGATAGAATCAAGAGGCCGACTAGTGAAGGGCGATTTACGAGGATTTGGAAAGAAGAGGTCAAAACTTTGACCCTCTGCTATGTAAAACATTCCAACCACCAATCTATATGCAAGATGCGAATCCGAACATTTACCATGACATCATGACGGGTATTAGGAATCCTAAAACAAAATATTCCTTGCAGATAGGGATGGTAATCAAACCTGAACCGATGGGAATACCCGAAACCCAAGACATTTGGGATGGGTATGGGGTCGGGTAAGCGAAACAGTAACAAATAGATTTAGTTGAACAAAGATAGCAATAAAGAAATTTGGCTGACATGTTAAAGAAATACCTGACGGGTATACCCAACGGGTATTATTCATAAAATTAATGTGTATACCAGATTACCCGCGGGTGTGCCCCATGCCCGATGGGTAACTACTCGATACATACCTCACGGGTTTTGGGCCAGGTATGGGACACACTTTTCTAACCAGGTATGGGGTTGGGATTACCCAAACCCAACCCAAACCTGCACCATTTCCATCCGTACTCTCGGATCGTTAAACACAACCCTGGCGGGCCACTACCACCTTTGCTTGGCGGTCTATGAGACTCTCATCTCATATCATGAACATGGCGGACGTTATAGCTAACCCATGGCATTCTTAGCGGTCCTGTATTGTGCCTTATTCCCAATTCCTTAGGAGATTTCCATTCTCACTATTCTATTCACGTTTCCATATGTATATTTATATAACAACCTATCTATTAAAACGAGGGTCATAATTTTGTTGAAAATCAAAACTATGATCATAAAAATGTTTTAACGTTAGTTTCTAATGACTGATAACTATTTCTATAAATAGTAAGGGATATAATGCACGAGGTTGAAGATTTTGAACATGGAGGAGACGGAATAGGTAAATTCGGTTTCACGAATTAAAAAAGTGTAGGTCCGCCTTTAGTCAATCTGGATATGACAATACATGCAACTCGTTTGACAAATTTTAAACATTGTGGATTAAACGTTGGAAGATACTTTGTACAATTTATGTTAAGGTACTATTGTTATATATTTTATTAAGGGATCAACAAGCTGTACTTGAAAATTTATTTGAGAAACCCAAAATGGAGTGATTTTTAGAAAATCTTCTTGGTGCATGAAGAGGTACATGACCTTCCTAGGATAATAGGTAGCATTATATGCAATGGAGTGGTCAAACTATCCTACTGCTTGACGTGGTTAACACCAGCAAGGTGACTATCCACTCCTGATGATCGTGCTTGAGGTTGTAAAATAACAAAATATGTGGATTTGACGTGCTCACTTAGGTTTTTCCAGGTCAATAACAACATTAATGTCTTGAATCAATCACCATTTTTACGACTGGATAAGCGGGGTTGCACTCGGGTCTTTGTTTTATGCAAATTGAATGGAGTACGAGCATAAGTAATATCTTTCTCATAAGATTTATCTTGAGTATTCAACCTTCGTGAAATCGTTTACATGTCCCCATCTAGATGTTCGAAGAAGATGGCAATTTAAAAAAAGCTTACAAATTGAGAAGAAAAAATAACAAGCAAGGGTTTGATGTCTTAAAAAAGTAGTGACACATCATATCAAATCTTGCACATATTTTAAGGTATAAGAAGAAAAATTAAATGCGTGCTTGCTTGATTTTACATTAGATGATTTGAACAAGGGGTTTGCTATTTGCCAATAATATGAAGAAGCCTTCGTCACATATTAATAGAGCTAACCAAAGAACAAAGACAAACAAATCGTATGAATATACGCAATTGAGAAATGCATGATAATCTTATGGCCGATTTGGTCAAACATTTGTGAAGAAATATGAGGTTTGAAGTGTTTGCTTTTTTTAATGGTTAAAATAAATTATTTATCGTAGTGTTTTAATTTAATACTAGTGGGTAGCCCGCGCGTTGTGGCGGAGTGAACAATTTACAAGTCTATACTTGCTATATTTCACTTAATTTATCAATTATTTTGTTTTATGGTTTAAATCTTTTATACGGCTTATGATTATTATTTTATGCTAGAGCTAACACATTGTTACAAAACTAATTAGCATTAACAAGAATAGTTGAATGCTTCACTTTTAAGTAAACATAAGTATTAAACATGATTAAAGTTTAACGAATATGTTCAAGAAAATTCACATTTAACATAGTATAGGTTGAATATTTTTGATATAATAAAAAGATTTGTTATGACATTAGATATTAAATATGAATATATTAATAGAAAACCATGTGATATATTTCTTTGAAGCAGAATGAGAGTATAATATGAAAATTTCTTATGATATTAAAGATTAAAGCTCGCAATCCTTTATATATATGGGAACGTCGCAATGATAGTTTTTGAGATTATCATGATTTTAGTGAGTTCAATGATATAAACGCTCGGATTCTCATCGATATCTACAAATACTTTAGTGATTCGTTATTATATTGTCATGATACCATTATTGAACATATGATATTTAATAAGTTGTAGATATCAAGTAAAACAAATACGTTAAAAGTATTTGAATAAAACTATCATAAAATGTTGAACATTGTATAATGATTAATGATATGTTATTATTAGATTCTTACAGATACAATAATATGGTAAAAATATAGTATTAAATTTTAAGACAATGTTGTTGTTGTTAACCTTTTAATAAAAATAATCGTTACTATTAATATTATTATATTTTTTATTATTAGTATTTTAGACATATTAATTAATATGTCATTTACTAACAAATTTAGTCATAAATATTAAAGTTATCGACTACCCAAGATACCCCTAGAGAATATAATTATTAGTTATTATAATATTAGTTATATACTTAATTATTTAAATAGTATTTAATAAATTTAAATGTTATTTTCAAGTATTACAAATAATATGATTTTTAATGTATTGAATTAAATAATATCATGTCTATACTTATTAACAAAACAATATCTTTTGTGTTACGTGTTCTTTTTTAGGCCTCTATTCTTTTGATTTGCCGCCTAACAATGTATCTATCCTCATTTTTAGTATTGTTCATTTGAATAAAATTAAATATTGCTATAATTATAAATAGAGTTTTTTTTCCTAAAATAGTGTATATAGAAAATTTATTTAGCAAAATAGGTGTTTAAGGAAGTTTTTCTTTTTCTCGTTATAATGCTATTGGTTAAATTTATTTTAATTTAAAATAATATTATTTAAAAATAGTCAAATACGAAGGTTAATTAATAAAATTGTAAAACTATTTGGTTCATATGTCGTAATTAAAAATATAAAGTTTTTCTAAAACTGTTTTTTTTTTAATTCACTTAGACTTAATTTTAAATCGTCTTTCATATAGAAGAGTTAAAATTTTTCCATCTATAATTTTGTTTCAATTTCATACAAAAGTAGGCACATTTATATTTTTTTCCTTTAAAAATATGTAATACGAAATGTTTTTAAGTAGCTTAAAAGATGTAAGAAGAAAAACTATTTTTAACAAAAAATGCATTTTTAAAACTTTTTTATATAAATATCATGACGAAACAAAAAAAAGTTAATGGTTTATTTGTTCTATTTTATGAACTATAAATGTAATACTCAATTACTAAGGGCATATATGTTGCTAATAGACTTCCAACAATAATTAAGGGAGAAACGAGTAACGCCGTCTCGTAAGCCACTCGGAACCGACTCGCTAAAAGCTCTAACTAAGCTAAGCTTAAACAAACTCGAACTCATTTTACGACTCATTTAATAAATGGTTTTGAGGCCGAGCTTCACATGCTGAGATCGAGCCGGCTCGCAAGACGAAACTAGCGTTATATGTATATGATGTTTATTTTATCTTTTATGTATATACATATATAAATGATTATTACTATATAAATTTATGTTTAAAACAATTATATAATATATATTGTTATGTTAAAAAAAATTTACATAAATCATTTAATTGCATAAAAAGATCTTTTCTATATGAGAACACGTATTCTATAAAAAGACGTTAAAAATATTCATGAAAGAGTATTAATATTTTTGTATGAGAAAATGTTATTGAAAAGGTTTTTAAAATACCTTCATAAAAAGAACTATAAAATATTTTTAAAATCATGACAGATGCTAAATTGATTTTTATTTATTGAAACCTTATCCGTTTAACTTTACTTAAATAACATTATTAAAAACAGAAATACTTTTATCCAATTATATTATAAATAAAAAAATTAACTTTTTACTAAAACCATTTTGGTAAATATTTTTGAAAACACTCATTTTGTTAAATTAAATTTCTACCAACCCTACTTTGAAAAAAACTCATTACAAAGGGCATTTGTGATGGTTTTAAAATAAAATCCTAAAAGCAAGTTATAGTTGATTGATTTTCCAACCCAATAACAAGTTGACTCTATCCCTACCAAATATGTAATATAATGAGTGTTTACAAATTGTATTACACTAAAATTGTGAATTAAAACGTGTTGAATTCTTGCTTATTCAAACAAGCAATTAAAGGTTTTCTAATTCACTTATCCTATGCAAATGAGAAGAAACCTCATACACGTCTTCTATTCCGAAACAATTTTAGATATTTTATCAATTTAAGGGTCCCAAATAATCAATTCAGGGTTTTGATTTCCCCAAATCATGATATCCTGATTTTGAAATGGAAAGATGAACCATTTTTTATCCTTTTCAATTTACAAGCATATCAAGGTTTCGATTTACCCTAAATCACATTATGTTTCAAGTTCAACTCACCAATCCTTTTATGCATTCATTGATCTATTTAATATTATTCACACCTCAAGTTTTAAATCACAACAGCTCTTCAGTAAAGTCTCAATTCAATGCTCATATATACAAATCTCGATTGTAATAGTAGTAGTGGTCCGTACGATTCAAGGATTTTGATTTTGATTTCAAGATAAACTTTAGTATTTTGGTTTTTTATATCAATTTGACTTATGAAAGCATGAAACTTTGATTTAGTTTTAATTGATGTAAGCATGAAACTGATTTATATTTTTGGTCAAAGAAAGAGAAAATTGCATAAATGATCCTTATGGTTTGATCAAATTACATGTTTCGTCCTCAAACTTTAAAATTTCAAAGATAGTCCAAATTTTATGTAATCATTGCATGCTTGGTCCCTAGCATCGACTCACGCTCTATGTTGCATTATCTCGAATTACAAATAGACATAAATTTAAATTTTAATATTAGAGAATGATGATAAAATTACAAATAGAATATCAAATTTTGTATACAAAGAAGTTTTGGATGTTTATGGATGTTCTCATGTTTAATACAATTTGTTTATTACCTAAAGTTCTTATTTATAAGATAATTTCATTTCATATTATACATTTAGACTTATAAGCATTGATAAAGAAAAACTACTAATATTAATTATAGATGATTTTAAAAAATTAAACATAATATCGATATACAAAGTATTAAAAGTAATATTATTACTTACGAACATTTTTAATCAAAAATAACTTTTAATGATTGAAGCCATGTATTACTCAGGTCTTTTGTCACACCCCGAAAATCGCAGCGGAAAGTCACGTGACGTGGTGATAACGGAAGTTGGAATTATTCCAACGATCGTAGTCAAACGTTAACATTTAATAAGTTGACTACCTCATCATATTAAGAAATTCAAACTTAATTACAATATCACGTTTAGTTTACGAAAAAACAAGATTATTATTAATAATCTTAAACAGTAGTCAACATAAAAACGTTTGGCCTTCCAAAGACAAATTTCCATCATTTCCAACCGAGCATATCTACAACCCTGAAAAGCATGAAAAATACTAGTCAACATAAAGTTGGTGAGCATTCGGGTTTTCATAATTTGCAACATTTTGTTTCCAAGAAAAGTTATATGATGTAGCGAGATATAATATACTCAACATAGACTAGGCAGGTACTATGATTAATTTAGGTCATAAGTCCATAATCAAGCCAAGAAACACGTCGTTGCCCCACAACAATCCAAACAAACAACCTGACCAGCGCGACTGGTAGCGAGAGCGGCCCTTCTAACCCGATAGATCACCAATATAGTCTGCGGCCTCCCCGAGGTTAATGATTATGGGAGGATTTAGAGCTTAATAGTATACACCTATACTATTGCCTCAACTTATACCATCATAACATATATTATTCTCGTTTACCCATCATATGAAATAATTAAACATACATTTTTTTTTCCCAAACAATTTAAATAAAACAATATTTAAAATGGGGCCGAAGGACTTACCTTCGTTCGCGATCAAATCTCAGATTTAAGCGTCTTGCACCGATCTTATCAAGGTCCTAAACGTGAAAGACTTACTTTTAATAATCGAAAGCTTGTTTATAAGAATGTGTGTTCACCCAAATTCTTATTTGACCTTTTTAACCGTAAAAAGAGCTTTTAAAACTGTTACAGGAGTTTTTAAGAAATCATTTTATTTGGTGCGGGTTATTATCAATCCACTTATATCTATCAATAATACTAGTCATTCTTACGTCTATAATCGTTTTTATGCAGACTAATATAATTCTTAACTAACAATTTGTGTCGTGTAACTTTATTTAATTTATTTATTGGTTTTCTAGTGATTTACTCAGGATACACACTATGATTTGTGTATTTTATTCAAATATCATGTTTTCCTTTGTATAATATTTAAAGTTATCAAAATATAATTTATAATATATTTTATATATATTCTTTTGCTAAAATGATATAATTTATTATTTATGAATTTCATATTGTTTAATTTTAAAATACTCTAACTTGTGTTTGATGTTTTTTAAGTATATATATTTATATACGTTTACTTTTATTAATCGTAAATTACCGTAAAAATCTATTTTATATAACTTATTTAAACGTCATTTTTAGTCAAGTTACTTTTATAACGTTCCGATGATTTAAGCATAGTCTCCAAGTCCTCTACTTATTTTGACCAAATTCTTCGTTGAAGTTTTTCTTCCTAACGCGTTTTTGATTATTGTGACAATGCTTCAACTTAGTCATTTTTCTAGGAATGTTACATCCAACATCATAATCCATTTTCCTAATCTTGACATCTTTTATTTTATTCAAAAATCCTCATCATCCAAAGTTCTTTATTATGTCAATATTGTCCATTCATCCAAGGTTCTATCTATTAATCTTATGAACCCAAAATCAATAAATCCTTTCACCTACACATACATACCTACGTGCTATATGCATGCATCTATATATATTCTTACAACCCAAAACATACAATAATAGGATTCAACAACTAAAACTATCTAAATAACATTTTTAGATTAAACCCAATTGAAAGAAAAACCATTCGAAGAAAACCCATTTCATCAAAGCATCAAGTTTTCAAGAACATCTAAGCGGTTGAATCATGGTTCATCAAGATCCCATCTTGATTCCCATGCATGAATAGATAGGACAAGTTAACCCAAACAAGTATACCTCGAGCCTAAACCAACGATCTCTAGCATTAGGTCAAGAATCTTCGTGACCCGGTTCACCTTCAAGCCCTAAACTCCACTTCACCCGAAAATCCTCTTGATTAGACCCGAACGAGAGAGGATGATACTTCCTTTTAGTGCTTATGAAAACAAATGGAGGTAGAGGGGGCGGTGAGGTGACCGAATATGGCGGTGGGTTTGTGTCGCGGTGGAGAGGTAGTGATTGCGAACGGTGGGGTGGCGGCAGGTGGTTGCCGTCCCCGCGATGTTGGCGTGGAGGAGGTGGCAGTCGGCGGTCGATGAAGATGGTGGAAGTTGGTGATGACAGGAGTGACGCGGCGGCGGTTGGTGGCTGTGTTGAATGGTGGTTCTCGTTTGAGGGTGAGGGTGCCGATGGGGGAGATGGAGAGGGATGGATGTGAAAGGTTTGTGTGTGTAAATGTGTGTAATGTGTGTGATGATATAGTAGAATGTTAGTGTCTAGGTGATTGAGTTGTCTTGCATGCACCACTCAAGTTTAAATATATTTTAGTTTTATTATTATTATTATTATAGTATTAGTCTCAACCGGTTACAAAACAGATACTCGCAGAAAACATCGATCAGATTTCAGACAGTCAACGTGTCGGTAGATAATAAATAAACGTTTATTATTATCAGACATAATTGATCTGGTGTTGATCTGATTTTGACCGGTTGTCACATCTTTTGTCTAGTTATTAAATAATGTATTAATAATGTGTATTAAATAGTGTATTAATTAAAGAGTTTATTAAAAAAAGTAAAAATAACACTATTGAATAAGCACTTGTACTCTATGATTAGAATATTGTATTAGACATCCGACAATTTGAGTGAAATTACTATTTTTCCTCCTAAATGTATTATATAGTAGTATAGATTTAGTTTTTTATATTTCTTTTATTACAATTTGATGTTTATTTAATATAAGTTTGTTAAAATGTTGCATTTATAAATACTTGTCTAAAAATTAAATAAGAATATAATTAATAGTTAACGATTATACAAATCATTAATAACTAAGTGATGATGATCACACCACTACTACCGTTTTTTTACTATGACATAGCGCTGGCGTTACTGTTTAGTGGTAACACTTTTGTGTATCACATCGTTGTACACCAGTCGACTACTAGTGGCCTTAATTGGTGACGTCTTTTCTTCGGTCTTGAATCTAGAAACCATAAGTCCCAAGGGGTTCCTTAAGGATTCATTCATTGGAATGAGGAGAAGAAAAATGAACACAAAAATCAAGTAAATACATTTTAATTGATGAAGGTGATTTATAAGGAGTTTAAAGTGGTGCAACGAACTATACTTACATATATTTACTATACCTTAAAACTAAAGTCGGTGGTTAATGAAATTGTGTTGCATGACTTTGAATTTTAAATATAGATACAGTGAGTGAAAATAACACAATATTTTGACCTTGGTTTGGTGTTAAACTCTTACATCTTGGTGAGTTTCAAATCTCATGAGAGTTACTTTTTTTTTTATTTGCGTTCATTTTTATATATTATTTCATTTATTCTTTTTCTAAATTCTAAACAATTGGTCGTTTCGATGTAGTTTTTGACCGTTTCGATTATAATATAAATTCATCAACCTTAAAAACTCGGTCGATGTTGTTTTTTTTGATGGTTTGATTTTTTGGATGTTTCGATGTTGATTCACTAAATGGTTTCATTTGTTAATAAAAATATTAATTTTTCAGTTTAATTCATGACTTTACAGGTTTATTTTTGCTTTAATTTAAAATTATATCTAACTATCCATGTATACGCCACACTGCATGAGAAACTAAGTCATGCTTACGCTGGAATGCGTGAAGCAAGTCGTAATGTGTCACACCCCCGTCCTAGATACGGGTTATACGTGACGATCGATACCAAAGTAATGTAACGAAGCAGTGATCATCATTTATTCAAACCAAGTACAATAGTTTTACAACTATTCCTCTATACATCACATACAACACTAGAACTAACACTAGAACTAGAGATCTAATTCTTCAAGCTTTAAGATCTCTAAATGTTCAAACTTCTTAAACCATCCTCATACTTCTGACTAATCTTGCACTAACTGGCACTTAGAATGAGCTCCAAAAATATTTTGGGTTAGCTTCGCTAGTGAGTTCATGATAAGGAGTTCAAAGGCATTTTCAAACACATTGTGCTAAGTTTCTTAGATTACTCTTGAGTAAGTCAAATAGTTTAAAATGTGTTTTCATAACGTTCCACCGACTATATCAGTAAAAAAAGTCAAGACACCTTGTTGCATCGTAGTAGTAATCCCTTCGGAAAAAATCAATTAAAAAATAATATGACATATTAACACCCTGAAAATCATCCCCAAGCTCGCCCTATGAATAACTCGCCAACTATGTCATCATGAGACAATATGTACTATACAAACTCTGCAGCAAGGTTCTTCAAGGCAATTCTAATGTTCTGTCGAGCCATGACTCACGCTAGAACTCCCAATCGCCGAGCACATGCTAATTGAAAATTGCCTCAGCCATATACCTAGGAACTCAAAAATTGATGTGTACAACGTCATTATGGTGGGTGCCCCTTCACCATAGGTCCTTCCACACGTAGGAATGCAAATAGCAATATACATGAATATAATAATAAATTTCTTGGAGCTCTACCATCTGTGCATGACGCAAAAGGCCACGAGGGTTTTACACTCTGGGTTTACCAAACCTGACAACCACTGGATAAATCAGAAACTTGCTTTCACATTTCCACTACTTTAAGTTAATATTTGACCTAAAATAGTATTTAAGTACGCAACTACGTTGCATAGGCAAAAAAATATAAAGCATTTTTTAACAATGCATATATACCATTGAGAAAATGTTTAAATAAACTCCCCTTAACTAGCTCTTAAGTATCATATGATTGTGCACATTTTAGATCAACCTACTCTAACATAAGTACCTATATGCTAGGTACGTATTACAGTGTCATAAAGAAAGGATCACGCTATATTACGCTAACATGATCCACTCATTGGATTAAAGTTTACCACTACGGCTAAATGAATAGTATTACCTGCATGTATCTCACCCGCATTGCATGGGTTTCATAACACATGACCTTATCCTGGTTATCTAAGTTGTCGTGGGTATTCAACCGACAGTTAATCTCTAGGCATGTAGCTATTGCTTGCGTGTATTTTACCCGTATATCGGTGAGTTTTAGACTCAGTCTTTCCTTGTCCTAAGAGAGAGGAAGATAATTTACCTCATCGTCCCCGTTACTTGAAATTGAATCTTCAAATAATGCCAAGCCATCTATTTATAGGCTGTTAAAAAGAAAAGAAAAGAAAAGTATAAAGAAAGAAATGAGAATTTGCATAAGTAGAAGGGCTAAAGTTGTATAAAGGAGAAACCTTATTATTTTATATTTAAAGAAGCATGGCGGCCCACTACATCTGTATTTCACCTCCTCTCGGTTGCAAAGAGAGAAAAAGAAGAAGAACAGGTTTTCATCGTTTCTAGTGAGAGAACCTTCGAAGTGAGTGTTTTCTTGCGTTTTTGTTCGGTTTCAGCTGAGTTTTCAGCTTCGGACCGATTCTTATGTGTTCATTGTGTTCGGTTCTGCGTTTTGGTGTGTTTAGGTGTTTGAACTCCAAGTGCTTCCAAGTTTGAGGAGTTTTGCTCGAAAGCTGCTGCAGGTGAGTTCTAGATCCCCGGTTTTTTTGTTTCTAAACTTGTTTTCGGGGCTGAAATGCATATAAAAATATTTTACAAATTATTCTATGAAACCGTATGTTTATACTCTGTTTATACGGTGAATGTATGTTTGTGTATGATTTGTTGTGTTCGTGTTTATATGCTTGATTTAGGTGTTTGGCATGTTAGATTTGGGTTAGGAACAGATTAACGATGATTGGGTCTAAAAAATAGTATAAGTTCGAGTTATCAACTGCCCATGCGCCTAAAATTTGCCTAAAAAACTTAAGTGTTGATAATGCGCCCAAACAGTACCCATACGCCCACTGCTCAGGCGCCTAAGTGCTCATGCGTCTAAGTAAGGCTCATGCGCCCAAGCAGTGCTCATGCGCCTAGGTTTTCTCATGCGCCTAAGTGTCCTCATGCGCCTAAAGTGCCCGTGCGCCTACATAGTACCCGTGCTCTACATAGTACTCGTGCGCCTCATATGCTCATGCGCCTAAATGCCTTAGAAATTTTCTGAAATTTTGGGAATAGAAATTTTAAGACTAAGCCCAGGGATGTTTTGATGGTTATGTTTGTTTGTGTTTTTCATGTTTGTGGCTTATTGTTATGTTCCATATTACGTATTATTAGGTGACTTTACGTGGTGTGTTTATGCTCGTATGCGTAATTTATCATAAACGAAGCAAAAGATAACGATAATGAAAGTGAAACATAAGGAATGAATGAAAGTCTTGCAAGCAAAACGTTTAGGAGGTTCACAACTCATTGAGAATTGTTAGCTCAACTGTGTGTTATATAACGTGCGTTTTGGCTAACCTATGAGGGTTCACACACAGGAGGGTCAGTCTTTGTGACTGATCGAGACGTGTGAAAACGGGATCCTTGTCGCTTGACCCAAGAGGTAGATGCTTCGTGCACAATGATGGGGCATAGCATATGACAGGTCCAGATAAAGTGAAGTAAGGATGAAAGAAAGTGAGAAATGAACGATAATGAAAATAATAAGAATTATTATCTAGTTGTATGTATGAGTGTGATTACGTACGAAAATAAAGAAGTGTTTTTTTAGTAAAAGTAAAGTATTTTATTTATAAAACTAGAACTCACTCACAACCGCTAACTTTTATGCATTTTAAGTCGACAGGTAACTTGTTGCTGGGGATGGCACGCGGGTGAGGCTACTTGGCGGGCAAAGACTGGCATCCATTCTGCAGGATGATATTGTTGTTTTCTAATACACTGAATGATTCTTTTTGTAACTATAAAATACAATGATGTATTATTTAACAACATCAATATTAATACATGAATGGTTTTTGATAACTTAATCCGCTACGATGTTTTTATGAAATGTATTATTTTAATAAAAATGCTGTGATTGTCCAACTGTAATGTCTCCGGGAACGGGGCTTACATAGGCTGATTCTATAACGGAATAGAGCGCTAAGGTTTGGGTAATAGTCCTCCACCCAATTTGGGTGAATTGTTAATTAGGGTTGGTAGCAGACTGCTACCCAACTGATGATAGTTCATTTCTAGCTTCCTTCCCTTGAAACACTCAGGTTTTATGAATTATGGTTCGCAACTCATTTCTAGCCTGAGTTATGCTTGTGGAAAGTCAGCATGTTGGTTGGGTCAATTTTTCTAGAATTACATGTAAGGACCTAGTCTTTATGGATTACAATATCAAGTGAAAAGCAAAAACTCAATTCATACTAGAAATACAAGGAAGCGAGAACTCCAAGATGATTAAAAAGAACTTATTGTGCGAAAACTTGGAGTTCCGCCCGAGAACAAGCTCGCGCGAGAAATCTGCATAGTATATATAGATGTTTTTCCTTTGTATTTCAGTATGTGCGTTCATTTGTAAAGTGCTCTAGGGTGAGAGAGCATAGAGTGTGTGATTGGCCTCCCGAGGGGAGCTCACCTCGGGTGGATCGAGCTAAAACGATGTATACTCCTTTGGTATTGTAATCATTTGATTAATAATATTCGATTGAGTTTGTTTAATGTTCTTTGATATCACACGCACACATCCGTCTTAATTGATTATCAAGTGCAACAAAATGTGGAATCGATCGTGATCAGGACCTTACATTACAAAATGTGTGGGGAATCATCATACTTATTTTATTTTAACGTCACGCTTCATTATGGCTCAACGCCGTCGCCGCAACGCGCAGATCTTACTAGTTATACCTATATATTATATATCATCAAAACATTACGGCAAAGTTTTATGCTTTTGTATTTTAGCCACATGTTTTTTATGTTTTCTTTCTTTGAACATATTAAAAGGATCTATCTAAGAATACATACATACATATGTTTTATGCTTTTGCACTTTGTCAACATGTTTTTTTATTTACAAATATTATTATAGAATATCTAAGAATACATACATACGTTATATTATAACTCATTTAGCATGATCGTTCCTTGGGCTTCCACCACAATGTCACTTGTCATATTCTTTTGTACCAATTCTTTTTTATTTATTTTTTTAGTCTTAATTAATTTTACTTTAGATATAAACATCAAAGTTGAAGGTGATGGAGCTGTTTAGACATGTGGCTTTGAAGGCGATTCCGACATTTATTTTTGTTTTTGTTTTATTCTTTTACTTTTTTATATTTTTTATGATTATGTTTTTAAAACTACCAGGCCGCAACAATCAAGACATGATACTATTATCTATTTATGTTTAATCTTCAAAACCAATTCCTTGTAACTTCATATTTTTTTTATTTGCATACTTAATCATGTTAATGTCACGAAGCAACACATGTAACAAAGTTTGCAGATGCCTTAATCACATTAATTTCATCGTACAGCCTTGCCATAACATGCATGTTTTAATTTCTCGTTCATATAGAAGTTTTTGGCTAGCAACTCTTGAACCGGTTAATCGTAGGTGTGACGAGTCACCTAGTACCTTCATTGACAACTACAATGTGCATCCCACTGTACAAATGCTATAGTTTCTTAACCTCATATGTTTTTCTTTAGTTTCAAGTTTTTGCTAATGGGTTCTTGGTAAAAGGTGTTAAATGTTATATACTTTCCATGGCTTACATATTTAACACATGTACCAATCCCAATTTCCAACATGCACACCCTTACACTCTTTTTTGAAATCTCTTAAAAAAGACACATGCTACAAGAGGTCACTTGAAAATATTGCTTTCAAAACAAGTCCTTAAGATAAATGTCACATCTTAACAACCCCGTTCTCTAACGAGGAAATTAAGGATGTGGTATGGATTATGGATAAAACAAAGCCTGGTCTAGAGGGATTCACTTTCAATTCGTGAGATCACTCTGGCAAAACTACAACATTTCTTTAAGGCACTACCTGATTTTTTACTCATCGGTGAAATTAAATATGGGTATGGATCAAGTTTAATTACGTTAATCACTAAAAAGGAGACCCGATTCAAAACTTGTCTCTTAGCGGCTTAAAATTTTACTTTATGAATAATGTTAAATGTTTTACTAGGTTGAGTTATTTAGTATGTATAAATATAATTATATATTATTATATAGTGGGCCAAATATATAGAGTGCTATATAAACTATATATGCATACAAACATACATACATACATACATGCATGCATGCATACATACACACATGCATACATACACACATACAAACATACATATATGCATAATACATGCATACACGCATACAACATACACACGCATACATACATACACGCTTACACACATACACGAATACATACACGCATACATACCGGCACATATATAGGCACGCATACAGGCGCATACACACACGCATACACACATACACTACATACGCACATACATACACATACATACATACACATACATACATACATACATACATACATACATACATACATACATACATACATACATACATCACACATAACATACATATATATATACATAATATATATATAATATATATAAATAATATATATATATATATATACTATATATATATATATATATATATACACACGCGCATACACACACGCATTAACACATACACATTCATACTTACATACATACATACAAATCTTATTTTATGTTTAAGTGATGATATTGCTTTGACTCAAATCAACGCATGATGTTACATTGTTGATTATGAATGTATCATTCACTAGTGATGTAACATGTGTACTGATCCCATATCTACTATGTCATTTTCTTACTTAATGTTTATCTTATCAAATTGTTTATTTATGGGTTTTAATATACAATTACTGTTGAGCCTCCCGCGTAGTGACGGGGCATAAGACTATGTCAAGTAACACCAATGTCGTATCACTATCAGCGACCACAAAACGGGGAAACTAGTAGTAAAAAGGAAATAAAAACGAAAAGAACAAAACTGAACGGAAATTAGACGTAAAAATGTTGAACTACGCAAGTGAATCATTAAACATAAAAACAGTAACCAAGTCGATTTAGGACCCGAGTGTTGTGATAGGGTCGTTAAACGGGAAAAAATAGGCGTAAAACATTGATTAACCTCGCATGTTGCTGCAATTTAACTCGTAAATTTAGACCAACGTAAAACGAAAAATTTGTAAAAGATGAAAAATATAAATGAAAAATTTTTGGGGTTAAATTGTAAAAAATATAAATGTATTATACTAAAAAAGTAAAAAATATAAATATAGAAAAAACAAAAGTAAGTACAACTCACTAAAGCTAACTTACAAACTATGATACATAAAAAAATTGATAATTAGCAATATATATAATTTTATATTTTTTCCGAAAAATCATGAATATATTAATTTTCTTAACATCAAGCTATACCACTATTTTCAATGTGAACAAAATAACGAAATAAGAACACAGCTTCGATGATAACCATTAGTGTAGAGACATATTATGTAAGGCTTTGCGAGTTGTGTCGGTACAAAGAAACTATCTCCTAAATCTACATGAAACATCATCTCAAGAAACAATAATTCAAATTAATATCCAAATGTTACTAACATAGAGTTTTAACGAGCTACGTCAGTTTTTACTCACTCTTCTCACGACCTATAACAATAGCATACTCCCACTTCTCATAAACATACCATTACTGACTACATCACCACTATATTTTATTTGAAATATTATATCTCCTTAACTAATAAATAACAAAATTAATAATAATTAATTACCCATTCTTCCCACGACTATATTTATTAATCTAGGATTTTATTGTTTAAACTTTATATATAATGCTAAATTTTATAACGACTCTAATTTTTTAGACCATCATAGGCGGAATATGAGTATGCGCCGATTCACCTGACCATCGTAATGATGATGCAGAATTTCATCATTGGTGTTACCATAACCCGTGGGAAGACGATACAATACCGATTCGAATTGGTCATTTGATTTAATCTCTAATTAACTTTCTTATGTGTTATATTATGAATAATAATATTATTTAAATAATATTACCATGGCATTAAAATAGGTTTTTTCTAATTATGTGGCCCCCTTGTTGATGGAAGGCTCACGTGTGAGGGTGCAATGTCCGGTTTTAATGCGGATGGTCTAATTTCACTTCTTAGCTATTTTATATTTTCTTCATAAAAAAAATACTAGAATAAAATCAAATATTTTATTACATCAATAATGATATCCAATCAAACTTTTTTATTTGTCACAAATAATAAAAATCAAACACAAATAAACTAGAACCAACCAAAAGTGATCTATCTAGTAGAGCAAAGCTAAACCAGCCATCAAGATAGTGATAGGTACCACAGCGGTGAAAGATGATGCACCGCCTGATGGTGGCGGTGGCGCGGTGGTGCTGCCGGTGGGAGCCGGGGTGGCGCTACCGCCAGGAGCCGGGGAGCCGGTGGCGGCACGAACGTTGATGCTAAGTTTCTGACCAAGGCTGCAATGGACTCCGAAAGTGCAGATATAGTAGTGGTTGCCGGGAGTGGTCAAGGGGATGGTGGCGGGCCCGGTGGGATGGCTAGAGATCGGGTTCGTGGTTGTGCACGGGCCGTATGCTGCCTGCCTAACCTCCGCCACGTCGTGGACCCCAGTGGTGAAGTTGAAGACGAGTGTGTCCCCGACGGTGAATGTTTGACGGGACGCCCAGTTGATGTAAGTGGCGTTCCCGTCATTAGGAACATTCCACCCAAAGGTGTCCCCGACAACGTGCCTGTTAATTTACAGAATCAGCTTAACTGTATAAAAGTTGTGTTACATGTACTTTACACCGTTACACTGTTACTTTTACTAAATGTATCCCTACTAAATCATTTATATCATGTAGGGGTATGTTTAGTAAACATAAATGTACTGTTATCATGTATATCTTTGAAACAACATTTTGAATTGTGCATTTAACTATAAAAGTTTATATAACACATACCTTGTTTGTGCCACGGTTGACCGTAGCTGGAAAGACGCGATAACCAAAACGACCGCCATGATCATGAGCTTCGATGCTGCCATCTTTTCCGGTGTTAATCTCAGGTCGCCCTCTTTCTCTCTCTAGAAACTTTCTATTTTTGGTAGTTTCTCTCTCCAAGATATTGTGATTGGTGAAGATGAAGTGAATTATGGGTATGGGTTTATATAGGAATGAAAGTTTTATTGGTTCGGTTGAATAAATACGTTACATTGACTTATGATTCTGTGTGAAAAGTCAAAATTGTGGTAGTTGTGGAATTTAGCGCGTTTTTATTGGTCTTATTTTCCCATTGCCTATAATCAACGTTAAAGTCTATCTTCTATATTGGCTAGCTAAATAGTTTAGGTTTAAATGAAAGAAAATGTTGCTATTAGTTTTGTGATTAGAAAATAAAACAAGTATTAAGACACTTCTGTTACGGTGAGAGCACAAAATGGTGAAAAAACTAATGTGAAAATAATATCGCAAATCTGGGCATTAAAGATAAGATAGACAAAATATACTGTAGTTTGATAACATTTAAGAATTTATATAAAGAGTGAAACTGTCACAAATCCGTGTGTTGTGACGAGACTGTTGATATATTGAAACTTTATATTAAAAAAAAGCAACCCATTATACAAATTCACATTGATATGTTGATAAAATAGACAAGTAGCAATGGAGAAAAAAAATAAATAGTTGAAAATATTAACGTTGATACAATAAGTATGTGTAAATTTGGATTTTATAGAAATAATATTTTACATGTTGGAGGGAAACAATATAACAAAATCGAAACCTTGAATCAGTTTTGACAGTTTTTGCGTTTGCGCATCTCTTACTTGTACATTATGACGTTCAATTCTGTTCTGATTAAAATTTACATGAATGTAGATAAAAAAAAATAAGCTTGTTATATTATGTCACAAATGATCTCAACAATCTTTCACTTCATGCACCGTATGAGAGGGCAACAGCTTGTCATCAGTGATGGTTTGTGCCTAAGTATCACTCATATTGACTCACTTATAATCAAAAAATTACACACTCCTTTGATATTAAAACATGTTCTTTGTGTTCCTTCTTTCTTAGGAAACATCATTTCGATTTCACGTCTTTGTTTATATAAAAGTTTTCTAATTGAATTATTTTCTTTTTTCTTTCTTATTAAGGATAGAAACTCGATCAACCTGCTACTCAAGGGAACAGTCAGCCACAACATCTATGGGTTTGAGATCAAAAATTGAGCATTCAACCTGTCTGTCTGTCTTCTACATTCAAAAAAATCAATCTCATCACTTGGCATCATCGATTAAGCCACCCCATGTCAAAGCTTTTAATTGTTTATCATTTTTTTTATTCTGATCTGACTTTTAATGATCGTAATTTTTGCAAACTCAATAAAAAACATAAACTTTTCTTTTATTTATATGCTATTACATCTACTTCTCCATTAGATTAATATTTATGATGTTTGATCATCTGCGATTATGTCTCATGATGGATGCAAATGTTACATGATTTTCATTAATATATATACGAAGTATATGTGGATGAATCCCATCAACCACAAATCAGATGCACTTCTCACCAACAATCATTAGCAAGTTGCTAATCATAACTAGGGAGGAGGGGGCGCCCTCGGGTACCAGGTCGGGTAGGCTAGTACCCGGTCGGGTACACCGCCGCCACCCTTGTGGGTAGGAGTGGCCGGGTAGTAGTCACCGAGGGGTAGCCGAGAAAAAAACGGCTATAAAGCCGTTATTTTCGACCTTTATTTTCAAAAAAAAAAATTTTTTACCCTATGAATACTCACACACATACACACTATTATTTACACAAACTCAAACAACATCATACAAACACAACAATATCTGATGAGTTTCTAAATTTGTACATTCCCTAAAACGATTTGGATTCGTTGAATTTAAATGATAGCAGTTTATATTTATGAAACATCTTGTCGACAAAGCCCTGGAGGATACGACAAGTAGTTCTTTTAAAAAAATACGTTCCACGCGATTGTGTAACGGGTCAGGAGCTACTTATGAACGACTATTTCGTTGACGATTCGAAATACGATGAACAAAAGTTTCGAGGAACGTATCGTATGTCGCAACGTTTATTCTTAAAAATAGTCGGCGATGTCGAATCAAAAGAAGAATGGTTCCAAGACGTCATCAAGATACACATTTCCGACTTCGATATGATCTTGTCGAACATCTTTCAAGTTTATATCTAGCGTACCTCGATTCGGACGAGGAATAGGTTAATTTTAATATTTGTAATGTTTTAGTTTTAGTTATGTACTATTTTTATTTTTAATTATGTAATCTTTTATTTTTAATTATGTAATATTTTATTTTTAATTATATAATTTTTAGTAAAAGTTAATTTTCTTTTTAAATTATTTAAATGTGAAAATAAAAGTTCAAGGGTATCTAGGGTTGCATTTCCAGCTTTTTGGGTGTTTTATGGTAGTTCAGGGTACTTGTGATTTGACAGTGTGTGATTGGTGGATTTCAGGGTATTCCAGTGTACTTCAGGGCTGCGTCCCCTCCTCCCTTATAAGTTATTCTATTGATTGAGATTATTATTTTCTTTTAAACTATAGAATATATCCATGTAAAAAGTAATTCCTTTTTTCTTAATTATATTAATATCTGTCTGGAAACTTTTAAATTTTTGTAAACCACATATCCAAAATTCCAAGTAAATGCTATAAACTTGTAGGGTCAAAATTTATTGTACAACTTGGAATGATGCAATATAAATCAAGTGAATATGACTATTACCTAATAAAGTCATATGAAAAGTCATTATTAAATATATAATAGCAATATTTTACTTTATATATACAATATATATCTTCAAGCAACGTGATATATATGTAGTACAACTATATATAGCTACTCAACTTTAGTTTTCTATTGAAAGGAATATATGTTTATTGTTAAGGATGATTCTATATATTTTGTAAGGTGTTAGTTATATGTATAGACATAGAGGTATACTTTCACAAGTTTTTTTATTTATCCAGCGTAGCCTTTTCATATTACGTTATATACACGTTAATTAAATATCTTGATTTGATAGTTTTATGACTTCTTATGTGTGAAACTGTGACATTTTATTAACGAACTTATTTTTGTTGACAATTTAACCTTTAAATTTAGGTTCACCTTTTTTATACATTATAAGGCCTATTTAAGTGTAAGAGTGTTAACATTGTTAGGATTGAATATAATTTTGTGTAACTTAAAACAACTCAAAATTAACATATAACAATATTATGCACACAAATGCATACTCTAATGTCTCAGGAAATGATTTATTTATATATTCATATGATTTCATCTCACCTACAGTGTTAGGAAAAATTCTAGAACTGACATTTCTTTACACGAATTCAATCAAAAAGTCCCATCTAAACAACAAAGATTGTAATCTAACCTAATAAAATAAAATGACTATATTCATATGATCATTCACTATAAGAAAAAGACCCTATCACGATCATGTCTATGACGACGGCATGATGTTGTCGCTATAGGTCACCCTAAGGTTGTCGCCATAGGATCACTTTGGTTTTTGGCTATTATAGCCCTATGACAACGACTTGTTGTCGCCTTAGTGTGACCTATAGTGACAAAAAAGTCATCGCCATAGGTGTAGAAAAGTTGGCGCTATAGGTCTATTTTTTTACATTTTGAAAATAATGCAAAAATTTTAAAAATTATGTGTGGATCTATGTCGTCGTCATAGGTAAAAGCTTTTTTATTCTTTTTTTTTTTCTGAAATAACTAGGAGGAAAAATAGTTCCGCCACTATAAAAACTCTATGATGACAATTCTATGGCAAGGACTTGTCGTCGCTATAGGTAAAAATATTATTTTTCTTTTTTTCCCGAAATAACTATTAGGGAAATAGTCCCGCCATTATAAAACTCTATGACGATGACATGTTGTCGCCATAGGGGTATGATTTCTTTAAATGTGATATTAATAAAAGTAATAATTATAATTATTAATATTAATATTATTATTATATATATTATTATTATTATTATTATTATTATTATTATTATTTATTAATTTATGTACATGTTATTGTTATTGTTATTATAAGTATTATTATTATAAGTAATATTAATAATATAATAATAAATATTATTATTTATAATTATAATTATTAACAATTAGTGTCAATCCTGGTCAAATATGTTTGATTATAATAGTTAGAATCGATTGAATATGTCAAAGTTTACCTATGATCGAGTTATGAACATAAGTGTTATACTATACACATTAATGGTAATTTACGAGAAATTATGCTTGTTAAAGATAAGTTAAGTTTGCTTATATTTAATTATTATAAATGAATATTAAACAAGGTCAAATATGTTCGGTTATGAGGATTGGAGTTGATTACATACGTTAAAGGTTAGCTATGTTTCAATTATGATCATTGGTTTTAAATTAAACACGATATTGGTAATTGACAGAAAATTATCCTTATTAATGGTAAGTTAAGTTTGTTTATGCTTAGTTATCATTAGTGAGTGTCAAAAAAGGTAAAATATGTTAGGCTATGATTATTAGAGTCGATCAAATACATTAAAGGTTAGTTATGATCGTCTTACGATGATCAATATTAAATTATACAATTCGATGGTAATTTACGGGAAATGATGCTTATTGAAGGTAAGTTATTTTTGTTTATTAATCATCATCAATGAGTGTTAAACAAAGCCATATATGTTCGGTTATGATGATTAGGGCCGATTAATATGTCAAAGGTTAGTTGTGATCCAATTATGATAATTGATGTTATGGTAATTTATGGGAAATTATGTTTGGTAATGGTAAGTTAAGTTCATTTATACTTAGTTATCATCAATAAGTGTCAAAAAAGATCAAATACGTTCGGTTATGATGATTAGGTCAATCAAATACATTAAAGGTTAGCTATGATTGAATCATGATGATCAGTGTTGAATTATACAATCGATGGTCATTTACACGAAATGATGCTTATCAACGGTAAGTTATTTTTGTTTACGTTTAATTATCATCAATGAGTGTTAAACAAATATGTTAGGTTATGATAATTAGAGCCGATTACATAATCATAATCACAGTAATTATTATAATAATTATTATAAAATAATAACAATAATAATAATAATAACCATCATAATAATAATTATAATAATTATAATAAAATAATAATAATAATAATAACATTAATAATCATAATAATAATAAGTAATAATAATATAATAATATTTATAATATTAACATTATTAAAAATAATAAAAAATATAAAATATCAGAAAACACCATATGGCGACGATAGGTGTTTCATGTGCCCGATTAATTATCCTGCCATTAATTTGGGAACAAATTAAAAATATAAAAACCCTATGGCGACGACATGTCATCGCCACAGGGTGCAGTATCTTTTAAACCGGGGATTACAAACTTATAACTTTCACTTTCCCAAACCAAAATCCCACCCACGACTAGCCATATTCTCCGACGAAAACAACCAAAATCTGATCACTACCACCATTTCTAGCCACCACCACCACTTCCATCGCCCCCATTACCCCTCCCATTGCACCCTACCACCAAAATATACCTATGTTGCCCCCCAATCGATCTTAAGTGCCACTACCACCGTCATGTCTACCACCATCACTATTTCTGTCGCCCCCACCACTTCAGCCATGTAAACCCCTAAAAAAACAATACCAAATATGAAGCATCTTTAGGTTGCACCACCACCATT
Organism: Flaveria sonorensis; assembly: GCA_025506505.1. NCBI lineage: Eukaryota > Viridiplantae > Streptophyta > Magnoliopsida > Asterales > Asteraceae > Flaveria > Flaveria sonorensis. The sequence continues at coordinate 45,767,008 of CM046426.1, read as the reverse complement.
GTTCCTACCACCATGACTACCAATTCTACCACTACCACCACCATTTATTTCTCTCTAGGTTGCTGTATCATTATCACACCACCACCATCACCGACAACATCTCATTATCATCATTTTTGTTAAGATTTTAAGGTATGTATATTATTTATTTCATTAGTTATTTAAATATTTTGATTTGGGTCTTGTTTAGTAGAATGATATGATAATATGTTAGATTGATTTGATTTTTGGTTTGATGTTGTTCTTGTTTTGATCTGGTTAATGGTATGTTATAAATTATGTATGTATGTATGCATAATATGTGATGAAATGTATTGTAGTTTGATTTGGTTATTGATTTAATTAATAAATATATGATGAACATGTGATGAAATTGAATATGTGTGCTAGATGATTTTTGTTGTTAGAAGTTTAAGGTATGTATGTTACCTTCCTTTCTTAATTACTTAAAATATTAAGTTGAATTATTGTTATAGATGATTTATGTTGTTAGAATGAAATAAATTATTTGATTTGGTTATTGGTTTGAGTTGATAGAATTATATAATAAATTATGTTTTGTAACATGTTTTAGGATTAATGTTAATTAATTCAGAACCTAATTCATGAACATATGATGAATTTCATTTTAAAACATGTTTTAGGGTTTTAATTATGCTTTGGAAAATACATTAGGGTGTCATTTGTGTTTTATAACTTGTATTTATATTTATGCCATGTGTATGTATGTGTCCACGTATGTATGTATGTCATGTTTATGTATATGTAACGTGTATATGTATATGTATATGTTTGACTATGAAAATATTTTAGGATTTCATTTGTGTTTTAGAACTTGTATTTATATTTATGTCATGTTACTATATGTGTCCATGTATGTATCTCATGTTTATGTATAAGTCATGTTATAAATATTATTTATCTAATGTTTAAAGGAACAACAAATGTGAAGGAGGATATATTATAGGGAAGTGTTTGGATGGATCAACTCGAGGGCAAAAGAAAATTAGGTAAATTTAAAACTTTTGCTTCTATTATATTTTTAACTATGTTGTTATCATATGTTGATATATTGTTAGTACTTTAATATAATTTAATATGATGTTAGTACCTTGTTGATTTAGTATTTTGTTAAGTTTAAAGTTGGATATTATCAAGTTAAATTACTCGAACACATTTATAGACTAAAGTTGGATATTATTACTTGTATTGTTGATTTATTAAAACTTCAAATTGTTATCTTAAATTATTTATAATTGGACATGATGGTTTTTTTTTTATTTTACAACAGTTATGCTACCGAAATTTTATAAAAATATAAATAAGTATACCTTGTTATGAACCATCATGTGGGTTATCATTACATGGGATAAGGAAATAAATACACTTAGAAATACATGCGTGAAATGCAAGAACAGATGAATGAATTTTAAAAAAGGAATCTATAAAGATTACACTTAGAGACTGATGCAACCAAAGAGCTCTCAGCATGCACATGTGAAGTACAAGAAAGTTACTTTGGAAGATTTGATATAACTCAGTGAATTATGCTAAGTATCAAATCTTCCGAAGCCAAAAGACCAAATCTTGCAAAGCCAACGATGAAGTCTTCCAAAGCTTAAAAGACAAAGTCTTCCGAAGCCATAGACTAATTTCTTTCGAATATAGAGAAGACATGCTTTTTCTGAATCACCTTTTGACAAAAGCTGAACTACTTTCCGTTACCACCTCTAAAGACTCACCAACTTATATGAGTTGGTGAAAAGGTCATACTTTTGTCAAACTGTTGATTTAGGTCTTGAGTCTGTAACTTTCTACCCTTGTACTTTTATCCTTTTTATAATATATTAGGATGTGAGCTATGGCATGTCATAGTCACCAGTCAAAAGGTAATCTGCCTTTTGACTCTACATTGATCTTGTTTCTAGATTAGTTTTTCCAGCTAGCCTTAAAAGTATGGCTGACTGTAGGATGTAGTATAAAGTGTCTCAAGTACTTATCATTTCATTGTAAGCTTTGTAACACTTTGTAAGAACTTGAGAGCAATATAAAGCATTCTTGAAAACCATATTATCTTGTTCTTGTTTTGTTCTTTATTTGTGTTCTTTGTTACATCTTAAACCGGTTTCCTATTTGATCTGCTAAGTGTTCTAACTCTACTAACACTGTAAAACTGTTGCATTGACCCCCTTCACCGGTCCTGTAATTAGGATCAGAGCATTTCAGGCTCTTGATTGTAAGATCTCACCATCTTAGATCTCTTCAGTTTCACAAAACACTTACCAGCTCAAATGGCAGTTCTCTCAAAAGCTGATATTGAAACCGGTACTATAAGAAAGTCACCATTGATAACTCCTGATGACTTTGATACTTGGTGCCAACGTATGGAAGGGTTCATCAAGTCTGAAGATAGCACGATGTGGAGATCTGTTGTTGAAGGTCCTCACATCCCAAGCACCTCTTCAACCACTGCTGGAGGTGGGATGATTCCAAAGGAAATAGCTGACTATTCTGAGGAAGATTAGAAGAAAATAGACATAGATCATAAGGCGATGGCCGCTCTTCAAACTACTCTTCCCAACTCTATATACAGAGGCTTCAAGAAGTGTAAAACTGTTAAGCAACTTTAGGATGCACTGAAGCTCATGTATGAGGGGTCTGATGAGGCTAAAGAAAACAAGAAAGACCTCATGAAGCAGCAGTTTGAGAACTTAACCTCCAAGATAGGTGAAACCATGACTCAACAATACTTCAGGTATGTTGAGATTGTGGACACTCTCATGGATGTTGGAGTCAAGCTTGAGAATAGGGACATTGTGAGAAAGATCATGTTTTCTCTTCCCAAACAATGGACTCACTATTGTGTGGCCATTAAGAGAACTGAGAACCTCTCCACCCTTACCCTCATAGAGTTGTATGGTATCCTTAGTGGCTACCAGATGAAGATGAACATGCAAAATCCATCAAGCAGTTCTTTCCGCAATCAACAGAGTTTATCCCTCCATCTAGTTGAAAGGGACAACAGAGAACCACAACATCATCTTATTTGCTTCCCTGACAACTCACAAAAGGGTCCTTTTATCACCTTCCCCGAGACACCAAGGGAGAGCTACATCCAAGGAAGCCCATCAAAGAGACAAGCTCATCACAAGCCTTTATGTCTATTGATGAAAGTTATGGCAACTTTCTTTTCACTCTTGAAGATTTGGATTGCATCTATCCAGATGATCTGGAATACATGGAGATAGTCTAACAAATGGCTCTTCTTACTCATGGAGCCAAGAAGTTCTACAAGAGAACAGGAAGGAAGTTCCCAAGCAATGTGGCTAGTGGAAAGTTTGGCCTGGATAAAAGCAATATGAAGTATTACAACTACAACCAAATAGGATACTTTTCTAGGGAGTGTAAGGCACCAAGGATAAATGGTGACCAAGCATAATCCAGACCAAACTACACTGATGCAGCTCCTATATCTGAGAAGCCAAGCCAACCAAAACAACAAGCTGCTGTTGCTGTTGAAGAAGGAGGCTTTGACTGGAGCTTTCAGGTTGAAGATGTTTCTCCCAACCAAGCACTAATGGCTGACCATGAAGAAGCCAATGTATGAGAACATCTTTGTACACCTAAATGCATTGCTAATGTTAACATTTATAGGTCCTACAACTTGGAAGTGAGATCTGACCTTAAGTCCTTGAACATTTTATAAGATGATTTCAAAAGAGCTGAAAATGATTATAAACATAAAATAGAAGATTTAGAGAAAACAATTTCAACTCTTAAGCATGAGCATATAAATTACAGGACTCAAATCAAAGATCTTATTGCCAAGTTAACTGAATGCCAAGTTGAGCTTGTGATCAGCAAAGCCAAGGCAGAAAAGTGTGTTCTTGAAGAGGAAACCTTCAAGAATATCATATCTTCATCCATGCATGCAAAGATATTTTATCAGAATAGGCAGGGATTAGGATCAAGTGAGATAGCTCCTCCACATACATTACTATCTGTAAGACCTCCAAGGTGTGAAACTCGTCAAGATGAGCTGACCCTTATAGATCCCATCCAAGAAGATGATGAAGATGAAGAAGAGATAGTGAAGGATGGATCTGAAGTGAATAAAGAAGATCATCCTAAGAAGGGTCACTATTATCCTGGAGAAAAGAAAAAACCAAGGATGACCAAGTCTGCTAGGAAGAACTTGATCAAGGCAACCAAAAGAAAATCAAAGAAAGCCCAAGAGATCAAGACCACCTTCAACTCCAAGCAAAAGCAAGTTTTTATATTTAATGGATTTGAAGTGGTGAAGATTGAAGACTCAATAATGGACTCTAGTACCAAGAGTCCTAGTTCATGTCCAAATCATCCTGGTCAAGAGAAGAAGGCTAATCAAATATGCACCACTACTGCACAACCTGAGCCATTTAGTTCCAAGAGCAAGCCTCACCCAAAGAAGCCTACTGCATCATCTGTGAAGATAAAGAAGTAAGTGGAAAGAGATCAAGCTTAGCCTCTTACTAAGATGAAAACTCTCAAAAGTATGTGATAAAATCAACAGATGAAGGCTGAATATGAACTTATTTGAATAATAAGAACATACACAGGTTGATTTCCCCAAGGATCTTTTCTAATCTCTCAAACAAGATATAACAACATATTGTTATATTTTGTATTCAACAAACATCAATCATGGTATGGAAACCCATGATAGATGCTATGATATCAGTGTGTGTATGTTTGTGTGTGATTGTATGATTGCTAGTGCTTGGATGATAATAACTGCTTGATTGTATTGAACGTTCAAAAGCTTACAAAAGATTAGGGTAGTATGCTATTTATAGCCTATACAAAGAGCTATATACAATTACTAAACTACCCTTATGTAAACAAAAATTAGATAAAAATCCTAAGTCTATAAGCTGTCCGCTTTGGATGATTAGTTGTCCGTTGTGGATGTTAAGATGTCTGCTGTGGAAGTCAGATCACTTGTCCGCTGTGTATTGGATGCTGTCCGCTGTGAAGTGTTTCCATTGTTTGTTGTGCGCTGTAGGATGTTCATCCGCTGTGGATGAACATCCGCTGTGGGGTGTTCATCCGCTGTGGATGAACATCCGTTGTGGACGAACATCCGTTGTATGTTACTCATCCGTTGTGGGATGTCTTCATGCGTTGCGAGCACTTGGACTTGATCTTTATCCGCTGCATCCTCTTATACATCCTCTGTGGGCAGTTCTTCATCCGCTGCCGACACTTGGTCAAAATTTCTTTTATGTACAATCCTGAAAAAGAAACTTAAACACTGATTAGTGAATGTTATGATTGTTAATGATGCTAATGTGTTAGTTAATGATTGTTTGAATGTTAGAACACATTATGTTTGTTTATGGCAAGCATTATCCTTTTAAGCATTATTCCATTAAAGCACTTATTGAGTCCTATAATACTCCCCCTAAGGATGATGTTGCCATCTTTTTAATGTCTGCTTGTTAATGTTTTGTTTGTTAGAAACAATGTGTATTTTTTGGTGCTTGTTAATGATGTTGCCATCTCTTCTATTGATGATTGCATGATTGACTTGATTGATTGATTGTTTGATTGCATAATTGTCTATTTACTTGTATGATTGCTTGGTTATATGTATGTATGTATGATTCCATGTATGATTGATTGATTGTTCGATATATATGTTTGCTGGATAGATTTGTTATGTTTGTTTGAAAGGTTAGACATAATTGTTTGCTTTATTTGTCTGTTTGTATGTTAGGAACCTTTAAGAATGAGAAGGCCAACTTCTACTATACTCTTCTGCACCTCTGCAGTTGCATTCAAGGATTCTTCTACATCCTTTTCAGTTGCTTGATCTTTTTCAGCTTCTTTAACTTGATCTAATAAGGGTGTGATCCTCAATGCTTTTTTGCAGTTCACAATATGCTCAACAAAATAGTTCACTGCACTTTTCTGATCATCATATTTGCTTTTAATAGTGAGATGAACCAGCTGTTCTAGTATGGATTGGTCTAGGCTTTGCACATCAATGTTGTTGAACAGTGTAGTCACAATATGATTTCCCTTCATGATCTCAAGATTGTTGTCGTCTGATATCCTTATTCCTGTTATGCCTTCAATATGTGTTAGTGGTTTCTGTTTGGTTTCTAACCTCTGTTTGAGTGCATCATTCACGTACTCAGTCCCTAAAATTATTAACATATGTATGAAGTAGCAATAATCTCCCTTACATAGCACATCTTCTATTACTAGGAATGTCATTGTTTTCAGAAATGAAACATATGATGGATGAAGGAGTTTGATTTCCATAGGATCAAACAACCTTGTGTCTTGTGCTTCTTTTCCCTTAAGTTTTCTTTCAAGTACTATCTCAAAATAGGTTTTATCATAATACCATTTTGTAATTGGGTGATTGTACTGGTTACCATCAATCTTCTTCATAATTAGCTTTAAATCAGACGGCTTCATAGGATAACCAACCCTTTCTAAAAATTCTGGGTCAATATCAGAGGATGGTTCTTCACTTGTCTATTTCTTCTTGCTAGCTTCTTGTTGTTGTTTTCTTAGCTTAGCAATGTGAAGCTCATCTTTTTTGTCTGCCTTTTGTTTCATTTGATGATGATGTTTGTTCATGTGTGATCTTAATATATGAAAGAAATCTGCTCCCCTGGGATTATTTGTATGATTGACCATCCTTAGTTGCATCAGGTCTAATCTGTCTTCATACTTCAAGTATCCCAGTTAGGATATGTATGATAAGTACTGGACAAGTCCAGATACCCTTTTGATCAACAAAGCATCCCATGTTTCATCATACTTCCAAGCCACTATCTTTCTTTCATTTGCACTAGCAGAAAGAGTTATTCTATCATATAGTTTAACAAAATTTGTCTTCTTATTGATTATTTCTCTTACTTCATTACCTTCAGGCCATAGCCTGTGTGGCATGAACTGCCTTGGTTCCTCGATTGGGTGAAGCTCAAGTGGAGCTTGATGATAAGTTAATAGAGAAGATGCAGGATGATGAAGACTTATGGTTTTAATGCATTAGAATTCATGTTCTTGTAGATCTCTTTAGCCATTTCTTTTATTTGAGATAGAGATCTTCGTGCATATGACCCGTATGGTACTCTTGTGTGACTCAACCAACTTTTAACCTGGGAGTAGGTCATCTTCTCTATCTAAGGATCCTTAGGTAGATTCTTTTACAACTCTTCTTGATCCTTAATTTCCTTATACCTTCTGTATGTTTGCTCTGTTTCATTCTTCATGACTTCTTGAAAGTCTTTGAGCAAGTCTTTAACCTCAGAGAGGTTAAGTTGAGTAAATAAGTCATAAGGAAATCCTCTGGTGACTAACTCAATTCCCATCAATGTTTCAGGATCATCTGGGAAGAGTTCTTTTATGTTTTGAATGATCTCATTGTCATCTCCTTCTTCTTCTTCATCAGAATCAGTTAAGATAATAATAGGTTGTTGCTCAAGTGTTTGATCAATTTCACCTTCTTCAAGAGTAGCCTTCGAGCTTGTTTGTTATGGTTCATCCTCCACTTGTTCTATTTTGACTTTTAGCAACTTTAAAGGAGGAGATTGAGGTTCATCAACCTCTTCAACTGTCTGTTTTTTCTTCACTAAGGATGCTAAGTACAATCTTTTCCTCTTTCTTTCATAGGTTTTCATTTGAGGTTGAGATGTTGATTCTTGTTTGTTGGGTGATTCTGTTTGCTCATTTACTAACTCAGCAAACCGTTTAATCAGTTCCTTTTGTTTGTCTGTTAATGGATTGAATGGCACAATGCTTGTTTTTGCTGTATGTGGGTCAGGATAGTGGAAATGTTGCCTCAAAATTGGAGAGTAATGGATGTTTTCAAAGGGATTGGATTCACTGAATAATTGAACCATGGAATAAGATTCTTCAAGAATGACAAGGGCTAGTTCTGTTTGTTGATCATTAGAGCTTGTTTCTCTAATATTGGATAATGATTGATCAATGAACTCTTCATTCAACTCATGTTCATGATCATATGAATGTTCTTCCTCATTCATTCTATATTGATCCATATCTTCCAACTCTCTGTTTAGCCTTTTGATCTCTTCATTCTGAGCTGTAATAATTCTTTTCCATTCATCAATTTCAACATCTTTTGAATCAGATTGCTCAGTTAAGTAGGCAATATCTAGCCTTGCACTACTGAGGTCATGTTCTTTCATCTTTACCTCTTCATTTGATTGTTTGAGTTATTGTTCCAAAAACTAAACAATCAACTTTTAGGTTGTTTGATCTGCTTCAAGCTTTTCTATTTCCTTGTCTTTGCTCTTTAGCTTTTCTTTTAATCTCTTAGCTCTGTTGTTTGACTTTTCTATGAGCTTATTGTACTCAGTAAATAGAAACACTTTTGAGTACTCTATTTCTTCTTTAGTTGGAATTTCACTGCCCTGTTCATCACTTTCAACAGGATCTGCAGTGATTTGGTGTTCTTGTACATGTTTTTGTACTGAGGAAGTGCCAACCTCTTCTTCCTCAATTGATTGTTCTTCTAATGAAGCATTAATATCTCTTAATAAAGATAACAGTGTTTGTTGATCAGTGAAAGTTGGGCTTTGAGGTGGTGATGGCAAATGATGCTCAAATTGAATCTGCTCATGTTCTTGTGTTTCTTCTTGTTCATTGAATGGCTTTGGGATGGGTGCAACTTGTTCTTCCTGAACTATGTGCTCTTGTAAGGGTGCAACTTTTTCTTCTTGAATGATAGGAGCATGTTGTATGATTGGATCTTGGTGAATCACATTTTGGAAGAGCATGTGAGGGTCACCTTGACCGGGTATCCATACATTAGGAACAGGAAGGTCATGGTTTATCATAAGAGGTGGAACAGGAACCTCATCTCCTCGATAGAGGCTTGACTTGATTCTATTGAACACATGTTCATTAAAAAGAACAGGATGAAATACAGCTCCTTCTCTTGGTATGTTAGGCAGAAGATCATTAATGATCATCTGAAGAAATCTAGGGAACATCTGAAACTGGTTCCTTACTTTAGTCAAGTTGTAAATCATTCCATTAAGGATTTGAGCTGCAAAGTTGAATGGTCTTCTAGCAATGATACTTTCTATTGTAGAAGAGCTTTTCAAAGAAGTGGCATCCTGTTGGACTTTATCTTTCGATATGTGTGCATTAAGAATCTGAATTATGCACACATGTATGATTTCTTAATTTGTTTTCTATCAATGGTACCAGTATTGCCTATTTGCCTGAAAACATGTAGAACATAGTTCTCATCGAATTCTATTGGACCTTTTACATCCTCTTCTCCCAGTTGAAGTACTCTCCTGATAACTTCCTCAGAGATAATGATCTGCTGATTATGCACACTAGATATCACTACTTACTGATCATTGATTTGTTCCAGATGTGCATGTGTCCAAAACTGAACTATATGATCCTCATAATATTCTGGACTTGCAGTCATTGCATGAACCAACCTTGTTTGCCTTATTGAATGAATAATGTCTCTATAATTCTCTGCCTTAGGAGAATCAGCATTAAGGAAGGCACAGATGTTGTGATCTCTGACAAACACTAGGTTTGCCATATCTGCCATATGAAACTGAATATGTTAGTTGCTTGTATAACATGAATGTATGCTGTTTGAGAATATGAAATGTTGATCAAGTGTTCATTGTCTTGTGATTGTTATGAGATGATTAATTATGTATGTTTAACACTTGTGACTTGTTTAAAATGTATGTTTGATTGATATAATCATCTAAGACAGTTTGACTAATCCAAACTTAACTGCTTGGTTGATTTTGGTCATGAAAAACTTGTTGGATTCAATTTGTTTTGATCCAAATTGGTGTTGCAATGTGTTTGTTACAAAAAGTTGTTTTGTTCAATTCATACAACAATTACAACCTATAATAACTTGTTTATGAACTTCAGTTTGACCTTTTAAAGTCAAAATGGCCATTCAATGCACATTGAATGAATATGCATTTAATGCTTGTGTGTTCAATGCCATGCTAAATTAATTGTCTTTATGTGTTTGTCAATGACTTTTGAACATGTTTACTAAGTTATAACAAATTTGAAGTCATTTTAAACATTTTTCACAGATTAAACCTCAGTTTTTGTATGATTTTGGCAAGAACATCATGACTGTTCATAAACCCGATGAACACTTAATCAAATTACATCAAAACAACAGGCTTAATACATTCGACTAAGGTCATCTAACACTTATTCAATGTTTGATTTGGTTTAAAACTTCAAAAGATTCATGTTTGATTTTGGTTCAATGTTCGACTAGGTTGAACAATGTGTGAATCTAAACCAATGAACAAGATGTTTTAAAGGATGTTTGATGATTAGAAACATGTTGTTATACCTATTTGATTATGAATCAGACGAGAAATCAAATAGATTTTGGTTCACAATCGAACAGGGGTTTCAGGGTTTAAGGGTTTATCGCACTGTGAGTAACGTTCAAAAATTTTGATTTTCTCTCTCCCATTCGTGATGAGAGATAAAAAGTACAAGTGTTGCATATATATACAGCGGACAAAATGACTATCCGCTGTAGGTACAGTGTGTTTGTACGCTGTATGAATAGTAACTTAAAATTTTAATTTTAAGCCATGCACCGTGAATTACACATGCGCTGTGTGAACAATGCGTACATTATACAATTGTGTTCACAGCGGATGGTCATTTGGTCATGCGCTGTGTACACTTGAAAAGTCATACGCTGTGTTTTGACCACTTTTTTCAAAGAGGGTGAACATTTGTTAATGCATTGTGGACCCTTGAATGATTTTTGATTGTTCACAGCGGATTAACATTTGTTCATGAGCTGTGGATACTTTGAAGATTTGTTTGATTGTACACAGCGGATGAACATTTGTTCATGCGTTGTGGACACTTGAAAATGATGTGTGAATGTTTACAGCGTATGATTACCTGTGTGCATACACTGTATACACTTGTACTGTTTCTACAATGGATGACGAATGCTAGTCATGCGCTGTGGAATGTTACTGTATTCACAACGGATGTTATTTTGACATCATGCGCTGTGAACACTTGTATGTTCACTAGTGCATAGCGGACGTATGTTTGTTTTTTCCGCTATATACACTTGGTGTATTTTGCATCTTATGATGGTACTGTAGCTACAGTGGATGTATGATTGTAGGTCCGCTGTGACAACAGTTTTCAAAAATTTTAGATTTTTGTTTGTTTTGAACTAATGTCTTTCGAAACATATGTATGATAAAATTTTATTCCGAAAAAACATTTGTTTGATGAAACTTGCTTAAATCAAAATGTTTGTTTAAATATTTGATTTAAAATGTATATTAAAATGCTAAGATTTTAACATGATCAATATATGGATGCTAAGATTTTACTCACAAGCAATATTGTACATATGTATGTGTCAACCTGCTGTGTTTGGGTGCTGGCTTGACTTGGCTTTATTTAAAAACTCAAAATTTTGAACATTTCGAATTTTAAAAATGTATGAATATGCATAATTCTGCTGCCTTTGATATTTTCAAATTCAATTTCTCCCCCTAAATTTTTGCGTAGTTATAAAAACCATTTATAAAAATGGCAAAAATTTGTGTGTGTTTGAGAGGAAATTATCAAAGTCCAATTTTATTGCTTGTTTGATAAACACTTTGTAAGATAACATGTTATCTTACTTACAAATGAATGTTTTTTCATGTTTTGACGTGAATCATTTGCACATACCCTGAGATCATACTAGTCTAATTTTTTCACTGAGTTGTTTGAATGATTTTGAGAATAGACATAGACAAGTACATTGTTGATTGCAGATATTTTGATCCATTTAAACTCATGCATGGTATTAATGATTGATTGAAACAGTGAGTGATTATCATGTTTTAAGTTGATTGAAATGAGTTGTATGTACCCCACATCTGATTGTATGTATAGAACAACCCTCCTCAAGATATGCTAGAAAGCACTTTCAATACTTAAGACCTAGCTACTTAGGAGTATAAATGCTCAATTTGATCCATGTTGTTTGATCCTCATTGGAATTCTTTTTCTCTTCACTTTGAAAGGTGATCCTCTTTGGGATTCTTTTGTTTCATTCATAAGGAATGTAGTCTAAAAGACTTTATTAATTGTTCATCCAAGATGGATGTGTTCCTCATTAGGAATCTTTTTGATCATGATATAGGTCATTCAGGTCTGAGCTTAGCACAACAAAGAATGTCTTGGTGTTACTCCAGGTCTATGAAAAACATAATAGAGGAGAGACTTGTATGATTGAGCAATTTTAAACTGTTTCACTTGGTGTATTGTAGTTACTTTACAAGAAACCTATGTTGGATAGATCAATACTCACCAGAAACCAAGATGTGTTGTTGACCACACAATCATGAGAATTTAGTTCTTCACTGTTGTATGTGATGTTAGGTGTCCCATGCTGAGCCTATCCACATATAAAACTAAGTACTATCAGTCTTTATTAGTGGAAAATGACCCAAGTGAATAATGAGCTAGTGTACTATCATTTCTCATGAGTGGTATGTGTGATTCAAGATGTTTGATTATATGAAAACATGAATGTTTGTTTGATATCTTGATTTTGAAAGATGCTTGTTGATGGTTAATTTGGACTTTGACAAAATCAAGCTTGTTTGAAATTAATGTTTTGAAAACATTACTTTTTTTATTCATAGTTTTGACTGAACAAGAAATTCAAATCTTGTTGAATCAAATGGTTTGGTAAACAGGTCAGCTAATTGATTATCGGTATGGACTTTGATCAACTTTATCAGACCCTTTTCTGAGCAATCTCTCAAAAAGTGATATCTGATATCTATGTGTTTGGTTTTTGAATGTTGAACTGGATTGTCAGTGATAAACATGGAAGAAGAATTATCAATGTGTATGGGTGTTTAAAGAAAATTAAAGCCATAATCAAGCATTTAGTTTTGAATCCAAAGCACTTGAGAACAACATGCAGAAGCAGCTATGTATTCTACTTCAGCTGTTGACACAAAGACATTTGTTTGTTTCTTGCACTACCAGGAGATCAATCTTGATCCAAGAAACTGACAACCTCCTGTAGTGGATTTTTTGTTACTGTTGCATCCACCATAATCACTGTCTGTGTATGCATATAAAGAAAAATCTCCATCTTTTGGATACCATAGACTAAGAGTTGGATTGCTTTTTAAATATCTGAAGATTCTCTTTACTGCATTTATGTGTGATTCTTTTGGATCTGCTAGGTATCTGGCACACATGCATACTGCATACTTGATGTTTGGTTAACTTGCTGTTAGGTACATCAGTGAGCCTATCATTGATTTGTAGAGTTTCTAATCAACTAATGTTCCTTCTGTATTAGGTCCAAACTTCAATCCAGTTGCAAATGGTGTCTTGCTTGATGTGCAATCAGACATATTGTATTTCTTTAAAATCTGATTGACATATTTTCTTTGCTTAATAAAAATTCCTTCATCTGATTGTTTAACTTGAAGACCAAGGAAGAATGTAAGCTTATCCATTGAACTCATTTGGAATTTTGATTGCATAAGAGTTTCAAACTCTTTTCAAAGTTGGATGTTTGTGGAGCCAAAAATTATGTCATCCACATAGACTTGAACTACTAACAAGTCTTGTTTTTTTTCGTTTTAAGAACAATGTCTGATCTATTTTCCCTCGGGTGTACCCATTCTGTAGTAAAAACTTAGATAAAGTTTCATACCACTTCCTAGGTGCTTGATGAAGACCGTACAGAGCTTTATCTAGCTTGTAGACTCTGTGAGGGAAATCCGGATCTTCAAACCCTGGTGGTTGAGAAACATATACCTCTTCACCTATCTTTCATATAGGAATGCACACTTGACATCCATTTGGAAGACTGTGAAGTTTTTGGATGAGACATATGCAAGGAACACTCGGATGGCTTCAAGTCTAGCTACTGGAGCATAGACATCATCATAATCAATGCATTCCTCTTGAGTATATCCTTAGGCAATTAGCCTTGCTTTGTTTTTGATGACAATCCCTCTGTCATCTGCTTTGTTCTTGAAAAGCCATCTTGTGCCAATGGCGTATTGACCTTCAGGTAGATCAACCAGCTTCCATACCTCTTGCTTTCTAAATTGCTGTAATTCTTCTTGCATTGATTATATCCAACTGTTGTCTTTAAGTGCTTCTGTGATGTTTTTGGGTATAGTTAAGGATAGGAAGTAGGAGTGCAAGCAAATGTTGTTGTGTCAGATTGACTTCGTGTCAACCTGGTATTGAGGTCACCAATGACGTTTTCTATAGGATGATCTTTGTGAACTCTGGTTGTTGTAATCTGATCAATAGGGATGGTTGAATCAAGATTAGTGATTGTTTGGTTGGGTGATGATGGATGAGCAAGGGTATTTGTTGATGTTTGTTTATCTGGTTGTGTGGTTTCATTGAAAGTTTGTGGTGAATCATGAAAGAAATCTAAGAATTCATCTTCATGATATGCATCAGGTAATGAATGATAGTCATCATCTTCTTCAACTATGGTTGGATGTTGTGGTTGGGTGGTCATAGGTGTTGATGAAGATGGTGTGTTTGATGATGTTCCTTTTGATGTGTTTGTTTGTTCTGGAGGAGTTGAAACTATGGTACTTGAAGGAGTAATGTTTGTTTTTCTTGGAGGATCAGCAGTTAAAGGAACATCTATGGTTGTTGGTGGAACCATGGGATACTCATTGTCATCCTTGGTACCTAAAACATCAAAGTAAGATGTGTCAAATGATTTTGTTAAAGAGTTAATATCAAACAACCAGTTTGATCCAATGACTTTCTTTATGAAAGAGTGTTCATTAAAAAAACATCTGTGGTTTCTTCCACTATATTTAGTCTTGGATTGTATACTCGGTAAGCTTTGGAGCTTCTTGAGTATCCAACAAAAAATCCATCATCTGCTTTTGGAACAAACTTAGATAATTGTTCTCCGGTGTTTAATATTGAAGTAGAACATCCAAACGCTTTAAGAAATCCAATGAAAGTTTTTTTTTAAATATTAAGTCATATGGTGTTTTGGAATGTTCTTTGATGATCAATGTTCTGTTTTGAATGTAGCAAGCTGTATTGATTGCTTCAGCCCAAAAAGATATGGGTAATAGAGAGTCAGCTAGCATTAATCTAGCAGCTTCTATTAATGTTCTGTTCCTCCTTTCAGCAACTCGATTTTGCTGAGGAGTCCTTGCTACACTAAATTGATGACTAATTCCTTTTTCTGCACTAAAAGAAAAAATAGAGTCATTTTTAAATTCAGTACCATTATCCCTTCTTAAAGATTTAACTTTAAGATCCAATTGATTCTCAATTTAAGTGATAAATGATTTGATGATTTCTGATGTTTCTGACTTGTGTAGTAAAAAGAAAACCCATGTGAATCTTAAGTAATCATCTACTATAACAAGATAGTATTGCTTCTTTCCTATACTAAGGATGTTTGTTGGGCCAAAAAGGTCCATGTGAAGCAATTTGAGTGGTGTGTTGTTAGAGTTTACCAATTTTAAATATGGGACACTCTGTGTTGTTCTCCTTTCAGACATGCTGTGCGGTGGTCTGTACAGAAGAATTCTTTTTGTGGTAAACCTATTACTAAGTCACCTTTTACAAGTTGATTCATTCTGTTATAATTTGAGTGTCCTAAATGTCTGTGCCACAATTGGGAAACATCTTCTGATGCTTTTGATAGTAAACATGTTTCAGGTGTTGATGCTGAAACAATGTTCATATCAACAATGTATGTGTTGTTATGACGAGGTGTTTTCAAAAGGATACAATCTTCTGGAATTTGAAAACCCGTCTTAAGGATGTAGTTGTTGGTGGAGTCAAATAAGGTGGCATATCCTTTATCACAGATTTGGGATACGCTAAGAAGATTGAACTGGAGGTTGGAGTAGTAGTTGACATTTTCAAAGCTAATCAACCCATTTGATATCTTTCCTTCACCAGTTATCTTTCCACCCGTCTTATCTCCTCCAAAGGCTACATTTCCTCCATGTTTGCTTTTAAAATCCTAAAGGAGGAAACAATTGCTAGTCATGTGATGGGAACATCCACTGTCAACATACCATATGTTGTCAGGCCTTCTTTGATGTCCCTGTAAAATCAAAGAAATTAGTTAGATGGTGCAACCCAAGCCAAGATGGTCTTGGTTTTTCCATCTTTTCCCATAACATATATTTATTATAAAGTGGCATTATCTGATGGTTTTGAAAATCTAGGCACACTGGATTTCCTTTGAATGTTTTTAGCTCTGTCGGGAGAAGTACTTTGTGCTCTTCTCCTTTGAGTGCCAATGTTTGATGGTTGTCTGTTCTGAGACTTATGTCTCCTGTTTGGTTGTTTAAAGTTGTCATAAAAATTTTATCATTATTTAAAACAACCTTTTGATGAGGAGTTTGTCTTGGTGCTCCTCCTTTGTTCTTGTTAGGAACAAGTGTCTGTTTCTCAGTTGATTTCTCAACTTGAGGCTGTTTGTTTTGGTTTTTGTTTTTCTTATTGAAAAAATAGTTTGTAGTGCTATGATTGTTTCTTCCACAAATTGAACAATAATTGTAAAAATGGCACTTTTAGTACTATGATTGTTCATGTTACATTACTTGCAATATTTACCATATTTGCATTATTCAGTGGTGTGAGTGTATTGATCACACCATTCACAGTATGGTAGATTTGCATTGCCTTGTTTGTTTATAACTTTTGATTTTAATTTGATTTTAAAGGTACAGTGGAAGATCTAGCTTTTCTTCCACCAGAGCAGATGTCAAAACCTTTTGTCTTCTTTGTTTGTTTAGTCGGTGTGTATATCAACCACACTTGAAACTTTTAGAGTTTCAGTAATTGGTTGATCTGACTCATCATACAAAAGATCAACATCATCTTCATCTGTTGTTTGTTCATCAAATTCATTATTTTCTCCTTGATAAAAATCTATTATTTTGATGTGTGGATGTGCTTGGCTTTTAACAAATTTTATCAAAGATGTTTTTGATATTAATGATGATTTTGATGATGATGATTGTTTTGAATCATCAGTCCGGTCATATGGGTCAAGAGACTCACCCAGTGTGTTTGTCATGGAGTCAGGTAAAGGAACATAATTGTCATTATAAGGTGGGTTAACCTTATTATATCCTAAACCTGAAGGGTCTTTGAATGCCCTTTGCTGAGCAAGAAGTTCTTCAAACTTCTTGTTGCTCACCTGAAATTTCTAAAGTTTCACTTCAGTTTCAGCCTGTATGGTTTTTGATAAAGTCAAAGATTCAGAGAGTTGCTCTACTTGAGCTGCTAGTGTTAACTTTTCAAACATTAATTTGTCCAAATCATTTTGTAATGAAAGAATTTTTGCTCCATATTGTTTTTGTTAAGATTTTAAACTTTCATTTAAAATGTTTGTTTCATTTACTTTCTTGGAAAGTTTGTTTGCATGTTCTTTGTATCTGTTGACTTCATCAATGCATGCTTGTGTATAGAGGTTATCCCTTACCTTTTTTGGGATTTCTGAAATCTTATCTTCTATGTTTGCCATGAGTGCCTGATCAGGAGATTGGATCTCAGCCTCGTACATACTCCAATCACACTCACCATCTTGTTTGATAATCATTGCTGATGATTAGAGTGTTGATTTGGACTATATTGCGTGATTTGAGGTGGAGTTGGTGCAACTAGAATACTGAATGAAGGTGGGATTTGTCTATTTGAATGGTAGCTGCTAGATGCTTGTGGTTGATTGTTGTTCCTGTCATCTCGTGGTTGTTGGCAGTCTCTTGAGAAATGACCATACAATTGACAGTTGTAGCATCTCACCTTCATTTTATCAAAACCAATTTTGGTTTTCTTGTCCATGCTAAATCCTCTATTTCTCTGAAGAAACCTTTTTGATCTATAGGCAATCATCGCCATAGACCACTGAAGATCCATTTCTTCAACCATGTCTGGTGGTAACTCATCTAGGTCTTGTTGGATGATTTGAGATGGTGTGAGGCTTGCACCCAAGTATGCTTCAAAGCTAGTTGAGAAAGCTGCATAGGCTGCTTTCTGCTCTTCACTTTGTAGAATGATAGTGAGAGCATCTATGGGTTTCTCACATTTATGCATGTTTTGATTCTTTGGCTGTTGTTGTTTGCTAGAACCGGATCTGTGAGGATTATGTTTTCTTTGTGGTGTTGCTTCATAGGAAGCATGAACACCAGTCTTTTTAGACTTCTGTTTGGTACTGGATGATTCAGGGGCTGAGAAGAAGGAGGTTTCATTTATATCTAAAAATTCTTCATCTTCATCTTCTCCAGTGATGTCAAAAATGCACTGTCTGTTTGTTGTAGTTTCTTGAACTTGTAGGATTCTACGTGTTTGATTGTGCTGTTATTCTTGGATCTTTCGTCTAGTTCTAATGCTTCAACTTTAGCAACTAGAGCATCTAGGGACAATGCTTCAAGATCCAATGTTGCTTTCATCAGAGAGATTAATTGAGTCCAACTCTCTAGCAGTGTATGCAACATCTTTTTGTTGATCTCCATAGATTCATACTTGAGACCTGTAAGATCATCTGAAGATTATGAGGCTGATGCAACCAACAAGCCAGAACAACCAAGTCTTCCATGCATGCACTAAGGAATAAAGATGAACTAGCTTTGGAAGTCTTACACTCTCGAATGTGTCTAAGTGTAAGATCTTCCGAAGCTAACAGTTCAAAAGGAGTTACTTCGGAAGTTTCACACTCAAATAGAAAAATATTCTAAGTGTGAAATCTTCCGAAGCCAAAGACCAGCATCTTCCAAAGCCAAAGATGAACTCTTTCGAAGCTTCAGAGACAAAGTCTTCCGAAGCTGTGAAGACTGATTTCTTCAGAGGACAGAGAAAATATGCTTTCTCTGAATCAACTTTTGATAAAGCTGACACACTTTCCGCTGCCTGCTCTGGTGGTTCACCTACTTTACACAAGTTGGTGAAACTTCCATGCTTTATCAAAAAGTAGGAATGGTCTTTGTCTGTAACTTACCTTACTTGTTTCTGTAGACTTTTTGTATTAGGAAAAGTCAGTGAGCTATGGCATGTCATAGTCACTAGTCAAATGGCAATCTGCCTTTTGACTGTAGATTGATCTTGTTGTCTAGATTAGTCAAATCCTAACTGTCTTTACATGTAAGTGACGGTTGTAGGTTGTAGTATAAAAGTGTCTCAGGTCCTTATAATTTCTTTATGCTTTGTAACACTTGTAAAAGAACTTGAGATCAATATACAACACCCTTAAAAACCAATCTTGTGTTGTTCTTAGTTCTTTTTCCTTTAATTTACTTGTGTTCTTAGTATCATCTATCTCTAGTTACCAGTTCCCTATTTGAATTGTTAAGTGATCTAAGATCTCTCCTCAGTGTGAAACTAAGTGTTAAGTACCCTTACCCGGTCCTGCAATTGGTATCAGAGCATTCCAGGCTCTTGATTGTAAGATCTCACCATCTTTAATCCTCTTAGCTTCACACACCACTTAACTCTTCAAATGGCAGCTATCTCTAAGGCTGATATGGAAATTAGAACTATGACAAAGTCCCCATTGATCACTCCTGATGATTTTGACATTTGGTGCCAAAGAATGGAAGGCTTCATCAAGTCTCAAGATTCCAGGATGTGAGAGTCTATTGTCAATGGACCTCATGTACCATGCACCTCTTCAGCTGCTGCTGGTGGTGGCATGATACCAAAGGAGAGGGCTGACTTTTCTGATGAAGACTGGAAGAGGATTGATATTGATCAGAAAGCCATGACAGCCCTCCAAACTGCTCTTCCAAACTCCATAAAGGTTTCAAGAAGTGCAAGACCGCTAAACAGCTATGGAATGCACTGAAACTGATGTATGAGGGGTCCAATGAAGCCAAGGAAAACAAGAAGGACCTCCTGAAGCAGCAGTTTGAAAACTTCACCTTCAAGACAGGTGAAACCATGACTCAACAATACTTCAGGTATATTGAGATTGTGGATGCTCTGGCTGATGTTGGAGTAACTATTGAGAACAGGGATATTGTTAGGAAGTTCATGTCCTCTCTTCCCAGACAATGGACACACTACTGTGTCATCATTAAGAGGACTGAAAACCTCAAGACCCTTACTCTCATTGAGTTGTATGGGATTCTCAGTGGATACCAGATGGAGATGAACATGCAAAATTCATCTGGTAACTCCAATACTCACCAGAGTTCAGCCCTTCATGTGGGTGAAAGGGGTAGCAGAGAACCATAACATCATCTTATCTGCTACCCTGAAACTTCACAAAAGGGTCATTTCATCACCTTCCTAGAGACACCCAGAGAGAACTGCAGTTGCTGTTGAAGAAGGAGGCTTTGACTGGAGCTTCCAAGCTGAAATGCTTCTCCAAATCAAGCACTCATGGCTGACCATGATGAAGCCAAGGTATTAGAATATCTTTTCTCTCCTGAATGTATTGCTAAAGTAATCAGATACAGGTCCTACAACTTAGAAATGAGATCTGATATTGAGTCTTTAAACATTTTAAAAGCTGATTTTTAGAGAGCTGAAAATGATTATAAGCTTAAAATAGAAGATCTAGAGAAAACAATTTATCACACCCTCAAAATCCGAGTGCGGGGTTTTACCGCGAGGCGCGTGACATACCAGGATCTCATTCATTAGTTACTCAGAACTACTCTATATGTACAAACATTCAAAATCAAAGTTTAACTTTAAATATTGTGGAAGCGTTAAATAAACCAGAAAACCCAAAATAATGTAACATGATTTAAAATGCGCAAACAAACGCGCCCAAGTATTATACAAAACTAAAGCATAATGTTTAAACAACATAATCCAAAAAAAAAAACATTGTTTCATAACATGCGAACAACACCATGATGCTGACCCGTGTAATGTGCTCCTAGGCAATAGCAACCTTAACCTGAGAATAGCATACTAAAGAGTCAACACAACGGTTGGTGAGTTCAAGAGTTTGCGTTAAACATAAATCAATAACAGTTGCACAATTTAAGAAGTGTATTGTAATAGATAGCTAGTCTATAAACAAATAGTAATAATCATAGCGATTCCACGATTGAAGCTGAATGTGTTACGTTTGTTTCCTCCTGACACGACATACCAGGTCGTGACAATGTTCGTTAGGACAAAATTGCACCCGTTTGACCTCGAGTCGCACAGGTGGGGCTCGTCAGACCCAGTAGTACTACCCAAAATTTCCCCGCTAAATCATTATTAACAATCCGAAAGTGTGAGGACTTTCCATGGTAATCATCACTATATTATACTATACACAACTCATATAAATAAAGCATTTGTAAAAATAGAATGCTATCTCCCCCAAAAAAGATTATGTAAAAAAAGTAGGACATGAACTCACCTGATGCGCGTAAGGAATTACTTAAGGCTTAACTTGACAAGAAAGAGTGGATAGACAACCCTCAGAGGTCACCTAGAACACATGAGTACATAAGTACGTGTACACAGAATCATAATGAAACCTTAAGTGCTCTACAAACCAAAGAACTCAAGGTTTTAGAAGACAAGACACAGTTGACCCAGTTGACCCGTTGGTGACATTATAGGTGAAATTCCATTCAAACAAGCATAACAGTCCATCACACATGATTAACATACAAACTGATCACATATGACACTTCATTACCCACATGTACTACCTAGATCATCATACAGCCAGATATCATACAAGTCATGCGAATCTCAAACAATTATCATGCTCAACATAGCTACAACACAACCAATGCATCATACATAGAATCAAATCATGCACAGCATGCCATGTGAAGCCACTCACGACTTCACACCCTAAACCCTGCCAATCCTACTAAGTAGGGGCCTCAGATTTGCACGCGTGTATGATGACCATCAACATACCATTTAACAGAATTCTTATCACCCAAGATGTTCAACCATGATCAACTACAATCCAAACAATAGCCTATCATAACCCCTATGACCCATATCCAGATAATCCCACAAACAGGCCAAACCTACCAATTAACCCAATAAATATTCATACACCCAAACAATACATTCTACTACCTTAGAAACCATCCATGAACATACTAGCATGATCCTAATGTCCCAGACATGCCCAAATCACCATATTCAAGATTTCGTACAATTAAAGTTTCCCTTTTGGGAAAGTACATCCCAAAATCTATCAAACACCCAATACATTCATGAATTCATTACTAATATACCAATTCAAGCTCATAATAACATCTAGACATGATCAACAACATCCAATCATCATAATTCATCAATCTTTCTAACCAAAAGTTACTACTTTTAGTAAGACATGAACTATATTCATTCTTGGATTTCTAACATTCATATCATCAATCTAACACCCAATCATCATCACAAACACATTAACAACATCAATTCATCATCAAATCACCATATTTATGCAAATAAAGTTACTATTATTAGTAACCTATGAACAACGCATCAAAATCGCAACTTTCTTGCATAATCAACGTTAACTAACATCTTTATAACCTAACTAACATACTAACATCAATAAACAACATAAAATCAACACCCAATTTCAAGTTTCGACTCTAGGGTTTCGGCCATTCATAAAAACCATCAAAAACATGCAAAAATCTAACCTTTAAACGTGTATTGGCTTGGAATTAAAGATTCTAACGTGTTGTAGTACTTGAAATCGACCAAAACCGAATGGGAATCACTTGTTCTTGCTTGAAATCGAAGTGTGGGTGAAGAGAATGAGGTCACGGCCGATGATAGGGTTATTAGGGTTTGAGTTTTGATTTTTGTTTAATTAATAAATCATAATTACCCTTTTAAACCTTATAATTTGTATTTTTATAAAATTAAGCTTTTAACACTCTTTTAAGATGTTTTTAACTAAAATAATAAACATATGAACTAATAATAACAATTATATGTTTTATCTTTACTGAATACAAAACATACGGATTAAATACACACGTTTCCACGTTACGCGATAAAATTCACAATTAATATTTAAATCACGTAATCACAACCAATAATCAACATAGAAATTATAGTTTAACATTATTAATTATTATTAAGTCACCAACGTTCAACGACAACTAGTGTGTGCTCACGACACGTGTATGCAAGACTTAACGGAACTAACGGAGTTTGGTAACGAAAAATTACCGGATGTCACATTATCCCCATGTTGAAAGAATTTTCGTCCCGAAAATTACGTTACATGGTGAGTGTTCCATCACTGGTCTACTGCATTGGCATAAAGTAATCGAAATCGAGTGAGTTTTGGGTGAGTTGTCACACAATTTCAACTCTTAAACATGAGCAAACAAACTACAAGGCTCAAATAAAAGATCTTGTTACTAAGTTGACTGAATGCCAGGCTGAGCTTGTGATCAGCAAAGCCAGGGTGGAAAAAAGTGTTTTTGAAGAAGAGACCTTTAAGAACATAATATCCTTATCTCTGCATGCAAAAGTTTGTTATCAGAATAAGCAGGGACTGGGATCTTGTGAGATAGCTCCTCCACACACTCTATTATCTGTAAGATCTCCAAGGTGTGGAACTAATGAAGATGAGCTTCCCCTCATAAACCCTAGTGTTGAAGAGAATGAAGAGGAGATGGTGAGGGATGATTCTGAAATGAGTGAAAAGAGTAAATCCAAAAAGGGTCACCATGCTCTTGAGGAGAGTAAGAAGGCTGGTATGACAAAGACAAAGAGGAAGAACTTAATCAGAAGAGCAAAGAAAAGATCAAAGAAGGCTCAAAAGATCAAGGCCACTTTTGACCCCAAGCAGAAACAAGTGTTCATCTCTGCATGGTTTGAAGTGGTAAAGGCTGAGGAACAACTACAAACTCTAGTACCAGGAGTTTTAGTATAGTTCCAACTAATTCCAGCAAAGAGAAGACTGAATTGATGTGTACCACTGCTACACAGTCTGAACCATCCTCCTCTAAGAGAAATTCTCTCCTTAAGAAAATTGCTGCATCATCTGTGAAGAAAAGATAGAGAAAGAAAGTGTTCAAGTTCAGTCTTGCTCTCAGAAGAAGACTCCCAGAAGGAAGCAAACGGACTGCATCATGTGTGGTAGTACTTCTCATCTGGCTAAGGATTGCTTCTACAATCCTAAAAGTACTATCCACATAGTCAAAGAAATGGCTTCTGGGAAGAAGAAGGAAAAGAAAGCTTCGGAAGGAAAATCTGTTTCCTTCGGAAGCTCCAAAATGAAGAAGAAGGCAAAAAAAATTGCTTTCGGAAGAAAATTTGGTCTCGGAAGAAAGGAATGATTCCGAAGTACTGAAGCTTGCTGCAGTGAAAGCAAGATCTTCCAAGGTCCAGTCTCCAAATCTTCCGAAGCTACAAAAGCTTCCCAAGCTTTGAAGGTCAAGCCAAATTTTCCAAAGGTGGTGTGGAAGATGAAGAAGACCGTGTGACTAAAGATTCTTCATCAGCAACAGCAAATAATCCTCAGAGCCTGAACATAGGATCACTTACTGTTTCATTGCCTTCAACTCATTTTAACAACCCCAAGACTAATAAGGCTTGGGCTTCCAAATGTAACTAAGTCATCTCCTTTTATGCAGGGACAGCCAAAGGCAAACAGAAATGTGTGGATCATTGATAGTGGCTGCTCCAGGCACATGACAGGCAATGAGTCCTTACTTCAAAACTTTGAAAGATTTGATGGAGGACCAGTGCTTTTGGAGGAGATGCAGGAGGTTACATTACTGGCAGGGGCAAGGTTACAAATGGTAAGCTCAGCATTGAGAAGGTAAACTTTGTCAAGGTGCTTGGATACAATCTTCTTAGTGTGTCCCAATTTTGTGACCAAAAACATCACATGCTCTTTACTGAGCATGAGTGCATTGTTGTCAAGCCCGGGGTTGATATTCCTCAAGAGCATATTCTACTCAGAGCCCCCAGGAGAGGGAACATGTACAAGATGGATCTGCAGGAAACATCTCCCTCTGGAGAAGTTTCATGCTTTCTATCTAAAGCAAATAGTGACGAGTCTTTCCTTTGGCATAAAAGAATGTGCCATGTAAACTTTAAAAACATGAATAAATTGATTAAGAATGATTTGGTAACTAGAATGCCAAAGAAAGAGTTTACAAGTGATGGCCACTGTGTTGCATGCCTGAAAGGGAAGCAACACAAAGTGTCTCACAAGCCAAAGGAAATGAACTCTATCACTACTCCCCTACACTTGTTACATATGGATCTATTTGGCCCCACCAGTGTAATGAGTCTAGGAAGGACCTCTTACTGTTTAGTGATCACAAATGATTTCACAAGATTCACTTGGGTGTTTTTCCTTAAAACTAAGGATGAAACCCTTGAAATCTTAAAGAACTTCATTCTGAAAATTAAGTATCAATCTGATCACAAGGTTAAGACCATAAGATGTGATCAAGGAACTGAATTTAAAAACCAAATCCTTGATACATTTTGTGATGAAAATGGTATTTCAAGAAAATATAGTGCTCCCAGGACTCCTCAGCAAAATGGTGTTGCTGATAGGAGAAACATGACACTTATTGAAGCTGCTAGAACCATGTTGTCTGACTCTAAACTGCCTATCACCTTCTGGGCAGAGGCTGTCAACACAGCCTGCTATGTGCATAACAGAGTTTTAGTGGTTAAGACACATGGTAAGACTCCTAATGAACTGTGGCACAAAAGGGGACCATTCATTGGTTTTCTTAGAACATTTGGATGTCCTTGCACCATCTTGAATACCAAAGATCAAATAGCCAAGTTTGCTGAGAAATCAGATGATGGACACTTTGTTGGATACTCTTCTCAAGTTAAGGCTTATAGAGTATACAATCTCAGTACTAGAATCATTAAGGAGTCAGCCAATGTGACTTTCAATGAACACACACCTTGTGTGAAAGGTTTTGGTCTGGATTGGCTGTTTGATCTTGATTTAGTTACCAACTGTTTTAACAAGTCTTATGAGAATGTTTCAGGATCTACAGATAACATATTAACAGAAGATCCTGATCCAAGATTTGAGCTTAGAAGACCAACCAAGAAGACTACTTCAGCTCCAGTGGTGACTAACCCTGTAATTGAGGCTCCTATCAGCACAAGCATGAAAAATACTGCTGATTCAACTAAATTGCCTTCAAATTCCAGCTCAGAGGCTCAGAATTCAGGAGAAGGAACTTCTAATGCAGGAGGAACTAGAGGTGGTGTCAGTGATCAAGAATTTCTTGATGCTGATAACCACTCCATTAAAGACAAAATGAATGATGTCACACACTCATTGGATCAAGTTTCTCTTGATAAGTGTGCTGATGTAGTAGGAGACACCTTATTGGCAGATTAGAATTTCTCAAATTTAGATCTGTCCAACCAACTTGCTGTGATCCCTCAACTACGGATCCACAAGTCACTTCCCACCACAAACATCATTGGAAATATTTCCTCAGGGGTAAGAACAAGGGACAAACTCATGACAGCCATGTTTTTCTACATGCTTGTTTCTTATCCCAGATAGAGCTGAAGAAAGTTGACGAGGCTTTGAAGGATGCAAGCTAGATTGAAGCTATACAAGATGACAGAAGGTGTGGAACTTATGCCCTCTTCCTCAAGAGAAGACTGTCATAGTTACCAAATGGGTATTCAGGAACAAGAAGGATGATAAAGGGATTATTATCAAGAACAAGGCTAGACTGGTTGTCCAAGGATACACTCAAGAAGAAGGGATTGATTACACTGATGTTTTTGCTCCAGTTTCAAGACTTGAAGCTGTAAGAATATTCCTGGCTTATGCTACATCCAAGGATTTCAAGGTCTACCAACTTGATGTGAAATGTGCTTTTCTCTATGGGGTGATTGATGAAGAAGTTTATATTAAACAACCACCTGGCTTTGTAGACCCAGATCATCCTGATTATGTCTGTAACTTGATAAATCTCTATATGGACTGCATCAAGCTCCAAGAAAGTGGTATGAGACACTATCAACATACCTCTGTCATCATGGATACAAAAAGTACTATTGATGGGACTCTCTTCATCAAAGAAACAGGGAATGACACACTGCTAGTTCAAATATATATAGATGATATCATCTTTGGTTCAACTAATCCAAAGCTCTGCAAAGACTTTGAGATGCTGATGAAGAATAGATTTGAAATGAGTGCCATGGGGGAACTCAGATTCTTTTTAGGAATTCAAGTGAAGCAGGTTGAAGATGGCATCTTCATTAGTCAGTCAAAGTATGTACAAGACATACTTACAAGATTCAAGATAACTGACTATAAGGTTGCAAAGACACCCATAGCCAAAAACCACTCCCTTGGTCCTGATCTTGAGGGGGAGTGTGTTGATGAACATCTCTATAGGGCTATGATTGGGTCACTTATGTACCTTACTGCTAGCAGACCTAATATTATGTTTGCCATATGTATATGTGCAAGATATCAAGCCAACCCCAAGATGTCACACCTAATCACTGTCAAAAGGATTCTCAGATACCTCAAAGGTGCTCCAAATCTAGGCTTTTGGTATCCAAAGAATTCAGACTTTAATCTATATGCTTATACAGATAGTGATTATGGTGGCTGCAACATGAATGCAAACTCCACATCTGGGGGATGTCAATTCCTTAGTGGAAGGATAGTCTCTTGGCAATGCAAGAAGCAATCCTGTGTGTCTGCATCAACTGCTGAAGCTGAATACATTGCTGCTGTAAGCTGCTGTGCTCAAGTGCTCTGGATTCAAAATCAGATGCTAGACTATGGGTTTAACTTCAAGAAGACTCCCATCTACATAGACAACAACAGTGCCATCTCCATTACAGAAAATCCTATGCAGCACTTAAGAACCAAACATATCAACATCAGGTATCATCTGATTAGGGATAATTTTGAAAAAGGATTGATCAAACTAATCAAAGTTAACACAAATGAACAATATGCTGATCTGTTCACAAAGGCATTTGATGAACAGAGATTTAAATATCTTGTATCAGCTATTGGGATGATTAACTTTGAATAGATTTTCCTATAACTTAATCAAATTTATTTCCTAAAACTGTGTGTCCTAAGTTGTCTATTAGATCACCTCATAAGCCCAGTTCTCTTTGGAAGAAAACTAACTTTTAATTGATATTCCTCAGATTTATGAAAATTTACCTTCGGAAGAACTCAAATTGCCTTCGGAAGCTTTGCTACAAAGCTTCCAAAGCCAAAATTGCCTTCGGAAGTTTTACAACTTCCAAGAAAACTAACTTTTTGGGCGCACTTTTTCAGAAGTAGGACCCACTTGCGGATTTCAAAGTTTATCTTCTTGTCATAACTTTGTCTCAAATCCACGACATATATCTTCCAAACGGTTCTATTTTGTCTCTCTACTCTCACTGATCCTTACCCTAAATTTACCCCCAAAGTTTCATCTTCTTCTTCCTTTCTTCACTGCAAAAGCTTCCTCAAATGGCCAACATTGATCGTCGCAACGACCCTGATTTTTCCATGCACCTACACAGGCAACATAATCAGGTTGCCCTGTTACACTCTGAGAAGGATCCAAGCTTCTCAGATGTGTGTAGGTACCTTTCTTCGTCACACTACTTCACCTCCCTTACAACTGATCCTCCTCTATAGGAGGATCGGTTGCTTGAGTTCTGGAGGACCTGTCAAGAGGTCACCATGGACGGGGAGAAGGCACTGTCTGCTACAGTGTAGGGGAGGACAGTTTTCATCACTCCTTCCATCATAAACACCCATTTGCAGCTGGATGATGAAGCAGGTGAGCTGTCCTTTTCTAAATCTACTGTCAACCACTCCTTTCAGCAGATGGGCTATGAAGGTGACTTCTCAGTCAAAACCTTCAGGAAGGGGAAGGTCTTATCTCAATGGAAATACCTCCTCCATGTCGTCATTCATAGCCTTTCTAACGAGCATGGAGGATGGGATCAAGTTCCAGAAGACCTCTCCTTTATAGTCCATGGGATGGTACAAGGGGTCAAGTTCAGGTACTCTCTGTTTGTATATACTAATTTACTTGCAAACTTGGACTCCTTAGAGTACTACATGTTCCCTAGGTATGTTCAACACATTCTCAACTGTGAATTGGGACAACAGTTGAGGGGAACAGGTAATTTTTTTAAAATAGGACAAATGAGGCCCGACATCTTCAAAATCTTGAAGAAGCCAACCGTTGGCTTCTCTAGGGTAGAAGCAACCCATGTCCCAAAAATGTTTGAGCTCATTGCTCAGGGTGAAAACCTAGCAGCACCAGCTAGTGTTAAACCAACACCCTTCACCTCTCAACCACCTCAATCACAACCTACCATCATCATCACCTACAAAAGAAAATCCCAACCAACCCCTGCACTTGCTACTGAGCATGTGCAGGCCCCCATATCAAAACCCATACAAGAGGAAGTGGAATCTCGAGCTCCCACTTCCCCTGAGGAGCAGACCACTCCCATCTTTCAACCAATCAGTGTTGAGGTTCCTCATGCTCAGCCTGATGAGCTCACAACCCCACAAACAGCCTTAAGCCATCACTCTTAGTCTCAACACTCTAGTGATCAACCTTCTGGGGAAAGCTACCATCCCCAACCTCTTGATCTAAACCGCCCCATTCCCAGCCTTGACTTCTATTCTGATGAAGATTTGGGCTTCAATGAGTACCATGAGTCTCTCCTCTCTTCCCACACTCAAGGATAGATGAGTACTCCTGCTTCCCCCATCTCTAGCCCACATCAGCAACCCCCTACTGAGGTGGATAGTCCTGAACTTATTCAGAAATCCATATGGTAGAGGCTATCACCTTTGCAAGTGATAACATTACTAGGACCTCTACCATGGCAACCCAACCTCTTGACACTTCTCTGGAAGTTGTCATTAGGTAGGTGAAATCCAGTAGCCAAGAAACCAATGCTGGTGGTGAGGAAGAAGACTTAGGTCCAATTCTCTCTTCCCCCAATGATTCTTCATCTGAAGATGAGGGGAGTCTACAACAAAAGGTGCACAAATTGTCACATCTTTGCACCTATTTTGTTTCAAAGATAGGTCACCTGGAATCTCAGGTGACTATCTTACAGAAGAGGGTCAATGACCAGCAAATTGAGATCACCAATCTCAAGGGCAAGTTGGCTGAGAGACCTATAAGGACAACTCATCCAGGTCCAAAAGAACCTGTGGATGTCATGGATCACTCTCCCAGCTCACCTATGCAAGAGGGTGATGCTACCAAAAAGGGGGAGGAAATTCTGACAATCACAGAACCTGGGAGTTCTTCCCAGAGTATGGACATAGAGGAATCACCATCCTCTCTTGCAATTGTTCATACTCAGCAACCTCCTCTAGACAGTGATCTACATTTGCTCATTCAACAACTGTTTGAGGAGGGAATACCAAGAGCCATGTCTGCCCCTTCTAAGAACCTAATCTAGGGTTGGGGATATGACAGCAATAAGAGAGCTCTTGTGATCTCTAGAGCTCAGGGTCAACTAGAAGTTCTCAACATTTCACACCTGAGTTTCTATGAGAGCATCAACTTGGTAGATCTGCCACTTGTCAACCCAAGCAATAACAGACAAGCACTAAAATTGGCAGAAAGAATCCAAGACAGGGTGCTAGAGGAGTTTAAATTAAGATCAAAATTATACAGACAAAGGCTAGCAGGTGAGATCTTTGGTTAACCGGATGTTGAGGTACACCCGAAGATTAGCTTCGAAGGGAAAACCTTGACTGAAGGCCCAGAGGTTGAACCTGTGAACCTTGAGACAGGATCTCCCTCTGCACCCATTACCCTCAGTGAAACACCAGCTGGTGATGGTGTTTTACAACCTCTCTCTGGCCAGAGCTTGACAGCTGAACCAAGCAATGAAGGCTAAAGCTCTCTCCAGCCTGAGTCACCAAAGCCTGTGGATGACAAAGGCAAAAGGAAAATGGCTCCTGAGGAGATTAAGGAGGAGAAGAGAGAGAGGAAGATGAAGCTGAAGGGAGAGAGTTCAAGTGGTTCCCCAGGGTTTATGGAAGCTCAGGGCTGCCCCCAGGCTAAACACTCAGGAAGATGAGTTAAGGGTAGCCAGGCTAAACTACCTGGAAACCAGAAACTATAATATTGATGAACTCATCTTTCTCCCATTAGATGAATTGAATGAACTGGCCGACACAGAGTTGTCAAAGGAGAGGAAGGAAGCAGAGGATGTAGTATTGCTCCTCAAGCACAAGGAAGAAATGAGGCTGAAAAGACTCTACAAGAACATTCCTATCCTCTCCCCAGTTCAAGAAAGTCCTGAGCCAGAGACTGTGGCCACTGAACAACCTCAGGTAGCAACTGAAGAAGAAAGACTAAAGATGATTAGCTACCTGAGTGCCATAGGTCTCTATCAGGCAGATGCACTTCTTCCCTTACCATCTGAATACATATTGTTTGAATACAATAAGCAGATGGAAGAAAAAGCTAAAAGAGAAAAACAAGCTGAAAAGAAAAGATTAAGGGAAGAAGCTGCAAAATCAAGGGCCATCATCCATAAACACCAAAAGAAGTCTGCTGACAGACAAAGGATGATGAGCTTCTTGAAGCTGTATGGATTCTCTAGAAGGAGGATTGGCCCTATGTCTCTATCCACAATGGATGAGCATATCAGAGTAATCAAGCAGAAGATAAAGAAGGGAGAGCTGGTGGACTTGCATTCTCCACCAAGTCCAGCTCAACCTAAATTTGAGGTGAAGGTTGAACCCACTGAGACAACACAACCTGAACCTGGAGCTGCATCTCAGCCAGCTTCATCTTCTGATCCATAGCAGGGTCCTCCTCTCTCTCCTTCTGAACCTGTGAGAGAGGAGATCTCAACTGAAGGGGACTCAACTGAACAACCTGGTACTCAAGACCAGCCCCCTCAGTTAAAATCATCAGGGGAAGAAAAAGGATGGCCAGAAGATCAACCTCAAAGAGAAAAAGAAGAAAGGCATCCACCTCCCAACCTCAGGATGAGTCAAAGCATCCTGAGGGAGTGCATGAAAAGGTCTCTTAACAAACTCCAATCATAATAGAGCCTCTTGCTATTGAAAGACAAATTATGTCATGGTCTTATGATGAAGATCAAGACAGATGGTATGTCATAAGAAATTAGGAAGGCATGCATGTCTATTCCTCAGAAGACATGCTCAATCTTCCTCTGCATGATCTCTTTGACATGAGAAGGTTCTATGTTAGTCTAAAGGATCCAGACCTAATGATGAAGAAAGGTATGCTGAGGATCCTAATGTGAACTATCAAAATCTAAAGAACTTCTCTGTGTTGGTAGCATCAGCCTAGGGGGAGTTTGTAAGATCATCTGAAGATTATGAGGCTGATGCAACCAACAAGCCAGAACAACCAAGTCTTCCATGCATGCACTAAGGAACAAAGATGAACTTGCTTTGGAAGTCTTACACTCACAAATGTGTCTAAGTGTAAGATCTTCCGAAGCTAACAGTTCAGAAGGAGTTACTTCGAAAGTTTCACACTCAAACAGAAAAATATTCTAAGTGTGAAATCTTTCGAAGCCAAAGACCAGCATCTTCCGAAGCCAAAGATGAAATCTTCAGAAGCTTCAGAGACAAAGTCTTCCGAAGCTATGAAGACTGATTTCTTCAGAGGACAGAGAAAATATGCTTTCTCTGAATCAACTTTTGATAAAGCTTACACACTTTCCGCTGCCTGCTCTGGTAGTTCACCTACTTTACACAAGTTGGTGAAACTTCCATGCTTTATCAAAAAGTAGGAATGGTCTTTGTCTGTAACTTACCTTACTTGTTTCTGTAGACTTTTTGTATTAGGAAAAGTCAGTGAGCTATGGCATGTCATAGTCACTAGTCAAAAGGCAATCTGCCTTTTGACTGTAGATTGATCTTGTTGTCTAGATTAGTCAAATCCTAACTGTCTTTACATGTAAGTGACGGTTGTAGGTTGTAGTATAAAAGTGTCTCAGGTTCTTGTAATTTCTTTATGCTTTGTAACACTTGCAAAAGAACTTGAGATCAATATAAAACACCCTTGAAAACCAATCTTGTGTTGTTCTTAGTTCTTTTTCCTTTAATTTACTTGTGTTCTTAGTATCATCTGTCTCTAATTACCAGTTCCCTATTTGAATTGTTAAGTGATCTAAGATCTCTCCTCAGTGTAAAACTAAGTGTTAAGTACCCTTACCCGGTCCTGCAAGACCATAGACAATCATCTCATTTACCAACTATACAATTCAGTGAAGCTATTGTGGAATTGATTCTCCCTGAACGTGGTGAAAGGTTTCATACTGGGTCCTCAGTTTTTCTTTCTTCATTTCCTTGATTTCCTCACTTACTTCACACATGGTGTGAAGTACCTTCATAGTTCATGTGCTGTTTTGAAATTTTCAACTTGTGTTAAAATTTCAAATGGCAAAGTCATTGCCAATATGTTGTATGCTATCTTGTCTGTTTTAACCCGCTTAAGGTCATCACCAGCTATGTTTTTCAAGTTTACTGGTTTTTGTATGTTGTAATCAGGTTCAAGAGTCACAAGTATAAATAGTCCCTCGGATATGGAAATCCATAGGTCCGGGTCTTGGAAAATTATCCAATTTCTGAACATTATTTTCTACTGTTTGAAATCAGCTTTGTTCTTGAGTCTTGGTGGTTTGAGAACACTGTTTGTTCCTAAAATTTCATCAGACATGTTTGTTAAATTTTAAGTTATCATTTTAAGTTAAATTTGTTTGATGATTTTAGCTTAATGAAAAACTTGTTTAATCCTAAAGTCGCTAGTATTTGTTTGTTAATTGAGTCACTTTTTAAATTGACTTATCGAATAAATGAATTAATTAATTGAAATTAATTAATGTCCTAGGTGATGTCACTGTTATATTCTCGGTGAAAAGGGAAAATTCTGTTTAAGGATGTCAATCAGTCAAAACCTTAATGATGTCAGTCAACAAAAGTCAAAACTCTAAAAAAAACAAATATTTCATTTTTTTAAAGTTAACTTTTTAGATCAAAAAGTGACTTTTTGAAAAATTCAAAAGAAGATTTCGGATCTTTTTTGATTTTGATGAGCAACCAACACAATCACCGGAGATTGTGAAGGTTTATTAATGATCAAAACTAGTGAGTTTTCACTAGAATATGATTATTTTAAACACTTTGTATGATTCAAAATGTTCAAAACGATGTGTGTTTGCTGAAAACTTGATGAAACAGTTCTCGATTGACTGTTTTATCAAAAACCCTTAGAACCGATTAGGTTTTTCAGGTCTTGTGATGATTTTGTTTTGAGAAATAGTGTTTGAATGATGGTTTGAGCTTTAAAACCATATAATCTTCTTTGCAATGCATAAAAACAAATTAAGAAATCATGTTTTAAGCATTTAATGAATGTTTGGTGTAGAAGAAGGTTGTTGTGATGATTTTCAGCTCAAAATGTATGTTCTGAAGCTAATGAACCACGGATATCATAATGTTGATTGAGAGGATCGAAAATCAATGTATTATTTGAGCCAAGGCTCTGATACCACCTGATGAAATGAACAGATGAATGCTGAATATGAACTTATTTGAACAATAAGAACATACACAGGTTGATTTCCCAAGGATCTTTTCTAATCTCTCAAACAAGATATAACAACAGATTGTTATATTTTGTATTCAAAAACATCAATCATGGTGCGGAAACCCATGATAGATGCTATGATATCAATGTGAGTATCTTTGTGTATGATTGTATGATTGCTAGTGCTTGGATGATAATAATTGCTTGATTGTATTGAATGTTCAAAAGCTTACAAAGGATTAGAGTAGTATGTTATTTATAGCCTATACATAGAGCTATATACAATTACTAAACAACCTTTATGTAAACAAAAATTACATAAAAATCCTAAGTCTATAAGTTGTCCGTTGTGGATGATTAGCTGTCCGCTGTGGATTTTAAGATGTCCTCTGTGGAAGTCAGATCACTTGTCCGCTGTGCATTGGATGCTGTCCGCTATGAAGTGTTTGCATTGTTTGTTGTGCGCTGTGGGTTGTTCATCCGATGTGGATGAACATCCGCTGTGGACAGGCATCCGCTGTATGTTACTTATCCGCTGTGGGATGTCTTCATGCACTGCGAGCACTTTGACTTGATCTTCATCCGCTGCATCCTCTTGTACATCCGCTGTGGGCAGTTCTTCATCCGCTACCGACGCTTGGTCAAAATTTCTTTTATCTACAATCCTGAAAAAGAAACTTAAACATTGATTAGTGAATGTTATGATTGTTAATGATGCTAATATGTTAGTTAATGATTGTTTGAATGTTATAACACATTATGTTTGTTTATGGCAAGCATTATCCTTTTAAGCATTATTCCATTAAAGCATTTGTTGAGTCCAATAGTATGTCTACTAAATGCATCATGTGTGGTAGGACTTCTCACTTTTCTGAGGATTGCATCTACAATCCCAAAAGTACTATCCACATGACCAAGAAGAAAACTTCTGAGAAGAAGAAGAAGATAGCTTCGAAAGGAAAATCTCTTCCTTACAAAAGCTCCAAAGTGAAGAAGAAGATAAGTGAAAACTTACCTTCGGAGTAAAATTTGCTCTCGGAAGAAAAGAATGCTTCCGAAGTACTGAAGTCTGCTGAAGTGGATGCAAAAGCTTCTGAAGGTCCAGTCTCCAAAACTTCTGAAGTCATCAAAACTTCCAAAGTGTTGAAGGCCAAGTCTAGTCTTCCAAAGATGGTATGGAAGATGAAGGAAGCCCATGTGACTGAAAGTTCTTCATCAAAAAAACAAATGATCCTCAGAGCTTGCATATAGGATCAATTACTATTGAATTATCTTTAGTTCACTTTGACAAGCCCAAGACCAATAAGGCTTAGGTTTCTAAATGTAACTAACCATCTCTTTCTATGCAAGAACAACTGAAGACCAAAGGAAATGTATGGATCATTGATAGTGGTTGTTCCAGGCACATGATAGGCAATGGATCTTTGCTTTAGAAATTCAAAAGAATTAATAGAGGCCCAGTTTCTTTTGGAGAAGAATCAGGTGCTTACATCACTGGAAGGGGTAGGATCATATATGGTAAGTTTAGCATTGAAAAGGTAAACTATGTTAAGGAGCTTGGGTACAATCATTTGAGTGTATCCTAATTTTATGACTAGAGACATAACATGTTCTTTGCTGAGCATGAGTGCATTGTTCTTAAGCTTGAGGTGGTCATTCATTAAGAGCATATCTTGGTTAGAGCCCCTAGGAAAGGGAACATGTACAAGATGGATTTGTAGGAAACATCCCCATCAGGAGAAGTTTCTTGTTTTCTATCTAAAGCCAATAGTGATGAGTCTTTCCTCTGGTATAAAAGATCATGAATAAATTAATTAAGAATGATTTGGTAACTGGAATGCAAAAGAAAGAGTTTACAAGTGATGACCATTGTGTTGCATGTCTGAAAGGGAAGCAACACAAAGTGTCACACAAGCCAAAGGAAAGGAACTCTATCACTATTCCCCTACACTTATTACATATGGATCTCTTTGGCCCTACTAGTGTAATGAGTTTAGGAAGAACTTCATATTGCCTAGTGATCATAGATGACTTCATAAGATACACTTGGGTCTTCTTCCTTAGAACTAAGGATGAGACCACCCCTGAGATATTAAAGAGCTTCTTTCTGAAAATTGAGAATCAATGTGATCACAAGGTCAAAATCATAAGATGTGATTAAGGAACTGAATTCAAGAACCAAATCCTTGATACATTTTGTGATGAGAAGGTACAAGACAATATAGTACTCCCAGGACTTCTCAACAAAATGGTGTTGCTGAGAGGAGAAACAAGATACTTATTGAAGCTGTAAGAACTATGCTATCTGACTCTAAACTGCCTATTACCTTCTGGGCAGAGGCAGTCAACACTGCCTGCTATATGCATAATAGAGTTTTAGTAGTTAAGTCTCATGGTAAGACTCCATATAAGATGTGGCATAAAAGGAGACCTTTCATTGGTTTTCTCAGATCATATGGATGTCCTTGAACCATCTTGAATACTAAAGATCAGATAGCCAAATTCGCTGAGAAATCAGATGATGAACACTTTATTGAATTCTCTTCCCAAGCTAAGGCTTATATAGTATACAATCTTAGAACTAGAGTAGTTAAAGAGTCAGCCAATGTGACCTTCAATGAGCACACACCCAGTGTGAAAGGTTCTGGTCCTAATTGGTTGTTTGATCTTGATTTAGTTACCAACTGTTTTAACAAATCTTATGAGAATGTTTCAGGATCTACAGGTAGCTTATCATCAAGAGATTCTGATCCAAGATTTGAGCTGAGAAGACCAAGTCAGAAAACTACTTTAGCTCCAGTGGTAACTAGCCCTACAGTTGGAAATCCTGTCAGCACAACCATGACAAACTCTTCAGCTGATACATCTGAGGTTCCTATAAATTCCAGCATATAGGCATATAACTCAAATGAAGGAGTTTCCAATATAGGAAGTGGTGATAATGATCAAGAATTTCTTGATGCTGATAACCACTCCATGGAAGACAACATCAATGATGTCACACACTTATTGGATCAAGTTTCTCTTGATAAGTATGATGATCTGATGGGTGATACTCAATCACCAGATCTGAATTTTACCAATTTAGATCTGTCCAATTAACTTGCTGTGATTCCTCAATTGAGAATCCACAAGTCACATCCCACCACAAACATCATTAGAGATATTGATACAGGGGTGAGAACAAGAGGACAAACCCATGGCAAAAATGTTTATCTTCACTCTTTTTTCTTGTCCCAGATTGAGTCTAAGAAGATTGATGAGGCTCTGAAGGATGGAAGTTGGGTGGAAGTAATGAAGGAGGAGCTGCTTCAATTCAAAAGGCAAAAGGTTTGGAACCTATGTCCTCTTCCTCAAGGGAAGACCACTATAGGTACCAAGTGGGTATTTAGGAATAAAAAAGATGATAGAGGACTTGTTATCAAGAACAAGGCAAGACTAGTTGTTCAAGGGTACACATAAGAAAAAGGGATTGACTACACATATGTTTTTGCTCTTGTGGCAAGACTTGAAGCTGTCAGAATATTTTTTTGCTTTTGCTGCATCCAAGGATTTCAAGGTCTACCAACTTGATGTCAAGTGTGCCTTCTTATATGGTGTGATTGATGAGGAAGTGTATGTCAAACAACCACCTGGTTTTGCAAACCCAAATCATCCTAATTATGTTTATAAGTTTGACAAAGCTCTCTATGGGCTGCATCAGGCTCCAAGGAAATGGTAGGAGACACTATCACAGTACCTTGTTCTGCATGGCTATAAAAGGGTACTACTGATGGAACACTGTTTATTAAAGGAACAGGAAATGTCTTGATGCTGGTTGAAGTTTATGCAGATGACATCATATTTGGGTCAACTAATCCGAAGCTCTACAAAGACTTTGAGAAGCTGGTAATAGATTTGAAATGAGTGCCATGGGGGAACTCAATTTCTTTCTAGGAATTTAAGTAAAGCAGGTTGACAATGGCATCTTCATAAACCAGTCACAGTATGTGCAAGACATATTTACCAAATTTCATCTAACTGAGTGTAAGGTTGCTAAGACACCCATAGCTAGAAACCACTCCTTAGGACCTGGTCTTGAGGGGGGGGGGTGTTGATGAACATCTCTACAGGGCTATGATTGGGTCTCTTATGTACCTCATAGCTAGCAGGCTAGATATTATGTTTGCTACATGTATTTGTGCAAGATATCAAGCCAACCCCAAGATGTCACACCTGGTTGCTGTCAAAAGGATTCTTAGATATCTTAAAGGTGCTCCCAGACTGGGCCTTTAGTATCCAAAGAATTCTGACTTCAATCTATACACTTATATATAGTGATTATGGTGGCTGCAACATGACTACAAAGTCTACATCAGGGGGTGTTAATTTCTTGGTGGAAGGATAGTCACATGGCAATGCAAGAAACAATCCTGTGTGTCTGCATCAACTACTGAAGCTGAATACATTTTTGCTGTGCTTAAGTGCTTTGGATTCAGAATCAGATGTTGGACTATGGATTCAACTTTAAAGAGACTCTTATTCACATAGATAACAACAGTGCTATCTCTATTACAGAGAAACCTATGCAACACTCAAAGACGAAGCACATCAACATCAGGTTTCATTTGATTAGAGATAATTTTGGAAAAGGATTGATAAAACTAGTAAAAGTTAACACAAATGAACAATATGCTGATCTGTTCATTAAAGCTTTTGATGAATAGATATTTATGTATCTTGTATTAGCTATTGGGATGATTAACTTTCAGTAGATTTTCTTAAATTAAATTCCAAAATTATTTTTTCAAGTATGTGTGTCTTAAGTTGTCTATATCATCACCTATATAAGCCCAGTTTACTTTAAAAGAAAATTTTCAAAAATAATATTCCTTAGAATTTAGAGAATTTAAGATATGTTTTCTTTTGGAAGACATTAAGTTGACTTCGAAAGAAAATCATGTCTTCAAAACTAATAACTACTTACTAAGAAATTTACATTCGGAATAAATTTTGATATATCTTCTAAAGCTTAAATCTGCTTCGAAGTACTTATATGTTTTGAAGGATAATTTTCATCCGAAAGCAATTAAGTCTCGGAAGCTTTATTCTCTCTTTGAATAAAATTTCTGATATTTGATATCTTCCGAAGCAAAATTTTTCTAAGAATTAAAAATACTCTAAGTATTTTTCTTCCGAAGCAAATTCTTGAAAAGCTAAGGAATATCTTTCGAAGCTAAATTGGCTTTTGAAGTTTTCTTAAAAACTTTCGAAGACCAATTACCTTTGGAAGATTTTAGACTTCTAAGAAACTACCTTTTTGGGCACTTTTTCAGAGGTGGGACCAACATCCGGATTTCAAAGTTTATCCTTTTGTATTAACTTTGTCTCAAATCCTTACCATATACATATTTGTACAATGGTTCCTCCTCTTTCACCTTCCTCTTCATCTGCAAAAGTTTAAACCCTAAATTCACCCACAAACTGAATTTGTTCTTAGCTTTCTTAACTTCTAAGCTACTCAAAATGGCCAACCCTGATCCCCAAAACCAACCAGATTTTTCCATGCATCTACAAAAGCAACACAATCAAGTTGCTCTGTTATCATCTGAGAAAAATCCAGGTTTCTTAGATGTTTCCGCTTCTTAACTCACTCAAACTAACTCACTACCCTCACAATAGACTATCCACTATATGAAGATAAACTCTTAGAGTTTTGGAGGACCTGCCAAGAGGTCATCTTGGATGGTGAGAAGGCACTATCTGCCACAGTGCAGGGGAGGACAATATTCATCACTCTAGCCACCATCAACTCTCATTTGTGGCTGGATGATGCAGAAGGTGAGTTTCCATTCCCAAATCTGCTGCAAACAACTCATTTCGACAGATGGGCTATGAAAGGGACTACTCTATCAGAACCTTCAAGAAGGGTAAGGTTTTCTCTTAATAGAAGTACCTCATCCATATGGTAATCCACTCTCTATCCAACAAACATGGAGTTTGGGACCAAATTCCTGAGGACTTATTCTATATAGTCCATGGGATGGCTCAAGTGGTCAAGTTCAAGTACTCCCAGTTTGTTCATACAAACTTGCTTGCTAACTTGGACTCCTTAGAGTATTATATGTTCCCTAGATATGTTCAGCACATTCTTAACTGTGAACTAGGCTCAGAGTTAAGGGGAACAGGTAAAATTATTAAATTCGGATAGATGAAGCTCGACATCTTCAAAAAAAAAAGAGAAAGTCCACTGTTGGCTTCTTAGGGGTAGAAACAGCCCTGGTCCCAATAATGTTAGAGCTCATTGCTCAAGGTGACAACTTGGCAGCACCAGCCAATGTTGAACCCACACTTTCTACATTTGCACCACCCACACAGCCACAAATAACCATCACCTACACTAGAAAATCCAAACGAACCCCTGCTCAGTCTACTCAGGATGAGCAGGCCCCCATACAACTACCCATGCAGGAGGAAGTGGAAACAAGAGCTCCTACTTCTCCTGAGGAGCAGACCACTCCTATCATTTCTTTGATCAGTGCTGAGGTTCCTCATGCTCAGCCTGATAAGCTCATCACCCCAGCCTTAAGCCTTCACTCTGAGTCTCAAAACTCAAGTGATCAACCTTCAAGGGAAAGCTACCATCTCCAACCGTTAGACTTAAACTAACCCATCCCTAACCTTTAATTCTATGATGATAAGGATATGGGCTTTAGTAAGTACCATTGGTCTCTCTTCGCCACCCCTGCTTACGGAGAGATGAGTGCTCCTAAATCACCCATATCTAGCCTACATCATCCAACCCCAACTGAGGTGGACCTCCTTGAACATGTTTAGGAAGTCCATATGTAAGAGGCTCTCACTTTTGCAAGTGATTACATCACTAAGATCTCAACCATGGCAACCCAGCCTATTGACACTTATATTGAAGTTGTCAGTGTGCAGGGGAAATCCAGCAGCCAAGAACCCTAAGCTGGTGATGAGGAAGAAGACTTTGGTCCTATTCTCTCATCCCCCCATGATTCTTCTGATGAAGATGAGGGGAGTCTGCAACTAAAGGAATAACAACTGTCAAAAACATGCACCTATTTAGTTTCAAAGGTAAGTCACCTGGAGTTTAAGGTGGCTACCTTACAAAGACAGGTCAGTGACCAGCAACTTGAGATCACCGATCTCAAGGGCACATTAGCTGAGAGACCTGTCAGGCAAACTCAACCAGGTCCACAAGAACATGTGGATGTGGTGCACCTAACCCTTAGCTCCCTTGTGCAAGAGGGTAATGCTACCAAATGGGGGAGAAAGTCCTACCTACAATCAAAGAACCTAGGAGTTCTGCATAGAGTATGGACATAGAAGACTCACCGGCCTTGCTTGCAATTGTCCATACTTAACAACCTCCTCAGGCCCAAATTGATATGGATTACCTAATTCAAAGCTTGTATGAGGAGGGTATACCAAGGGCAATGTCTACCCCATCCTACCCTATTGAAAATCCAATAGTGAGATGGAGGTATGATGCTAATAGGAGAGCCCTGGTAATCTCTAGTTCTCAGAGACAACAAAAAGTCATCAACTTTCATAACCTGAGATACTATAAGAGCACTGATGCATGTGAAAAGTATATATATTTTGATAAAGGTTTTTCACATAGATTCAGTTTTAATTGGTTATTACTAATACTAAACTACACACACAAAAGACAAGTGTACCTGTCGTGTGGTAATATAGTGATGGTAAGAACCGAGTATCAATCCGTGGACACATCGAGCCTACTCAACAACCTTAATGATTGACTATCGGATTAGATTTTTGTTTTGAGAAAATGATAAATTGCATTGATGTAATTAAGATTTTTAGGGTTTAGAAACAATAATTAAAACAAAGTAAAAATAAGATTGAAACTTTTGGATTTAAAACCAGGGAATAAAGGCTAGCATCCTAATTAGATTACACTTATGTAACTGTGATGAATTGGTGGTGTGATTAAAGATACTGATTAATGTAATTATGTTAATGTTTATAAATATGAGCCAACGTGATTTCTAGTCTATCCGCTCCGTAGTGACTAGAACTTTATCAGGATGAAACTTACTAAATAAATCAAAGCCACTAGTAATGTAGGTAAATCTCCTGTAACCTTTTGACATACGATTTCTGAAAACATAACTTAATGTTAAAAAGAGAGTTGGTCGGGTTTCTTTCTTACCTACCATTAATTTTATAAAACCATAACAGTTACTGTAGATTTCTTAGACTAATAAAAGGGAACCCGTAAATAATCAGAAAGTTAAGGTGATATGATTTCTAATAACCATTTCTAGTTCATTAGCCATGGATTTATTATGAAGACCGGTTTCATGAATAAAAGTTAGTTCATATGTTTTTCAACCTTGTATGACATTCACAATTACAAATCATAAGTTTATAACTTCCCGTTCAAATGTAGATGCTACCCGTCAAAAGTTTTCCTAAGATTATCATAACATTAGCACAATATAAATCACACCATTAGTTCATCACAAATTACATAAGTTTCATCCATTTAGGATGATAATAAGAGTTTAGCTCATAATGAGCATGCATATAACAACAAGTAACATAGAAGATAAATATGAAATCATCGGTGAAATGGAACAATCAAACAGGTGATCCATAATGGATGATGTTTAGACAATCCTCAGCTTCTTCCAAGTGTTGTATGCACCTCCCGAGCCTCCAAATGATCTTCAAGTCTTGATTCCCAAGATAATTCAGCAGAGTAACTCTCCCCACCAAAAGCTTGCCCAATGATGAACTTAGGCCTCTATTTATAGGCTTTCTGGAGTGTTTAAGCACGGCCTCTTGCCTAAAAGGCACGACCCCGTGCTAGTACAATGCTTACGAAAGTTGGTCGGGTCGTACGTGAAGAAGGTGTCGGGCACGACCCCGTGTTTGGGGTGGGGCATGGCCCCATGACTCCTTTTGGAGGACAGTACTTTTTATCCTGTCATATGTCCAAACACGAGGGCCAATTTAAGCACGGGGGTGTGTTTCAAGCAAGTCATGGGGGCGTGCTTAATGAGGCACAGCCCCATGCTTGGGCTCCAAAGCTCGGTTTTCCTTAAATTCTTGTTAAATATGCTTCTTTTGTCCATATTTCCCTTTTGAACACCTGAAACACAATTTACGTATTTTAAGTACATAATCATCATTTTAAGGGAGATATTAAGGAATAATTGATATGCTTTTAATAGGATTTTTATGTATAATTTAGAGCACATCAAAAATCCCCACACCTTAGCTTTGCTTGTCCTCAAGCAAAATTACATCAAATGACGATTCCACCAAAAACAAAATAAATCAAATTATAAATATGTTTTTCGGGAAATACGCAAGTAAACATTATTTCATCTAAATGTAAACATTTTAAGCATATGTAGAATGATATCCTAGCAAGCAATAGTTTCTTTAGTAAATATTATTAACATATAAAAATCCACACTTCTCATAAGATACACTCACACTTGGCTTAAATATATGGGGTCATAATCAAGGTTAAGTATGACTAATACGCTCAATTGCCTAGTATGAATACGTGTGAAATCATATGTTTGTTAAGGGATCAAATCTCCACCTACTTAGATATTTACTTGCATAAACCATTAGGTCTTTGATGGGTTGTAACTTGGCTCGGGCTCGGGTATGGATTATTTGGAAAAAAAATCGCCAAATGCTAAAGACGACGGTCTTGGCTTATTTTTCTAGCATAAACTACAAGGAAAGCAGTAGAATGCTCCCTATAAAATACTTCAAGCTAGAAGGGATATGCTAACTTGAGGAGTCGTTTAAGGTCAGATTATGAAGACCGTACTTTGCTTTCAAAAACCTTACTTCGTCTTTCACCCGAAGATACACAAACCTTTCCTTTCATAAGGATCGTTCGGCTTGAAGCCTAATAGCACCCAATCGGATCAGTTCCGTGTATTCGTATTAGGACTCGGTTTGGTTTTTTTTGCATTTGTCATTGTGGGACCAGTTTCCACAATTCGGGCATCTTTCAGATTTTTTGCCCGCCTCTTTATAGCATTTTTTGAAATTCCATAAAATGGCGGAACTTGTTCCTTTTTTTGCCATTTCTTTCTTGCGTCGAATGTGAGGTTGAAAATTTGTTCACGAATTTCCGA
Source organism: Flaveria sonorensis (assembly GCA_025506505.1). Taxonomy (NCBI): domain Eukaryota; kingdom Viridiplantae; phylum Streptophyta; class Magnoliopsida; order Asterales; family Asteraceae; genus Flaveria; species Flaveria sonorensis. The sequence goes on along the minus strand of CM046426.1, from coordinate 45,722,292 downwards.
GGGAAGTCCCGGTTTTGCATGGTGAAGGAAACAAAGTAAATTAAAATCAAAAGAATGCATTCTAGTTCTTTTAGGTCGGCCGGTAAAAGACCAAATGTTTCTTTCATTTTTTTTTCACTCTTTTTTTTATAAGCCAAAAACGTGTCTTTAACGAAAAACGGGTTTTGTTGAATGCTTTTTGGTTAAGTGACTTGGTGGTTCGGGTGATCAAGAAATAAAAAAATTTAAGCTCAACGGGGCTAACTAGGGTTGACGTTCGGGTAAGGAAAGTTAAAAGAAAAACGGTTGGGGCTTGAATGATTAAAGTTTCCTAATGCCTAACTCATTTTTATGCAACAAATACTAATTAAGGTTTTGAAAAGTATACCCAAAGCAAGTTCGAATCACAAGTATCATAAGGCACCCTTAATTAAATCCAGAATGAAAGTAGAATTACATGAATGCAAATGCCGTTTAAGGTTCAAAAATAAACTCACATACGGATGGAATTGAGTAAAAGTGTTTAAGGATATCACAACAAAAACATTTTTCAATTTTATTTGGATATCATCTCTTTACTTACTTTATTTCCTGAAAATGTTTATTTATAATTTAATTTATCAAAAATTGTTTAAATTTTTGGTTTCTTGTCATAAAAATTAATGGTTAAGTGATTTTTCTAAAATTTTTCAATTTGGACTTTTTAGCAAAGTGTCAAATGTGTAAATTACCCAATCCCCACACTTAAAATGCACATTGTCCCCAATATAACTAATAAATTAAAAAAGGGAAAGATGATGAAATAACTCCCCTAAAAATAATGAATTTGACACTTGTACTTGGAACCCTTAGTCGCCTTAAATTGTGAGAATCCTCAGGATCACCTGAAATATCACTAATTTATTGAAAACATTAAAATCCTAAACACACAAAATAAAATAAAATGACATAAATTAAAAGATAGATTGGCACGAAAAAGCTATGCTCGGGGCCCCGAAAGTGATACTGTTTCAAAGGATTTGTGGCGGGATATCCCCCCACTCATAATACATCTGGTTCTTGATGTACGTGACATCGTTGCTCAAGTCATCCACTCAGGAATGCAGATTTTCGACTCGGTTGAATGCTAGTTGTGCGTATTCAAATGATCGTCTTGCATGGTTGCTAATGGTTTGGATTGCTTCATAAAGGTCTAACATACTCAGGAATTCACCATCTTGTGAACTTGAATCCCCGGCTTCTTCATGTTGTGCCGGCATATCGAGGTCCATGATGATTTCTTTGGGACCCGCCAGATCCTAGATGTGTCCCTTTCTGTCCATAAACCTCTTCTGTCCATTTGGTAGGTTTGTTATCATTTACATACTCATGTAAATGCTCAAATCCAATAGTCCTTGCATCACTCCTTCAGTTCCCTCTGTCTTACACCCATAGCTCTCGTATAGGTTCAGAATCCAGCTTCCTCCAAACATGGGTGTTGGAGCACCTGCAGCTACATTTCTAGCAAACAAATTACAAAACAAATACCCAACATTGCATGGCAATTGATTCACCATACAATATAAAATGAATAAGTCCCTCAAACTAACAACTCCCTCGCTTTGACCACGAGCAGTTATCAAATGGCTAAGTAACCGATGTATGTAACGCAACAGCTGGTCTTGAATCTGACTGCTTTTGGTTTTACTCGAGTTGAACACCCCTGTTCCAAATCTATCCCACAATGCTTTTCTCATGGCACCACTTTCCACGTCTTTACTTTCCTCTTCTGGAAAGGTAAGGTATGCTGGCATTCCTGATATTGCTTCCTCCTACATTTCTTGTTCTGTATAGATACCTAGATAGACACCGAATGATGCGACGGATGTCTTTTGCCAACATCCCCCAAGTCTAAATGAAACTGCTTGATCATCCAACGGGTCAGAGTCTTTCATGCTAAATCTAAAAGATGCCAAAAATACAAGATTCAGTTCATAAACAGAAGGTTTGTTTTGTGAAAACAGACATTTCCATTGAACACTCAATAAATTATTATATCTTTCGAGCTGTCCGACAGCCGCCAAGGTTTCTTCATCTACTTGTAGGTGTGATTTTTCGGCCCTTTGTAACAGTTATGGCAGCTTGTCACGACACCAACTATCGCGGCTTCCCTTGAATTGTAAATAGGGATGATTCAAGATCCAGAAATTTTAAACAAATAAGTAAAACTATACAAAACAAATTTCTGGAATAGTTACATTACGTTAGTGACAAACATGGGTTTCATGAGACATAACACCATATTTATTCAACTCATGTTTAAAAACAGTTAAAAGTTTGACATTCAAGAAAAACTGTTGAACATGGGGGTGTGTCTCGTGAAACATGGGGGTGCGGTTAACATTTTGAGGTATGAAATTTTAACTCGAGCACGCGTGGTTTTGTTTGTAAACCTTTGATTAACCATGGGTTTAACGTTTTCTTGCTTGAAAAACCAAAGATTACACATGTATCATTTTAATCACTTGTTAATAATTCAAGGTACTTAAAATATATATAGTGTTTAACACCACTTGTTTGACAATTGATCTCTTGTAACTTGAATGTGCTTAATAATGATTCAACCACGAATTATGAAGATAGTCATGTTAACAATGAAATGAAAAACATAAACAACAATAAACTAACTAAACAGAATAAATAACAAACTAATTAACTACAAATATAAACATGAAAAAGAAGGCTTAAAGATTTTATCATTCCATAGAACTTTTAATTACAAGGTTTTACATATAATGGCTAGGATTTCGGTTGTTTAGAGACCTAATCACCTAACTACATGTAAATGACCATCATTATAACTAGGAATTAGTAATACTAACCTCTTGGACAATCAAACTTGAAAGGAAATGTAAGAATGCTTGAACACAAGAAAGAAAATTGGAAAAGGTGGTGAAAATTAAAGTGGATACGGGTCTTTGCAGGCATGAGGTCGATTTTTATCATGGAGAATTGATGGGGAACAAGAAAAATGGCTGAAACAAGTCAAAATTTGTCATTAATTGTCGGTCAGGGGGCGTGCCTCCCTAGGCATGGGGGCGTGCCTCCCCTTTGTTGCCTGGTTTTAGTTTTTTTGTTGTTCCGTTTTGCTGCGTTACGCGTTTTGTAATTTACCTGGTTAAGTTTTATCACTTTCAAATCACTAGAAACGTTACGAAAATAGTTCTATAGTTAATTTAAAACAAGCCAAATGACAATTACATTTCCTAAGAACCTACTGTTACATGATACGTTAAAAATCGAGAGTCTAAAACTACAAAACTAGACACTTTAACGCGCATCAGCGCACATCGTGAAATACTTCTAAAAGAAGCCTCCACACATTTCGTGTGGAAGGTTCGAGATAGGATAGTGTGAAGTGTGGTTACTTAATTCCGCAAGCTGACGATTGACGTAAACGAATTCCTCGCTCATTTCTTGAACTTTTTGGATGAGTTCAGCTAGGCGTTGGGATGCGATGAGGTTCATCTCAGTCAATTGCTTGATTAGTTCATGTAACTTGAAGATGTATTCTTGCATCGTTGGCTCTCGTGTTTCAGAACACGGTTTCTTCGCAGGATTCCAGCTTGAACTTCCGTGACTTGATTCTTTCATTTTTTTGACGTTTTTAAGCAGGAATAGATGTGATGAAAGCTTGGAACAAGTATGGTATTTATATACAGGTCAGGAAAGTTGATCACGTGGGCATGCTTGGCCAGGCATGGCCCCATGTTTGTCAGAATTCGTCTTAAATTCGACCTATAACGTTCCAGAGTCGTCAGCGGAGATCGTGGAAAATTTTTGTCAGAGGCACGGGGGCGTGCTTCATGTGGCACGACCCCGTGTTTATACTTGTGAGGTCCTAAAAAATGTTAAAAATCAAAGAAAAACCTATGTACAGGTGCCGCATTTAAGTATCGGGTCTTCGGGTGTGACCCTTCCCCACACTTAGTCTTCGTCGGGGCGGAGGTGTAATTCATCCGAGAAAATCTTGGTTGGTCCATCAATATATGGTTTCAAAAGATGACCATTTACCTTGAAACTTAAAGCATCGTCGATAGCATCATTTGGAAAGTCCATCGTATAAGTTCCGAACCAACGTAACTTAAGCTTTCCAGGAAACAGACGTAAACGAGGGTTATACAGTAAAACACGTTCTCCCACATGAAATCATTTAGTGTTCTTTAATCGAGAGTCATGGAGTTTCCTTGTCTTTTCCTTGTAAACCCTAGTGTATTCGTATGCTTATTCTCTCAGTTCTTCTAGTTCGTGGATTTGTAGAAATTGATTTTTTCCTACAATGTTTTGGTCTAGGTTTGTTGCTTTTAGTGCCCAATAGGCTTTGTGTTCTAGTTCTACAGGTAGATGACACGACATCCCATAAACTATTTTGAATGGTGTGGTGCCAATAGGAGTCTTATAGGCTGTCCTAAAAGCCCATAATGCATCATCTTGCTTGGTAGACCAATCCTTATGATTTTGACCTACGGTTTTCTCGAGGATTCATTTGATGCCTCGATTAGTGACTTTAGCTTGCCCATTCGCTTGTGGATGATAAGCAGTTGTAAAGCGATGGTGCACTCCACAACGAGCCATTGTTCTTTCGAGCTGCTTGTTACAGAAATGCGTTCCTCAGTCACTAATTAAAGCCTTGGGGCACCGAAACAAGAGAATAGTTTCTTACGGTATCTGACAACGTTTCTTGCATCATTGGTAGGTAGGGCTTGAGCTTCGGCCCATTTTTGAGACATAATCGACTGCTACCAAGATGTAACGATTACCAAAGGACACCGGGAACGGCCCCATGAAATCAATACCCCATATATTAAATGCCTTGCATACTTGAATGGGTCTCTGAGGCATCTCATCCCTTGTTGAGATATTGGTTGCTCTTTGACATGCATCACAGGTGCGTATCATGTTGTGAGCATCCTTGAAGATCGTGGGCCAGCAAAATCCAGAGTCAAAGACTTTCTTGGCTGTTATGATTAATCCATGGTGTCTTCCTGTGGGTCCTTCATTTCACTTTCGTACACGCCTCTTCGGATAAGTTGGTCTGCACTGATTCTGAATAGATATGGATCTTCCTAATAGTAATGCTTAATGTCAGCAAAGAATTTCTTATTTTTCTGATAAGTCATTCCTTTGAGAAGGATTCTGCATGCGAAATAATTCGCAAAATAGGAAAACCAAGGATGTTCATCGATTGAGGATTGGATGTGCATAAGGAATTCATGAGGAAAATTATCGTTTATTTTGGATTCCTGAATTTGTGAATGTCTTGAAACTTCAATACGCAAGAGATGATCTGCCACCAGATTTTCTGTTGCTTTCTTATCGCGAGTTTCAATGTTGAATTCTTGAAGCAGAAGTATACAACAAATCAGTCTTGGCTTTGCATGTTGTTTATTGAATAGATAACGAAGGGCTGCATGATTGGTGTAAACGATTGTTTTTGAAAGGATTAGATACGAGCGGAATTTGTCAAATGCGAAAACTACCACAAGAAGCTCTTTCTTGGTGGTGGTGTAGTTTTCTTGTGCCTCATTTAGGGTTTTGCTCGCATAGTGAATTGGGTGGAATTGCTTAATTTTCCGTCGGCCTAACATGGCTCCTACCGCGAAATCGCTTGCGTCGCACATGATTTCAAATGGTAGCGTCCAATCAGGGGAAACCATGATCGGAGTTGTTACCAGTCTCTCCTTAAGCAAATTGAATGCACTAATGCATTCGTCTGAAAATTGTGCGTCTTTCTCAAGAAGTTGAGTCATTGGTCGTGTGATTTTTGAGAAATCTTTGATGAAACGACGGTAGAATCCTGCAAGTCCAAGCTTCTGATTTCTTTCATGGTCGTGGGATGTGGAAGTTTGGAAATAGTGTCGACTTTGGCTTGATCGACCTCAAGCCCTACTCGAGAGATTTTATGTCCTAACACTATTTCTTCAGTATCCATGAAGTGGCACTTTTCCCAATTCAAAACAAGGTTAGAATCTTCACATTTAACCAATATCTTTTCCAGATTTTCAAGATATTATTCAAATGAGTTCCCAAAGATGGAGAAGTCATCCATGAAAACTTCCATTGAATGTTCGATCATGTCGTGAAAGATTGCTACCGTGCATCTTTGAAATGTAGTAGGGGCATTACACAATCCAAAAGGCATTCACCAATAAGCAAATATGCCATATGGACAGGTGAATGTCGTTTTCTCTTAATCTTCGGGAGCGATAGGAATTTGGAAATAACCTGAGAAACCATCGAGGAAACAATAGAACATTTTTTCAAATAATCTCTTAAGCATTTGGTTGATGAAAGGCGGAGGGAAGTGATTTTTCCTTGTGGCATCATTGAGTTTGCGATAGTTGATGCAAACTCTCCATCCTGTAACCGTACGAGTTGGAATAAGCTTATTCTTATCGTTAGTTACAACAGTCATTCCTCTTTTCTTTGGAACATCTTAGACGGGACTGACCCAAGGCGAATCAGAAATAGGGTAAATCAAACCGGCATCTAGCAGTTTGATTACTTATTTCTTCACAACCTCTTGCATGCTTGGATTTAAATATCTTTGAGGTTGAATGACGGATTTGATGTTCTCCTCCATCATTATTTTGTGAGTGCAAAAGGATGGATTGATTCCCTTGATGTCCATGATTTTCCATGCAATTGCTCGTTTATGTGCCTTAAGCACATTGAACAACTTGTTCTTCTCATCATTTGATAAGGCAGTTGAGATTATGACAGCAAGTTGAGATGTGTTTTCAAGAAAGGCGTATTCAAGATGAGATGGAAGTTCTTTGAGCTCTAAAACTAGAGGATCTTCAATAGAAGGTTTGGCTTTAGGCTCTAGTTCTTGTTCGATGATCTCAAATGCTTCTTGATGAGATAATGTTTCATCAACTTCTAGTTTTGAAATGATTTGATTCTCACATATTAATTGAGTGTTGCAAGCTTCATATTCAAGAAATTTCCTTAAATGACAGCTTATGATCTAATCACAAACATCAATGTAATAGAGTGAGTCATCATGATGTTGAGGATGTTTCATGGATTGTCCTATGTCAAATGTCACTTCCTCCTCATCCACTTGAAGTGTAAGTTTGCCGGTGCAAACATAATTGAGAGCTCGAGCAGTTGCTAAGAAAGGTCGACCAAGGATAAGAGGAACATTCTTATCCTCATCCATGTCAAGGATCATAAAATCAATGAGAAATACGATTTTGTCGATTTTAACTAAAAGGTTTTCAAAAATGCCCCTCGGATTTTAACAGAATGATCAGCTAATTGGATGCTCATACGCGTAGGTCTAGGTTCACCTAAGTTTAACTTTTCAAAAACCGCATAAGGTATAGGGTTAATGCTAGCACCTAAATCAGCAAACGTGTTACTAACAGAAAGATTTCCTATTAGGCAAGGTATGGTGAAGCTTCCTGGATCAGCCATCTTTTGAGGTAGTTTGTTATGAAGAACTGCAGAGCATTCTTCATTTAAAACTACGTGTGATAACTCTTCTAGTTTCTTTTTGTTTGACAACACACCCTTTAAAAACTTAGCATAGTTTGGCATTTGGGCTAAGGCTTCCACCAAGGGCAAATTGATGTGGAGTTGCTTGAACAACCCTAGGAATTTGCCATATTATGCCTCCATTTGTTGTTGTCTCAAATGACCTGGATATGAAGATGGTGGAACATAGGGTGGCGGTGGTACGTATTTCTTGGCTGGTTCTTCATCAGCAATAGGTTGCTTTTGCTTATCACTTGCATTACTTGGAGTTTTGGTTTTTGTTTCTTCAAGGATGGGTTGTAATGCAGGTGCATCACCTTGAGTGGTTTTGCCACTCCTTGTGGTGATGGCTTTCACTTGAGCATTAGGCTTTGTCATAGTGTTGCTAGGCAAAGCACCTTGGGGTCTTTCAGATAGTTGTTATGCTATCTGACCTACTTGGTGTTTAATGGTTTGCAATGATGCTTTGTTGCTTTTGATATCAGCCTAGTTTCTTTGGAACCTCTCCTCATTTCTTCAATTAGATTTCCGGATGTATTCATCTGTGGCTTGTGTGGTTATCAACAACTGCTGCAATAAGTATTCCATTGATGATGCTCCATGGTCTTAGTTACTACTGCTTGGACTTTAGTATGGTGGTTTTTGTTGTTGGTAAGGTGGCCTTTATCTGAATCCAGATGATGATTGGTTTTTACTAGCTTCTCTGTAATTTGAGTTGTTCCTCCAATTTGAGTGGTTGTTATATGAGTTGTTTGGGCCTCCTACGTAATCAACATCTTCAACCATCACAATGCCTTGTAGGCATTCGTTGGTCTTGTGTGAATTTCCACGTGTGTTGCATCGTGTTGGGGTTTTCTTCAGTTCGGCTTGCAATTGTTCGAATCATTTGGTTAGGGCATCTAACTAGGCTGCAATTAGTGTTTCAGAGTCTACTTGATGAATGCCTTTAGAACTGGGTTTGTTCTTAAAGAATTATAAGCAAAGCTCTTCTTAGCTGCTCTTTCTAGGGCTTGGTATACCACAGTTGGTGTGACACTTCCGATATCTCCTCCCGCACTTTGATCGACAGCTTGTTTGTGAGCTCCGCTAATTGCATCGTAAAACATTTGACACTGCAGCCACAGATCAAGTCCGTGATGTGGGCATCTCCAAAGGAGACCTTTGTATCTTTCCCATGCTGTGTGTAAGGATTCATCATCGTCTAGGCGGAAGCTTGTGATGCTGCTTCTCAGTTTGGCAGTGCGATCGGGTGGAAAGTATTTCAAAAGGAATTGTTCAGATATTTCTGCCCATGTCGTGATGGAACCAGGCGGAAGCGAATCAAGCTAGTCAATGGCTCGGCCTCGAAGTGAAAATGGAAAAAGTCTTAGTCTAATGGCATCGTATGAAAAGTTGTTGATTTTGAAAGTTGCATAGATACGAAGGAATCATGAAATGTGAGCATTAGGATCTTCATCTTGCAATCCATGGAACTTAACAGAGTTTTCTAAAATTTGGATAATGCTAGACTTAATCTCGAAATTGTTGGCCGCTATTGCTGGTTGGACAACACTAGACTCGTAACCATCAATTGACGGTGTGGCATAGTGTGTCATCTTCATTTTCTCGTCTTGGTTAGCCATGTGTTCTTCGGATGGCGTACCTTCCAAAACGTCTTCTTCGATAATCGTTGTTGTTTGTCGTGGTCTTTCGCGTAACCTTTGACGTAAAGTCGTTTGGGTTTCGAAAGAGGCGAAACAAGTTCAGGACTAACGAGTCACACATATACTAACTTAAGGAAGCATAAACCTACTAAGGCTTAGAATGAATCAGGAAAATGTAACTAAACTAACTAACAAACAAAAATAAAATAATTTTGAACAAAAATATATAAATAAGATATAGACAAGATAGTCAAAAATTTAGATTGTTTTTCAGGTCATCCACTCGGGAATGCAGATTTTTGACTCGATTGAATGGTAGTTGTGCGTATTCAAATGATTGCTTTGCATGGTTTCTAGTGGTTTGGATTGCTTCATAAAGGTCTAACATACTCGGGAATTCACCAGCTTGTGAACTTGAATCTCCGGCTTCTTCATGTTGTGCCGACATATCGAGGTCCATAATCATTTATTCAGGACCCGCCAGATCTTAGATTTGTCCCTTTCTATCCATAAACCTCTTCTATCCATTTGGTAGGTTTGTTATCATGTGCATACTCGTGCAAATGCTCAAATCCAATAATCCTTGCATCACTCCTTCAGTTCCCTCCATCTTACACCCATAGCTCTCGTATAGGTTCAGAATCCAACTTCCTCCAAACATGGGTGTTGGAGCACCTGCAGTTGCATATCTAGCAAACAAATTACAAAACAAATACCCAACATTGCATGGCAATTGATTCACCATACAATATAAAATGAATAAGTCCCTCAAACTAACAACTCCCTCACTTTGACCACGAGTTGTTATCAAATGGCTAAGTAACCGATGTATGTAACGCAGCAGCTGGTCTTGAATCTGACTGCTTTTGGTTTTACTCGAGTTGAACACCCCTGTTCCAAATCTCTCCCACAATTCTTTTCTCATGGCACCACTTTCCACGTCTTTACTTTCCTCTTCTGGAAATGTAAGGTATGCTGGCATTCCTGATATTGCTTCCTCCTCCATTTCTTGTTTTGTATAGATACCTAGATAGACACCGAACAATGCGATGGATGTCTTTTGCCAACGTCCCCCAAGTCTGCATGAAACTGCTTGATCATCCCATGGGTCAGAGTCTTTCATGCTAAATCTAAAAGATGCCAAAAATACAAGAGTTAGTTCATAAACAAAAGGTTTGTTTTGTGAAAACAGACGTTTCCACTGAACACTTAATAAATTATTATATCTTTCGAGCTGTCCGACAGCCGCCAAGGTTTCTTCATCTACTTGTAGATGTGATTTTTCAGCCCTTTGTAACAGTCTTTGCTGCCTGTCACGACAACATCTTTTGTGGCTTCCCTCGAATTGTAAATAGGGATGATTCATGATCCAGAAATTTTAAACAAATAAGTTAAACTATACAAAACAAATTTCTGGAATAGTTTCATTACATTAGTGACAAACATGGGTTTCATGAGACATAACACCATAATTGTTCAACTCATGCTTAAAAACCATTAAAAGTTTGACATTCAAGAAAACTGTTGAACATGAGGGTGTGTCTCGTGAAACATGGGGGTGCGGTTAGCATTTTGAGGTATGAAATTTTAACTCGAGCACGTGTGGTTTTGTTTGTAAACCTTTGATTAAGCATGGGTTTAATGTTTTCTTGCTTGAAAAACCAAAGAATACACGTGTATTATTTTAATCACTTGTTAATAATTCAAGGTACTCAAAATATATATAGTGTTTAACACCACTTGTTTGACAATTGAACTCTTGTAACTTGAATGTGCTTAACAATGATTTAACCACGAATTACGAAGATAGTCATGTTAACAACGAAAGGAAAAACATAAACAACCATAAATTAACTAAACATCATAATTAACAAACTAATTAACTACAAAGATAAACATGAACAAGAAGGCTTAAAGTATTCATCATTCCATAGAACTTATATTTACAAGGTTTTACATATAATGGCTAGGATTTCGGTTGTTTAGAGACCTAATCACCTAACTACATATAAATCACCATCATTATAACTAGGAATTAGTAATACTAACCTCTTGGACAATAAAACTTGAATGGAAATGGAAGAATGCTTGAAAACTAGAAAGAAAAATGGAATTGGTGGTGAAAATTGAAGTGGATACGGGTCTTTGCAGGCATGAGGTCGATTTTTATCATGGAGAATTGATGGGGAACAAGATAAATGGATGAGACAAGTCAGATGTTGTCATTCATTGTCGGTCACGAGGGGTTGCCTCCCTAGGCACGGGGCATGCCGCCCTTTGTTGCCCGGTTTCGGTTTTTTTTGTTGTTCCGTTTTTCTGCGTTACGTGTTACGTAATTTACCCGGTTAAGATTTATCACTTCCAAATCACCAGAAAAGTTACAAAAATAGTCCTAGAGTTAATTTAAAACAAGCCAAATGACAATTACATTTCTTAAGGTCCTACGGTTACATGATACATTAAAAACCGAGAGTCTAAAACTGCAAAACTAGACACTTTAACGCGCATAAGCGCACATCGCGAAATACTTCTAAGAGAAGCCTCTACACATTTCGTGTGGATGGTTCAAGATGGGAAAGTGTGAAGTGCGGTTACTTAATTCCGCAAGCTGACGGTTGACAGAAATGAATTCCTCGCTCATTTCTTGAACTTTTTGGATGAGTTCAGCTAGGCGTTGGGATGCGATGAGGTTCATCTCAGTCAATTGCTTGATTAGTTCATGTAACTTGAAGAAGTATTCTTGCGTCGTTCGCTCTTGCATTTCAGAACCCGGTTTTTTCGCAGGATTCCAGCTTGAACTTTAGTGACGTGATTCTTTCATTTTTTTGACGTTTTTAAGCAGGAATTGATGTGATGAAAGCTTGGAACAAGTCTGGTATTTATATACAGGTTAGGAAATGTGATCATGGGGGCGTGCTTGGCCATACACGGCCCCGTGTTTGTCAGAATTCATCTTAAATTCGACCTTCAACGTTCCATAGTCGTCAGCGGATATCGTGGAAAATTTTTGTCAGAGGCACGGGGGCGTGCTTCATGGGGCACGGCCCTGTTTTTGTGCTTGTGAGGTCCTAGAAAAAGTTAAAAATCAAAGAAAAACCTATGTACACGTGTCGCGTTTAACTTTCGGGTCTTCGGCGTGACCCTTCCCCACACTTAGTCTTCGTCATGGCGGAGGTGTAATTCCTCTGAGAAAATCTTAGTTGGTCCATCAGTATACGGTTTCAAACGATGACCGTTTACCTTGAAACCTAAGCGGTCGTGGTCGTTGATTTCGATGGCACCGTTCGGGAAAATGCTTTTAATCGTATAAGGTCCGACCCAACGTGAGTTAAGCTTTCCAGGAAACATACGTAAACGAGAGTTATACAGTAAGACACATTCTCCCACATGAAATCATTTACTGTTCTTTAATCGAGAGACGTGGAATTTCCTTGTTTTTTCCTTGTAAACCCTAGCATTTTCGTATGCTTGTTCTCTTAGTTTTTTAGTTCATGGATTTGTAGAAATGGATTTTTTCCTACAATGTTTTGGAGTAGGTTTGCTGCTTTAAGTGCCCAATAGGCTTTGTGTTCCATTTCCATAGGTAGATGACACGACTTCCCATAAACTAATTTGAACGGGTGGGGCACGGCCCCGCGACTCCTTTTGAGGGATAGTACTTTTTGTCCTGTCAGAGTCCAAACACGGCGGTGTGCCAATTTAAGCATGGGGGTGTGTTTCAGGCAAGTCATGGGGGTGTGCTTAATGAGGCACGACCCCATGATTGGACTCCAAAGCTCGGTTTTCTTCAAATTCTTGTTAAATATGCTTCTTTTGTCCATCTTGCCCTTTTGAACACCTGAAAACACAATTTAACAATTTTAAGAACATAATCATTATTTTAAGGGAGATATTAAGGAATAATTGATGTGCTTTTGATAGGATATTTATGTATAATTTAGAGCACATCAAGCACCTATTTGGTTGACCTGCCACTTGCCAATCCAAGCCAAAACAGACAAGCTGCAAGGTTAACTGAAAGGATTCAAGATAGGGTGCTTGAAGAGTTCAAAGGGAGAACCAAGCTATATAGATAGAGGCTAGCAGATAAGACTGTTGGTCAACTGGATGCTGAGGTGGACCCTAGCTTTAAAGGGAAAACCTTAGCAGAAGGCCTAGTAGTTGAACCTGTGAACCTTGAGACAGGAGCTGCTTCAACACCCAGTACCCTCAGTGAGGCACCAGCCGGTGAAGGTGTCTCACAGCCTCTCTCTAGCCAGAGCTCAAGTGTAACACCAAGAAATGAAGGCCAAAGCTCTCTCCACCCTGAGTCACACAGGCCAGTGACTAACAAAGGGAAGAGGAAGATGACCTCTGGGGAAATTAAAGAGAAGAAGAGAGAGAGGAAGAGAAAGGCAAGGGGAGAGAGTTCAAGAGGGAACCCTGGTGAAATATTCGTTGATTAAATAATAATAATAATAATAATAATAATAATAATATAATAATAATAATAATAATAATAATAATAATAATAATAATAATAATAATAATATATAAATTTATATAATCATGGTGATGACCATCACTTATAAATCACATGCAGGTCCATATATCCCTTCAATTCCTTTTTCTTATCTATATATATGTGTGTATATATATATATATATATATATATATATATATATATATATATATATATATATATATATATATATATATATATATATATATATATATATTTCAATTTATTGATTCTTATAAGCATAACCAACAAATCAAAACTGAAGGATCTGATCCTCTCCCACGTTGCTTAAAACCTCCGATAAACTCTTCATGAAACCTACCCGGCTACCCATATCTACGGTTCTCTTCATTGTGTGCTTCAACACTCGATTTCTAGCAATCCATAACTAGTACAACACCACCTCCTCGATCACAACCGCCTCCTTGTTCTGCCGACTTTGTGCTACCGTCCGAGCCATCGCACAGGCTTCGTTCATCACCGACCAGCCCTAGTTGAACTAGTTTTTCTTCGTACGATTACAGGGTAACCACCAAACTATTTAGTCTTTGTTCACATATGCATTTAGATCGTTACGACTATTAATTATGGTAATTATTGTTTTCAGTTCGATTTGGATGGTTCTTACCTTCAATTTTATCACGAATAGAAAAGTTTTGACGACGACGATTCAACCCTCAAGCCTTCATACTCAAACGGTTTCATCATTTACAATCCAAGGTAACTCCAAGCTTTCCTAACCCAATTCGATGTTCTCCCTCATGGTTCGCTAAGTTTAACATCAGCTAAAAATAAAAAGAAAACATGTAAATGATTTGCAGAACTAGAACTTTTTGCTTGTCGACTCCAACCCAACATTGTTGTTTTCGACTAACGACTACTGGTCCCGACGCAAGGTACCGATACAAATCCTTTATCTTGTACATGCTTACGAATGTTATCTTGAGTGTAAGTAAAATACGTTAGGGAAAACCTAAAACTATAGGGAAGATGAAGTTCAAGTTGGATCTAAACATGCGTGTGAGTTAAGTTAACAGTTTTCTTGCTGCTTGTATGGTATCACATATGTACATAATTGAAAATTGATTTAGAAGAAAAATTAATTGTTAACTATGAAAATTAAACTTTGGATTTAATGTGATAAATGAATTTTATACGAAAAGAATTATATATGCGTATGGTTTTAATTAATAGGTTAATTTGTATCTAAGTTGGCAAATGTCAAATTTCAAAGTATTTCAGATATGAGTTAGTTCGAAATTTTAATTATATAAGTACAAGTTCTATAGTAAGTTATGAGAATTACGTAATTACCTCGGGTCGAAAACTAGAATTTCAAAGAAGGGATTTTTTTTACAATACTAGTAGTACTAAAGAGTATATAAACATATATATATATATATATATATATATATATATATATATATATATATATATATATATATATTTATGGTTTTCAAAATATCAAATCCACTTAGACTTTTGGTTCAAGCTTCAGTATATCTTAAAGATATGAAAAACATCAAATATTAAGAAGACTAGATTTACAAATCAAATACTCTAACTAAACTTCAATGAATCTTATTAGATACAATATTTATGTGCAGGCACTCGTGTTGATTAAGGACGTCATTGAATTTCGTGTTAACTATAGATAAGCTAAGGTACGGATTCCGACTCTTCCTCTCTCGTAGCATGACTACCTCCCGATCGTGATCTATATCTTTGAATTTGTGACTTGACATGTAATTATTGAAATCTATATTGTTATTACAAGTATTGAATTGAATAGTTGACATCGTTTGCATGTGATAGGATTTATTGCTTTGTATTCATTGTCGCATGCTCCCTAAATTATTGATTATTAGTATGGCAAGTAACATTGGTTAGAGGTTACCAGTCTTAGTGTAACTTGTTGTATACTTTGACTTGATTTTAGTGTATTATTGACATCTATACCCGAGCATATCCACCTATGGGGACATAGGGTGTCATTGTGGCACAAATGACGTGCTCTATCTGTGGCAGAGCGATTAGACCACAGAGTCTCTACATTATTATTACTGCTAAGTTGTTGCACATATTGATTAGTGTTAAAGAAGGTGTATGGATCGATCCTAGGATATCATTGTTATTGGTGAGATGGTTAGATGTGTGTGTCCATATTCCTATCTCACATATTGGTGCATTAGAACTGCAGCTAATGTACATATTGTGAAGTGTTTATTGTCATTGGCTCATATGGGTATTCCTTTTAAATGATCATCATTATTTGATTTTCAACTTGGTCATCTTATTGTTATCATTATTGATCGTTGTATTGCTATTGTTTACTTCCGTTACTGAGCATTCTTTGGCTCACCCGTGTTTTCTTTTGTGGTTTTCTCTTATGTTTATAGCAGGTACTCAAGGGGCTCAAGGGAATGAGTGAAGAGAGTTAACTTAAGAAGTTAGGATGAGAACATTTGAATTAATATGACTTGATAGTATTTAATTTTTAGACTTTATTTAATTTATTTAGACATATGTAAGGATTTGAATGTTTATTTTTAGTACTTAAATTCTATTGTTCATGAAACTCTGATTACTGTTTGTGTGACGCGTCAGCCCTACTCGGGTTGGGGTGTTACACCTGGCTTTATGAAAGCTACAATTAGAGCTGCCCCCAGGCCAAACACTCAAGAGGATGAGTTGAGGGCAGTTAGATTATACTATCTAGGCTTTAGGAACTATAATGTTAATGAACTCATCTCTCTTCCCTTGGAAGAACTGAATGAAGTGGCTGACATGGAAATGTCAAAAGAGAGGAAGGAAGCTGAGGATGTAGAACTACTCCTCAAAATCAAAGAAGAAAGGAGAAAAAAAGACTCTACAAAGCTCCTACCCTCTCCCCAGTTCAAGAAAGCCCTGAGGCAGAGGATGTGGCTATTGAGCAAGAAACTCAGGTAAGTAGGGAACAAGACAGACAAAATATGATAACCTACCTGAGTGCTATAGGCCTATTTGGCAGCATACCTGCTTCCCCTGTCTTATGAATACATTGAATTTGAATACCTCAATCAGCTTGAGCAAGAAGTGCTGAAAGAGCAAAAAGCTACTAAAAAGAAGATGAGATGAAGAGGGTGCAAAGTCAAGAGCCACCATTAGAGCAAATCAAAAGAAGTCTACTGATAAACAAAAGATGATGAGCTTCTTGAAGCTGTATGGGTTCTCTAGAAGGAGACTTGGTCCAATGTCTCTATCCACCATGGATGAGCATATTAGGGTGAACAAGCAGAAGATCAAAAGGGGTGAGCTAGTTGAATTGAATTCTCCACCAAGTCAGGCTACACCTAAAGTTGAGGTCAAGGTTGAACCACAAGAGACAACACAACCTAGACCTAGTGCTGCATCTCAGCCAGCTTTATCTTCTCAACCACACCAGGGTCCTGAAACCTCTCTTTCATCTTCTCCTTCTGATCCCTCTCCATTTGGTACTCAAGGCTATCCTTTTCAGTTAAAGTATAGAAAGAGGAAGAGAATGGCCATCAGAAGAGACAAGAAGAAGAAGAAGAAGTCCAATGTATCCACCTCTGCACCTTAGGATGGGTCAGAACATCCTAAGAGTGATCAAGAAGAGGCTGCTCAACAAAGTCCACTCATTGTAAAGCCTCTTGCTGCTGAGAGACCCATCCTGTCTTGGGCTTTTGCAACCAACCCAGATAGATGGTATGTCACTAGAGATCAAGGGGGTTAAGATGTATACTTTTGGAAAAACATACTTGACCTCCCTCTGCATGTTCTTTATGACATGAGGAGGTACTTTGAAAGTCTGAGGAATCCTAACTAACTGATAATGAAGGGAATGGTCTTGATTCTGATGAGGACTGTCAACAGATGAAGATCAAGCTTCAAAGCTCTCTTTAAGTTTTGGTAGCATCAACCTAGGGGAGTTTGTAAGGATTACACTTAGAGGCTGATGCAACCAAAGATCTCTCAGCATGCATATGTGAAGTACAAGGAAGTTACTTTGGAAGATTTGATATAACTCAGTGAATTATGCTAAGAATCAAATCTTTCGAAACCAAAAGACCAAATCTTCCGAAGCCCAAATCTTCCGAAGCCAAAGACTGATCTCTTACGAAAAGAGAGAAGACATGCTTTTTCTGAATCACCTTTTGAAAAAAGCTAAACTACTTTTCACTGCCACCTCTAAAGACTCACAAACTTAAATGAGTTGTGAAAAGATCATACTTTTGTCAAACTGTAGATTGAGGTCTTGTGTCTGTAACTTTCTACTCTTGTATTTTTATCCTTTTTGTAATATATTAGGATGTGAGCTATGGCATGTCATAGTCACCGGTCAAAGGCAATCTGTCTTTTGAATCTACATCGATCTTGTTGTCTAGATTAGTGTTTCCAGCTAGCCTTCAAAGTATTGCCGGATGTATGATGTAGTATAAAGTGTCTCAAGTACTTGTCATTTCATTTTAAGCTTTGTAGTACTTTGTAAGAACTTGAGAGCAATATACATCATTTTTAAAATCATATTATCTTGTTCTTGTTCTGTTCTTTAATTGTGTTCTTTGTTTCAACTTAAACTGGTTCCCTATTTGATCTGTTAAGTATTCTAACTTTCCTAACACTGTGAAACTGTTGCTTTGACCCCCTTCACCTGGTCCTGCAGAATCAAATCCTAATGACGACAAAGATGATCAAGATGACGACAATTTGAATTTGTTTGTTTTGTAAAAGATTAAAGATGTTTACGTTGGTTGTTTTGTTTAAGTGTACATGTAACTTGAATTGTAAAATAATTTTTTTTTGCTTATTAGTAATATCACCTTTCGTTTGGTGTATATATATGTAAAAACAATTTAAACTTAAAAACTAAAACAATAGGGTTTATGACGACGACATGTCGTTGCCATAGCCTATAACGACAACAAACAGCCTTTTTGCGATGTCAAATGTTGTTACCATAGCCCTTATTTCTTGTAGTGATTTTCTAGATTGTTCATGTTATTTCCATCTATGTTCTACCTAAGATTATCGACATATACTCACTATAATACATACAAATTTTGGTAAACAATTTTTTTTTCAAAAAGTTTTCTTAATAAATACTCATTTACCACTGTATTAATCAATTAAAATTATTTATTAATAAATAAATCATTTCATCAAAAATGTTTTAATAAGTTTTTATTTTTTTAATAAAATTAAATTTCTAGATATTTATTTTTAAAACTAAAATAATTTAAAAAGGTATATAAATTATTATATATTTATTTGTTTCAACCCATGTAACACATTAGTATCTAACCTAATTTATAATTATTAAAAAGATAAACTTGAAAGTTTAAATCCTCACAAAATAGGACAAAATAGTTAGGAAAATAATAGGTGATAATCATCTAAAAATAAGTGAGGATCGAGTACATCATTACTCATGTTGGATTATTGTATCGGATAGTCCTGCATCATACTCTTCCTCTTATAAAGGACTGACACGAGTCTTGTAAACACGATATCATCAAAAACCCAAGAATTTACTACGTCCCGTGTACCACCTCCTATTCCATGCATATCCACCTTGATGACAACCATCACCTCGATAGTTATGTAGTATGTCATATACCTTTGTTAATTCTCAACCCAATATAGCCATCTTTAACTTTAAAACCCAACAATTAGCATTCTCTTTTTCACTTCTACTAGATTAAACTTCTAACACCAACATAATCTTCAAAATCAAATTTTAACCTTTACTAACACAAAATTTTAGTTTAGCACATTGAGATACTACTACGACCCCTCAAAAGTTGTCATCTAAAACCAGAACCAATTATTTGAGTTAGCAAGGTGAAGATAGGTACATGAACCCTAGCCACCCAACACATAAATATTTTTATTTTTTCAAAATTTTTTAATGGATAGATTGCATCCATTGAAAGAATACCCCTCTTCCCCAAAGTCAATAAAAGATTTCTTTGCTACCTTGGACGAATGATTTGTAAATAGAAAATCCATCTCTTCCTCTGAACAATTGACCACCAAAACATCTAGTCCAATTGATCTTTGAACATGAAGGCGTTAATCCTCACACAAAATCATTTGAACAACCATACTTTGATACCAAATGAAGTAGGTAGTAATGTCAGAGCTTGAACAAGTTTGGTAGGAGGGGTGGAAGTAAAGGTTATAAGGGAGGCAAACTCTCTCTCTCTCTCTCTCTCTCTCTCTATATATATATATATATATATATATATATATATATATATATATATATATATATATATATAAGGTTAGAATATTTCCTGCAATAGCTCATTTTCATTTTCACTCTTTATGCATATTTCATCCAAAAGTTTTATACGTATTAAGTCCGGCCCCTGATTTGGTTCCCATGATTTTCCTTCCCTCATTTGTTTAAGCTCCAGCAATGGTTACATAAAGTCTTTCGGTAAACATGTTGTGGTCATACTTTATGTGATAGGTCACCCACGCTCATTCCTATAGAACTTTAAAAACTATTATTTTAGATTTATTCTATTTATAAATATATTAAAATATAAGACCCCGTTCCTGTAACACTCACAGCTGGTCGTTCATAGCATAAAACATCTATAAACATTACATTCATAGCGGAAATCTTAAATTTTCATTTAAATAGTGTATGTATCAAAACATCTCGTCGTTTCTTTATACATCAAAAATTTTATTAAAATGAAACATCATTCCTAAAAATATGGATGCTAGACTTAGATTATCCAAGTAGCTTTCTTATCCATTCCTGCATCCTCAGCATCAACAATTAACTACCAACTATTATGCATACAAAGTCAAAGACGGTGAGTGAGTTATAGTTTAATAATAAAATACTTTACATTTATTAAACCTATGCCTTTTCATATGCGAGCATACATATGTACGTACACGTTAATACATTCATTTCTTTATCTTTAATCATCATTCCATTAATTTATTATCTTTCACTATAACGAATCAGTGTCATATGCTTGGCCCCTAACGTAAGTTATGAGACTAATCACAATCTCGAGGCCTTGCTACAAAGATTCCATTTCGTTCATGGTCGATCACGAGGATCAGACCCATGGAATCCTCATGGGCCATACGAGCTCCCACAGTTGAGCTAACGACCCCTCAATGAACCGTGAACCTCCATTCATATGTGGTCAATCTCTCAGATTAGACCACTGTGTGCATCCTCATGGGTTATCTAAACCGCACACAGTTGATCTAACAACCCTTAATAAGTTGTGAACCTCCTTACATTTGTTTGCAAGACTTTCACATATCCGTTAGGCTTCATTTTTTATTATTGTTATCTTTCACTTTCATTACATAATACTTTATTTATAGTAGTACATAGCATACCAAGTAAATATTTATTATAAAACTTTATCATTTTGAATACTTAAAACAAGGCAACATAACACATACCCAACCTACCTACTCGCGCGAGAACAAACATACAACGTGAAAACTTAAACTTTCCCATCTAAACGTAGCTTAATAGCATCTAAGGCTGAAATAACATGCTTATCATCACAAACAACACCATCACAAGCATAAACAAGTAATTTAGTATGTATAATAGCCTCAAAACGTAAAAAGTTGCTAAAAAGAGCTACAAACTCACCTTTAGAAGATTATAACACACAAACAACTCTGCCGAGAGCCTTTCAAACAGAAACTACACAATTACGGGTTATATTTATCAATAATCATTCTTTGATACATACACGAGTTACATACCTTAAAAACCTCAAATCATCACTTTCTATCTCTACTTCACATCTTTCTCTCTCTAACAGCAGCAGTTGTCGCTCGAGAATGGGGGCAAACTTATGCTCTCATCTATTTATAAGTCTCCAAAGTTTTCACCTCAGGTTCTTGCGCGAGAACTATTCCTCGCGTGAGAACTTTCTTTCGAGAGCTTCTTCTATTCTTGGTTCCTAGAAAATATCGGGGTGTTACATAAAAGCATATAAACATATATAAAAACACAAAGATATATATGAAAAAGAAATCAAACAATTGTTATTTATTTAATTTTTTTTCAAATTCACAAAATTGTGCTTCAAAATTAATCCAAACTCGTGTATTGTTTTTGAAGCATGAAACAACATTTTGATAAATTTCCTATCTCGATATTTTCATACACATGGAGCATCAACAAGTTACTTGTATTGAGATTTGCAACTTCGATGGTTTTTCAAAGTGTGACTAGTTTCAACAAGATAATAGGGTGTCAAAGAGAAACTATTATTACGGATCACCCTCCATGATCACACAATCATTGCCTCAATCATCTCCATGATTATCCTACCTAAAATAGTTGTCTATTATGTAATATTTCCTTGTTAATAATTCCTAGAATTGCTCCTGTAAATTGCTATATATTTAGAAAAATTCTTTGTAATATTATCAAAAAAATTCATACGCAAATAACTAGAGTCTAAATTAGAGATTAGACTACATGATTCTGTAAATGATGGTCCGTTGGAGGTTCCGTCAGATTAGCGATGGATTTATCATTGACGGATTACCGACTTATTTTCTATGATTCTACCCTACCTTTTTCCTAGGATTTAATAGATGATTTACAAGAAAAAAACCACATGTTTGGCTCTTTCGATGGATTACCGATGGACAATTGGTCATTTACCAACGGAATTTCCATCGGGAGTCCATTTTCTTATTGTGCTCAATGGTTTTGATCAAATAACTAAATACAAAACTATTGATAAAATACATTCAGAAAAACATGATTCTTAGAATGCATAACTAAAGAACCCAAAACCAAAGTATACGAGACTAAAGAATGCATAATATTCAAACCGACCTCATGATATATCCATTGAAACCTTCAACTCATGCTTGGTTCGAAGTGCCTTACTGGCGATCACGACGCAACGCCTTGTAGCTAATAAGTATGAAACACAAGCCAAACATATGAAAACAAGATAATGTTACACAAAGAGGATACCATATAGCAAACATTGTAAGGTGAAATGAACCAAAGCATAGTTGATAGAACTAACTCCTAAGAAATGCCAAATTGCCAATACAAATTGAAGAACTATATTAATATATAACACAGAGATTGAGTTATCATAAATGTGATCTTTACCAAGCACAGCTACACACAATACACAGGTTATCCAAAACAATAACCATTAAATCGCTTCTCAAATATAAATATAGAGCTCATGTCAATTTTAAAAGCCTATAATTATTAAATCAAACTTTATGTATTTATGTATTTGTATTTGTATCTTACTCTTTGATTGTCTATTCAGGGGTAGATGTTAGTAATGTGGGTCTCGAAAGTGGGTTGGCATGGTTTCATGCGACAATTAAGAATCAACTTAACTCCCATAACAGTTAGTTTGGTGGTTGTCTTTCTGGGATTCATTGTAGTATATATGAACGTATAAAGATGTGCAGGGACGGCTCAACCAATTCAGGGGCACAAAACAAAGGTAAAATTTTGAGGCGCTTTTTTCAAATTTGATCGATTAACACGTTTGAAGTCTCAACGGTCATCAATTTTATGTTCCATAAACACTAACCTAAAGATGGTTTCAAGTCTCAGATTCTCACCAAATAGATAAAAAGTCACATAATTATAACCAATTAATCATAATCATAATGATAATCAGGTCTAGTCAAAAAACTTGAAACGATAATCAGTGCAAAAAAAATTGTAACATGGTCATACCTTGAGATTTGAGGAAATAGAAACCTAGCGAAAAAAAAAAAAAAAAAACTCTAAAATGCCAAGATAGTTTCTATCATCAAATTCTTATAAAAGGCTTCTGTCAATGAAATCCTTTGTCACTTAAATAAACTAATACATTAGAAAAGTGTTAAAATTATGTGCACATTTATCAATTCAATTACTAAATGTGTTGGTTATTCTTAATTACTTTGCTTTATTTTGTAACGACTTTGAATGAGATAAAGAAGAAAGCCGAGTATAACAACTGGAAATCATCTAGGGCTATAAAGGAAAGTTGTGTAGTGTGTTATATAAAGGGAATGAGATGCTAGGGTTTAGAGATAAGATACTCATTAGTACAAAGCCCCATTGTATCTAGAGATCTTGATGAGTTTTATCGTGTTCCGATAGATCTTCATCGACCGTTCTTCATCTTCTTCAACTCTAGGGTTTTAACCTTGTTACATTGTCCGTCTTATCTTCTTTTTTGTTTTGCAACCAATGTTTTTTTTAGTTTTTTTTCACTCTTGTATTCTTTGTTTTTAGTTAGTTCTAGGGTTTGGTGTTATTTGAGTTTAGAAATTGACTCTATTTTTTGTAATCTCTTCACATTTGGTGAAGATCTAGTATATAAATAATTATAGATTCATTATTGAATCTCGTATGTTGTTCACTTGTTTGCATTAGTGTTGTTTTTAATTTTTTAATTTAGTGTGGTTCATGTTTTTTGACAAAAAGAAATAGAATGGGATAGAAAAATAACAAGAATAATAAATTTGTGATTGTATTGATATTCCTAAAATGAACATTCAGCTTCGTTACTTCTTAGGACCGTTAGTGTTATCATATCTCTAATTAAGTACTTTGGGTTGACAATGGAGAGATTAAAAATATATAAACAAATCAAATTAACAATATTAAATATATCAAATGCATCAAAATTTTACAAGGTAATTGACATAATTAATTGCAAACAGTTTTATGAACATGAATCAAAACAAGCACGAGCTTACCCAGATTCAAATGTGAAAAAAGATTAAAGAGTTGGTTCATAAAACATTATAAAAGCTATGATTTCAATTGACTAATCAAGTTTCTTTCAAAACACAAACAGTTTCAACAACAAAGATTTTAATTTTTTTATAAAAGCTCTGGTTTCAGTTATAAACAAAAGATTTCAGCCATTGATTAGCCATTAACAAAGAGGAATGATTGGATTTTCTATGTGTTCATCACTTGTGAAGTACTTAACTATCGCACAATCAATTCCATCGTAACTTCCTAGACCTAATTGTTCTGACGTCGCTCATTTCACCGAACACCAAACCAAAGCCCAAATCACTCATATATATTTTCTAAAATTTGGGCCTAGAAAAGTGAGGGCCCAAGTCTCTTGTGTAACACCCTAGGCAAATCCCACATCGGATGTGTATAGTAAAGATTTCTAGCTCATAAGAAATATTCTACCTCTAAAATTAGTAACGCGTTTGGGGCGTATTGGCTGTGGATGAAAAGAGAACTTCACAGTTAAGCATGTTTAGGTGACAACAATCTAGGAATGGATAACCTCCCTAGAAAGTTTTCACCAAGGCTACTAAAAGCAAATCCGTGAGCTCCTTGTAGGCAAACCGAACAATATTGGTGGTATGAGAGGCTGGGTGTTACAAATGGTATTAGAGCCACTCTTGTACCGTTTGGTATGGTGCGGCAAACGTCATCAAGAATGGTGAGTCCCCATGGGTGTTCAGAGGGACACCTTAGGCAAATCTCACATCCATTGATGGGATGGTGGGGCAAACCTTATCGAGGACGATGAGTGAGGGGGGTGATTGTAACACCCTAGGCAAATCTCACATTGATCGTGGACATAAGAGATTCTTGTTTCATACGTAACCTATGGCCTTTAATATCACTAACGTGCTTTTTGGTGTATTGGTTGTGGATGAGAGGAGAACTCTATAGTTAAACATGCTCAGGTGGTAGCATTCCAGGGATGGGTGACCTTCCTTGGAAGTTTTCGCTTGGGAAACCAAAAGCATTGAGCTTATCGTGGGAAAAGCGGACAAAATTGTAGTATGAGAGGCCAGATTACAAATTCAAAGGACACGTTAGACCAATCCCACATTCCTGATGGGGATGGTGGGGCAAACCTCATCGAGGATGATGAGTCCAACCGGGGGGGTGATTGTAACTCCCTAGGCAAATCTCATATAGGCAATGAACAGGAGATATTCATGGTTCATAAGAAATGTCATGCCTTTAATATCAGCAACGTGTTTTGGGCGTATTGATGTGGATGAGAGGAGAACTTTGCAGTTAAGTATGCTCAGGTTACAACAATCTAAGGATGGGTGATCTCCCTGGGAATTTTTCACCCGTTTAACCAAAAGCAAATCCGTGAGATCCTCGTAGATAAAGCAACAATATTGGTGGTATGAGAGGTTGGATGTGACATATTGCTTCAATTGAACTAGCCTTGGGCTAGCCTAGAAAAAGTGAATGTACTTTTCTCATTGAATGAAAAACATTTGTACTAATTACTATTTGTCATTATTCAATTCCATTTCAATCCGAATCTCTCAACAGTTAGAGATCAAAGCTTACCGTTTGTTATAAGATGTCATTTAGCTTACTTAGCATCTTATTGTTGGCTATATCTAATTCATGATGTATTGAAGAACAAGTCGTGTAATCTAAAAAAGTGTGAGGACTAATATTATCAATATGGTCAAGTTGGTTTTAATAAGAAAAACAAGCTTTTGCCTTTTATTAGGAGAAGATAGCTATAGTTTAATTATTTTATTGTTTGGGTAGAGTTTGAATCATATTAGAAGTCTTTGTTAGACAAGTTTTGCTAGCCTATATATACTAAAGATATGTATATCTTGTAATTAAGTTTCTAGCACTTATTTTCTTGGTTAAAAAGTTTTGGGAGTTATTCAAGTTTTCAATGATTTGTTTTTTTATATCAATTCACACTTAAATAGGTATCGAAGCTTATCAAGAACCTTCGTCAAAGATATGTGCTAGAAAGTGATTAACATAAGCAGTGATCAAATAAAAGAACAACGATCGAACTATTTTTTAGAAATTCGCATCATCTGAACACAAGCAATTAGATTAATGAGCTAGCTTAAAGATGAAAGAGGATTTTAGTCCATCAATGCCAGAAACCCATCGACAATTACCTACAATGGCAGGAAGAAGATGACTAATGCAACGAAGGAAAGAAAATTAGTAAAAGCCAACTCGACATTACTTCAATGCTTAATGTTAAATTCCATAAACTATACCATCTAGGCATTACAAATGCGTGCAATCTTCAATGTTCATGGCATGTGGAGGCCTTCAACCCAAGGACAGAAGCAAATGACAAAAAAACAATATGGCATTCACATTTTTGTTCCAGTATATCCCCGAATAGTAGATTTTGCGGATGGGCAATCTTTATACAATGAAGGAGACATGGGACACTATAAAAACTCTTAATCTCTGTGCAAATGGGTAAAGGAAGCGAGGCTTCAAACTTTGAAAACTGAGTTTGATAGATCAAGAATGAAGGACTCAGTATCAATCACTGCTTATGCAAGTATGTTATGAGCATGACATTGAAAGTAGCTTCCCATAGAGAAGTTATGAAATAAAGTAGACCCATAGAAATTCTTCACTAGCCTACCAGCAAGGTTCATCCATATCGTTGCTTCTATAGAACAACTCCCAGATCTTAAAACAATGAGTTTGAAGATGTAGTGTGTAAAGATCACACTTAGAGGCTGATGCAACCAAAGAGCTCTCAGCATGCACATGTGAAGTATAAGAAAGTTACTTTGGAAGATTTGATATAACTCAGTGAATTATACCAAGTATCAAATATCTTAAAGGTGCTCCCAAACTAGGCCTTTGGTATACAAATAATTTTGACTTCAATCTGTATGCCTATACAGATAGTGACTATGGTGGCTGCAATAAGACTGCAAAGTCTACATTTAGGGGATGTCAATTTCTTGGTGGAAGGATAGTCTCATGGCAATGCAAGACACAATCTTATGTATTTGCATTAACTGCCGAAGCTGAATATATTGTTGCTGCAAGCTGCTGTGCTCAAGTGCTTTAGATCCAGAATCAGATGTTGGGCTATGAGTTCAACTTCAAAGAGACTCCCATCCACATAGACAACAACAGTTCTATCTCTATTACAGAGAATCGTATACATCATTCAAAAACAACACACAGCAACATCAGGTATCATTTGATTAGATATAATTTTGAAAAAGGATTGATAAAACTAGTCAAAGTTAACACAAATGAACAATATGCTGATCTATTCACAAAAGCTTTTGATGAGCAGAGATTCAAATATCTTAGATCAGCTATTAGGATGATTAACTTTGAGTAGATTTCTTAAACTAAACTCAAGATTATTTTTAATAATATGTGTGTCTTAAGTTGTCTATATCATCACCATATAAGCCCAGTTTATTTTGGAAGGAGCTTTTCAAAATTATATCCCTTAGAATTTTGAGAAGTTTAGATATACTTTTCTTCAGAAGACATCAAGTTGTCTTCGGAAGAAATTTATGTATTCAAAACAAATAACTACTTTTGAGAAATTAACCTTCGGAAGAAATCCTGATATATCTTCCGAATCTTATATTTGTCACCAAGTACATATATGTATTGAAGGACTATTTTCTTCCGAAAGCAATTAACTCTTGGAAGCTTTATTCTCTCTTTAATAAAATTTCTGATATTTGATATCTCCCGAAAGAAAATTTTATCTATGAAGTAAAATTACTTTAAGTATTTTTTTTTCGAAGAAAAATTCTTGAAAGACTAAGGAATATCTTACGAAACCAAACTGGCTTTCAAAGTTTATCGACTTCCAAGAAAACTACCTTTTTGGGCACTTTTTCAGAGGTGGGACCGACATCCGGATTTCAAAGTTTATCCGCTTGCCATAACTTTGTCTCAAATTCTTACCATATATATATATTCGTACAACGGTTCCCCCTCTTTGACTTTCTCCTTCATCTGCAGAAATTCAAACCCTAAATTTACCGACAAACCAACCTTGTTCTTATCTTTCTTCACTTTAAAGCTACTCAAAATGGCCAACCTGATCCCCGAAACCAACCCAATTTTTCCATGCAGTTACACAGACAACACAATCAAGTTGCTCTGTTATCATCTAAGAAAAATCCTAGTTTCACAAATGTTTTCCGCTTCTTACCTCTATCAAAATACCTCACCACCCTTATAATAGACCCTCCTTTGTATGAAGATCAACTTTTAGAGTTCTGGAGGACCTGCCAAGTGGTCATCTTGGATGGTGGAAAGACACTGTCTACCATAGTGCAAGGGAGGACAGTATTCATCACTCCAGCCACCATAAACTCTCATTTAGGCTGGATGATGAAGAAGGGAACTAATCCATAAGAACCTTCAGAAAGGGTAAGGTTTCCTCCAGATAGAAGCACCTCCTCCATGTGGTCATCCATTCTTTGTCTAACAAACATGGAGGTTGGGACCAAATTCCCAAGGACCTTTCCTACATAGTCCATGTAATGGTTCAAAGGGTCAAGTTTAGGTACTCTCAATTTGTTTATACAAACTTACTTTCAAACTTGGAATCCTTAGAATATTATATGTTCCCTAAATATGTTCAATACATTCTTAACTGTAAACTGGGCTCACAGTTAAAGGGAACAGGTAATATTCTTAAACTGGGATAGATGAAGCCCGACATCTTTGAGACAATAAGAAAGCCCACTGTTGGCTTCTCAGGGGTAGAAACAGCCCTGGTCCCAAAAATATTAGAGCTTATTGCTTAAGGTGACAACTTGGCAGCACCAGCCAATGTTGAACCCACACCTTTTACATCTCCACCACCCACACAGCCACAAATCACCAACACCTACCAAAGAAAATCCAAACAATCCCCTACTTAGGCTACTCAGGTTAAGCAGGCCCCCAAATCACCAACCATGTAGGAAGAAGTGAACACTAGGGCTCCCACTTCTTCTGAGGAGCAGACCACTCCCATCATTTCTTTGATCAATGCTAAGGTTCCTCATACTCAGCCTGATGAGCTCATTACCCCGGTCTTAAGCCTTCACTCAGAGTCTCAAAACTCTAGTAATCAACCTTCGGGGAAAAGTTACCATCCCCAGCCACTTGACCTCAACCAACAAATCCCCAACCTTGAATTCTATGATAATGAAGATATAGGTTTTAGTGAGTACCATGAATATTTCTTCTCCACCCCTACTCAAGGAGAGATGAGTGCTCCTGAATCACTCATATCTAGCCCACATCATCCACCCACAACTAAGGTGGACCTTCCTAAACCTGTTCAGGAGGCGCATATGTAATGGGCTCTCACTTTTACAAGTGATTACATTATTAAGACCTCAACCATGGCAACCCAGCCCATTAACACTTCCTTTGAAGCTGTCAGTGTGCAAGGGAAATCCAGCAGCCAAGAAACACAAGCTGGTGGTGAGGAAGAAGATTTTGGTCCTATTCTCTCATCCTACCATGATTCTTCTAATGAAGATGAAAGGAGTCTACAACTAAAGGTGCACAAACTGTCCAAACTTCGCACCTATTTAGTTTTCAAGGTTAGTCACCTAGAATCTCAGGTGACTACCTTACAAAGAAGGGTCAATGACCAGCAACTTTAGATCACCGATCTCAAGGGCAAGTTAGCTGAGAGACCCATCCAGAGGACTCAACCACACCCATAAGAACCTGTGGATGCGGTGGACCTAACTTCCTAGCTCCCTTGTGCAAGAGGGTGATGCTACCAAAAATTAGGAGAAAGTCTTACTTATAATCACAGAACCTGGGAGTTCCTCTCTGAGTATGGACATAGAGGACTCACCACCCTCATTTGTAGTTATCCATACTCAACAACCTCCTCAAGTCCATATTGATGTGGACTCACTCATTCAAAGCTTGTTTGAGTAGGGTATACCAAGGGCTATGCCTAATCCATCTCACCCTATTGAAAATCCAATAATGGGATGGATGTATGATCCTAAAAGGAGAGCCCTAGTAATCTCTAGGTCTCAGGGACAACAAGAGATCTTCAACTTCTACAACCTGAGATACTATGAGAGCACCTATCTAGTTGACCTCCCACTTGCCAACCCAAGTCAAAACAGGCAAGCTGCAAGGTTAGCTGATAGGATTCAACAAAGGCTGCTTGAAGAGTTCAAGCTGAGAACCAGATTATATAGACAGAGGCTAGCAGACAAGAATGTTGGTTAAATGGATGCTGAGGTGGACCCTAAGATTAGCTTCGAAGGGGAAACCTTGGTTGAAGGCCTAGTAGTTGAGCCTATGAACCTTGAGACAGGAACTGCTTCAGCACCCATTACCCTCAGTGAGGCACCAGTTGGTGAAGGTGTCTCATAGCCTCTCTCTGGCCAGAGCTCAAGTGCAGCACCAAGCAATAAAGGCCAAAGATCTCTCCAACCTGAGTCACACATGGCTATAAGTGACAAAGGGAAGAGGAAAATGACCTCTAAAGAGATTGAGGAGGAGAAAAGAGAAAGGAAGAGGAAGATAAGGGGAGAGAGTTCAAGTAGGACCCTGGCTTCATGGAAGCTGTAATCAGGGTTGTTCCGGGCCAAGAACTCAAGAAGATGAGTCAAAGGCAGCCAGATTGAACTATCTGGGGTCCAGGAACTACAACATTGATGAACTCATCCCTCTCCCCTTGGAGAAATTAAATGAACTAGCTGATATGAAAGTGTCAAAGGAGAGGAAGGAAGTTGAGAATGTAGAATTGCTTCTCAAGATCAAGGAAGAAAGAAGAAGAAAAAGACTCTACAAAGCTCCTACACTCTCTCCAGTTCAGGAAAGTCCTGAGACAGAGACTGTAGCTACTGAGCAACAAACTCAGTAGGTAGGAAACAAGACATGCAAAACATCTATCAGGCAGCTGTCACACCCTCAAAATCCACGTGCGGGGTTTTACCGCGAGGCGAGTGAGCAAACCAGGATCTTAGTCATTAGTTACTCAAAACGACACTATATGCAACCTTTAAAACAAATCAGAGTTTGAAACTTTAAAATATTTGCGAAAGCGTTTTGTAAATAACCCAAACACAAGGTACTAAATGTAAACTGCGCAAAACACTCGCCCAAACCAAAATACATAAGTAAATGCTAAATAAAAGTAAACAATGTTTGAACAAAGTATGCTTGACACGTGCGTGCTCCTATGGGCAGCTGCTAGAAACGACCTGAGAAAAGCATACTAAAAGTGTCAACAAAATGGTTGGTGAGTTCAAGAGTTTGTAATCAATCATAAGCAGTTGCGTTAGTAAAACAAAAACAAGTGCATTGAAATAGATAGCTAGTCTAATTTCATTAGTAAAGAGCAATAGTGATTTCACGATCGAAGCTGACTATGTTTGTCTGTTTGCCTCCCGCCACGACATATAGGTTGTGACGCTGTTAGTAGTTTAGGACAATATTACACCCGTTGACTTCCGGTCACCCGGGTGGGGCTTGTCAGACCCAGTAGTACTACCCAAAATTTCCCGCTAGATTTCCTAATTAATGATCTGAAAGTGTGAGGCCTTTTTATGGTATAACCCACTATGTCTTACCAAACACATGTTATAACAGTAAAGCGTTTTAAAACCAAGTATGCTTTCTCCCCCAAAAAAGAAGTAAGTAAAAGTGGGGCATTGAACTCACCTGGTGCGCAAACGAATGATTGTAAAAGCTAATGATGAGTGGAAAGACAACCCTTCAAATGTTACCTAGAACACACAAGTACATAAGTACGTGTACACAGAAAACTTAACAACCTTAAGTGCTTAATAACCACATTGACCCAAGGTTTTGGAAAACAAGACTCATTTGACCAAGTTGCCCGTTTGACCCGTTGGTGACATGTCAAGTTAAGTTCTTGTTTGATCAAGTATAGCAATCCATCATACATGGTTATCACACAAGTTATTCACGTATGCCATATTACAAACCCTTAAGTGATATAAAGCTCATCATACACCATTGTTTATCAAACAACACATATAAATCCCAAGAAGTCCACAATTACATTTTTAACTAACACATCATGCATCATCATAATTCTATCATAATTCCAACATAGTTCCATAATCACCTAACACCATCCATTATTATGTATATTCCATAAGAGTCTAAATTTCCAAAGTTATGCATCAACCATTCATACAACCCAAACAACACAATCCACCACCTTAGACATCATCAACAAACATTCTAACATGATCCTAACATCATAAACATGCTCAATTAACAATATCCAATGATCTACATAACTAAAGTTTCCCTCTCGGGAAAGTAACACCCAAAACCAATCTAACATCCAATTTTTTCGTAAATTCACCAACTTTATGCCTAATCAAGTCCATAACAACCATCTAGACATGACTAACATCATCAATTCATCATAAATCATCAATCTCATGCAAAAAAGTTACTATTAATAGTAAGGTATGAACAACCACTCAATTTCATGAATTTCTTGCACAATCCACGTAAACTAACATCAATACAATCCAACTAACATCAAAACATCATCAAACAACACCAATTTTGACATTCATCATGATTTTCAAACTAGGGTTCATCATGAATCAAAAACTATGAGAAATCAATAAAATCTAACCTTTAATCACGTAGGAATCAAGAATTGATGCTTGCTACACGTTGGAATGCTTGAAACTAGATCAAAATCGATGTTTGCTTGGCTTGGAAGATCAAAATCGCAAGGGTGAGTGTGTGTAGGGTGTTCGGCCGAATGTGGGGAATTTGGGTGGGGGCTAGGGTTTAATTTTTGGTAATATTTAGTTTTATGGTAATTGCAAAATAACCCTCCATAATCACCTTTTGTAAAAATTGATTCTTTTAACATTTTTAACAACTTTAACTACAAAACACAAACATTATTAACCCATAATAATAATCATGTATATTTTCCACTAATCACAAAACACATGAAATAAATATAACATATTGTCACGTTACAAGGTAAAATTCACAAATAATATTTAAATTCACAAATCACATAACTACAAATTAATAATCAACATTATTAATCAAGTTATTATCTGATAATTATTATTAATTGTTATTAAGTCACCAACGTTCAACGACAAGTGTGTGCTCACGACAAGTGTATGCAAGACCTAACGGAATTAACGGATTTGGTAACGGAAAATTACCGGATGTCACATTATCCCCATGTTGAAAGAATTTTCGTCCCGAAAATTGCGTTACATGGTTATGTTTCATCACTGGTCTACAGCATTGGCACAAAGATATCGAGTTTCCGGTGGGTCGTCACATTATCCTCATGTTGACAGAAATTTCATCCCAAAATTTAATCATTACCTTAGCCGGCTGTCGTCATCATTTCGAACAGGTGAGGATACTTAAGCTTCGTCTGATCCTCACATTCCCACGTGAATTCCGGTCCATGCTTCGACTTCCAACTAACTATGACTATGGGTATCTTACTTTGCTTAAGAGTCTTGACTTCACGGTCCATCACCTTAACCGGTTCCACAATGAACCGTAGTTATTCATCTACTTGCTCTTCCTCCAGTGCTACAACCATCGTCTGGTCCGATAAACACTTTTTCAAATTTGAGACATGAAATACATTATGAATTCCACTCAATGAATCAGGTAGGTCTAATCGATACGCCACTGGACCTATTCTTTCCAGAATCTCAAATGGTCCAACGTATCTCGGATTAAGCTTGCATCTTCTGCCGAATCAAAGCACACCTTTCCATGGTGAGATCTTTAGTAAAACGTTGTCGCTGACCTGAAACTCAAAAGGTTTTCATCACTTGTCTGCATATCTTTTATGTCGGTCACGTGCTGCAGCCATACGATTCCTTATCTGTACGATCTTCTCAGTAGTATCGTGCACCAACTCGGGGCCTGTTAGTTGACTATCCCCAATTTCCGCCCAGTAAACTGGTGATCTACACTTTCACCTATACAAAGCCTCAAATGGTGCTGCCTTAATGCTGGTGTGATAACTATAGTTGTAAGAAAATTCCACCAATGGAAGGTGAACTTCCCAGTTATTCCCGAAATCAATCACACAAGCACGTAACATGTCCTCCAAGGTTTGAATAGTACGTTTACTTTGCCCATCCGTTTATGGATGATAAGCAGTACTCATGTCTAGACGTGTACCCGGAGATTTCTTTAACGATTGCCAAAAATGTGATGTGAAACGAGCATCACGGTCAAAATTAATTGAGATCGGTACACCATGCTTCGAAACTATCTCCTTCAGATAAATTCAGGTTAACTTTTCCATTTTATCCGTTTCCTTGATTGCCAAAAAGTGAGCAGACTTAGTTAATCGATCTACGATAACCCATATCGTGTCATAGCCAGTGGGAGTCTGGGTAATTTAGTAATGAAATCCATAGAAATCTGTTCCCACTTCCACATAGGAATCTCAGGTTGTTGTAGTAACCTAGACGGCTTTTGATATTCAACTTTAACTTTCGAACAGGTTAGGCACTTGCTCACATACATAGCTACGTCTGCCTTCATATTAGGCCACCAATAGTACGCCTTCAGATCATGATACATCTTGTCAGAACCAGGATGTATAGAATACTTAGACTTGTGTGCCTCACACATAACCAAGTCCCTTATGTTTCCATGCAAAGGCACCCAGAGTCTGTCCATGAATTAACAAATTCCATCCGCTTTTAACTCTAACTATTTGTCCATTCCCCGTAAAGATTCAGACCCAATGTTTTCTGCTTTCAAGGCTTCTGTCTGAGCTTCTCGGATTTGTTCAGGCAAGTGAGTGCTAATCGTAAGCTGCAAAGCTCACACTTGTCGGGGCTTAACAGTTTCCTTTCTGCTCAACGTATCAGCGACTACATTTGCCTTTCCTCGGTGATATTTCATAGCGGAATCATAATCATTCAACAATTCCACCCAGCATCGCTGCCTCATATTCAACTCCTTCTGCTCAAAGATACGCTGAAGACTCTTGTGATCGGTGTAGATAGTGCACTTGGTACCTTACAAGTAATGTCTCCAGATCTTCAAAGCGAAAACTACCGCACCCATTTCCAAGTCATGAGTGGTGTAGTTCTTCTCGTGTACTTTTAGTTGTCTCGAGGCATAAGCTATCACCTTATCACGCTGCATCAAGACACAACCAAGTCCTTGGGTAGAAGCATCACAATAAACCACGAAGTCATCACTTCCTTCCGGTAATGCCAATATCGGTGCGCTACACAATTTCGGTTTCAACAACTGAAAAGCAGACTCTTGACTATCACCCCATTTATATGTTGTTCTTTATGGGTCAAGGCTATGAGAGGTTGAGCGATCTTAGAGAATCCCTCAATGAGTCGCCGATAGTATCCTGCCAGTCCAAGAAACTGTCGTATCTCGCTAGGCGTCTTAGGAACTGACCAATTCTTTATCGCCTCAATCTTTGCAGGATCGACATGTATTCCTTTCTCGTTAACTATGTAACCCAGAAATTGTACTTCGCGTATCCAGAAATCACACTTGGAAAAACTTGGTGTACAGTTGTTCCTTTTTAAGTAATTTCAAGATTAGACGTAGGTGCTCTTCATGTTCTTCCTTGGTCCTCAAATAGATCAATATGTCATTCTAACATGATCCTAACATCATAAACATGCTCAATTAACAATATTCAATGATCTACATAACTAAAGTTTCCCTCTCGGGAAAGTAATACCCAAAACCAATCTAAGATCCAAATCTTTTGTAAATTCACTAACTTTATGCCTAATCAAGTCCATAACAACCATCTAGACATGACTAACATCATCAATTCATCATAAATCATCATCTGATGCATAAAAGTTACTATTAATAGTAAGGTATGAACAACCACTCAATTTCATGAATTTCTTGCACAATCCACGTAAACTAACATCAATACAATCCAACTAACATCAAAACATCATCAAACAACATCAATTTCGACATTCATCATGATTTTTGAACTAGAGTTCATCATGAATCAAAAACTATGAGAAATCAATAAAATCTAACCTTTAATCACGTAGGAATCAAGAATTGATGCTTGTTACACGTTGGAATGCTTGAAACTAGATCAAAATCGATGTTTGCTTGGCTTGGAAGATCAAAATCGCAAGGGTGAGTGTGTGTAGGGTGTTTGGCCGAATGTGGGGAATTTGGGTGGGGGCTAGGGTTTAATTTTTGGTAATATTTAGTTTTATGGTAATTGCAAAATAACCCTCCTTAATCACCTTTTGTAAAAATTGATTCTTTTAACATTTTTAACAACTTTAACTACAAAACACAAACATTATTAACCCACAATAATAATCATGTATATTTTCCACTAATCACAAAATACATAAAATAAATATAACACATTGTCACGTTACAAGGTAAAATTCACAAATAATATTTAAATTCACAAATCACATAACTACAAATTAATAATCAACATTATTAATCAAGTTATTATCTGATAATCATTTTTAATTGTTATTAAGTCACCAACGTTCAACGACTAGGGTGTGCTCACGACACGTGTATGCAAGACCTAACGGAACTAACGGAGTTTGGTAACGGAAAATTACCGGATGTCACAGCAGCAGACCTTCTTCCCTTACCATATGACCACATTGAGTTTGAATACTTCAACCAGCTTGAGAAACAAGTACAAAACGAGCAAAGGCTGCAAAGAGGAAGATAAGAGAAGAGACTGCAAGGTCAAAAGCCACCATCAAAGCAAATTTGAAGAAATTTGTTGTTAGACAGAAGATGGTGAGCTTCTTGAAGCTGTATGGCTTCTCTGTAATGAGACTTGGTCTAATGTCTCTATCCACCATGGTTGAGCATATTAGAGTGATCAAGCAGAAGATCAAAAGGGATTAGTTGATTGTCTTGCATTCTCCACCAAGTTAGGCTACACCTGAAGGTGAGGTAAAGGTTGAACCTCAAGAGAAAACACAACTTGGACCTAGTGCTGCATCACAGCCAGCTTTATCTTCTGATCCACAGCAGGGTCTTGATCCTTCTCCTTCTAAACCTATGAAGGACAAGGACCCAACATAGGAAGACAAACAAGTACAGATGAGGAAAAGGATGGTCATAAGAAAGGACAAGAAGAAGAAGAAGAAGAAGTCCAAGGCATCCACCTCTGCACCTCAGGATGGGTCAGAACATCTTGAGGATGATCAGGAAGAGGCTGCTCATCCAACTCCTATTCAAGTATAGCCTCTTGCTACTAAGAGACCCATCTTGTCTTGGGTGTTTGCTACTAACCCAGAAAGAGGTATGTCACTAGAGATCAAGAAGGTCAAGACATATACTTCTTGCAAAACATACTTGACCTCCCTCTACATGATCTCTATAACATGAGGTAATACTTTGAGAGTCTGAGGAATCCTAACCAACTAATGATAAAGGGAATGGTCTTGATTCTAATGAGAATTATCAACAGATGAAGATCAAGACTCAAATATCTCTTCTGTTTTGGTAGCATCAGCCTAGAGGGAGTTTGTAAGGAATACACTTAAACACTGATGCAACCCAAGAACAACCAAAAAGCTCGCAGCATGCACATGTGAAGTACAATGAAAGTTACTTTTGAAGATTTGATATAACTCAGTGAATTATGCTAAATATCAAATCTTCTGAAGCCAAAAGACCATATATTCTAAAGCCAAGGATGAAGTCTTTTGAAGCTTCAAAGACAAAGTCTTCCAAATCCAAAGACTTATTTCTTTCGAAGACAAAGAAGACATGATTTTTATGAATCACCTTTTGACAAAAGTTGAACAACTTTCCGCTGCCACTTCTGAAGACTTACCAACTTATATGAGTTGGTGAAAAGTCCATGCTTTTGTCAACTATAGATTAAGGTCTTTTGTCTGTAACTTTCCAACTATGTACTTTTATCCTTTTTGTAATATATTAGGATGTGAGCTATGGCATCTCATAGTCACTAGTCAAAAGGTGATCTGTCTTTTGACTCTACATTGATCTTGTTGTCTAGATTAGTGTTTCCAGCTGGCCTTCAAAGTATGGCCGGCTGTAGGATGTAGTATAAAGTCTCTCAAGTACTTGTATTTAGATTTAAGCTTTGTAACACTTGTAAGAACTTGAGAGCAACATACATCATTCTTGAAAACCATATTTGAGTGTTCTTGTTTATTGTTCTTGTTACTTGTGTTTATTGTTTCATCCTAACCGGTTCCCTATTTGATTTTCTATGTGTTCTAAATCTCTCCACCTTGTGAAACTATTGCATTGACTACCCTTCAATGGTCCTGCAATAATAATAGTTCACCATTGTCTTTAGCATGTTGGCATTATAAAAAAAATGAGTTAGTACTTCACATGTGTGGCTTGCATTGTGTGTCCATAAAAATCAAGGGTTGACTATTGAAAATAACATGCTTACAATTCTATTCTTAAACCAATCTCTCATCTAATTAGGTTATATGAGCAGTTACTGAAAAGTTTATAGTTGCGGGTCGAAGATTGCTGGTCAATGTTGATGTGCAGATGGTTGTTAAAAGCTTGAAGTAAATTAGGACAAGTGCGTACAACTTGAAAGTTCAGGGACTAGTCTAGCCATACACTGTTTCTCAATTTCTTTATGAGCAGCTTCATTCAGATTGATCAAGTGAGATGTTTGGTTAGCCTTCATCATCTAATATTCATCAAAGCTAGCCAATCTTCGCATTCATCTTCTTTGTCTAGGGTTTAAGTTTTAACCCATACGATGTGTTAATCTACTTATCATCAAGATCTAATCTTGGTCATCAACAAATTCTCTACATGTCCCTTTAGTCGTCTTTGACTACACTCTCATTGTCTCTGTTGCACTCGATCTTGTAGTGGTTCATCATAGCATTGATCCATGTCTGTCTATAGTATTTGTATTGTATTTTGTATCAGATCTTCTTGTTGTTGATATGATCTATGTGTTTTTGGTTTAGAGAGTTTGTTCATAAAAGCTTCATATTCTTTTTCTTTTTTTCTTGTTTGATTTAGACTTAAACATCATTGGTTTTGAAATGATAAAGTTTAGATTCGTATTTTGACACTAACACATAATGCTCTTTTGTTTACATGAAAGCATACAAGCATCAAACCTTTATCGTGATATTTTTTTTTTTTTGCTCCATCCTCAGGTTTGTTTGTTATTTCTTCAATCTTTCAAGGGCCTCAATATGAATGTGTCTTACAAGTTTAAAGTCTAGTATCTTCTAGATTGTTTCATTTAGCTTATAATTAAACACTACAAGAAACAGGAGCTATAGAGGCAATAAAAGCTTCATATTCTTTTTCTTTTGTTCTTGTTTGATTTAGACTTAAACATCATTGGTTTTGAAATGATAAAGTTTAGATTCGTATTTTGTGACACTAACACATAATGCTCTTTTGTTTACATGAAAGTATACAAGCATCAAACCTTTATCGTGATATTTTTTTTGGTCCATCCTCAAGTTTGTTTGTTATATCTTCAATCTTTCAAGGGCCTCAACATGCATGTGTCTTACAAGTTTAAAGTCTAGTATCTTCTAGATTGTTTCATTTAGCTTATAATTAAACACTACAAGAAACAGGAGCTATAGAGGCAACAAAAGTCATCGTTATAGCCTACAAAAGTCGTCGCCAAAGGATATAGCGACGACACTACATCGCTAAAAGGTCACCGCTATATACTTGTCGCTAAATCACATCCTTGTCTTCACAACACATGTCGTCGCTATACTATAAACATATAGTGACGACATGTCACCCCTATAATGTTGTCTTCAAAAGAGTTAATTACATGAAAGGTCCCCGTGCTTGGCCTATTTTCACTTTTGGTCCCTAGGTTTGAAAAATTACAAGGTCGGTCTAGTGGTTTGACAAAACGTAACACAAAAGGTCCTTGTCATAGATGGTCATTATCTTTTTCGATTAAGTTATTGTAAAATGACCAAAGTACCCCTAACTATTTAAAAAATCAATATTTATGAATAAATGGGGCCCACTACTACCACTAACCCACTATCCCTATCATCTTCAACCTTCCCCATCCACCACCACCACCATAACATCGTAACCCATCACCGTCACTGGCACCACCGGACCACCATCGCATATAAACCCATCACCTTTAGTTATTTCTTGTCTTTAGCCTAACCACCACTGTCTCTCTGCCCACCTCACCACCGTTATCTCCCTTACTACAATCGCCTGCCTAACCACCTTTGTCTAGCACCAACCACCACCACACCAAATCAGATCTTGACCACCATCATTATCTGCTCCAGTTGATTTTTTGGCTAGTTGCATGTTTTAACATGCTCCAAGAATCAGTTGGAGATGGTTGGTATTTATAGATCTGACTAGAGTTGCTTAGGGTCGGTAATGACCGATGGTGGGATTTGCTTGAGGTTTTAGATCTGGGGTTTTGAATAATTCATCTTCTTCTTGTCCTTTTGATTTCTCAAAATACACCACCTGCATATATTTAAATAACACCATCATCAAACTTACAAGAAAAACAAATAATTGATTTCAGGGAGGGGTACGGAGTGGCGACTGATGGTAGGAGCACTGAGGGAGTGGTGTGGCGATCGGTGGTGGGAGCGACGATGGTGGAGTGGCAGTTCAAGTAGTGGTGGTTTAACATCATTTTGTTTTTTATATAGTTAGAAGTACTTTGATCATTTTAAAAAAGTTTACAGAAAAGTTAACTCTCCATCTATGACGAGGACCAGTTGTGTTACGTTTTGTCAAACCATTGGACCAACCTTGTAATTTTTCAAAGCTGGGGACCAAAAGTAAAATTAGTCCTAAGCACAAAGACCTTTCATGTAATTAACTCTCTTCAAAATCTAAGAAGACGAAATTTAGAAAAAAAGTTAAAATATATAGCTAGCGACGACTTTAGAGGCGACATGTCGTCGCTATAGACTCTTTTTAATTTTTTTTAAATTTTTTTAGTTTTAAAAAATTTTAGGTTTATAATATATATTTTACCTAGTCCCAATTGTTCAACATGTTCAAGTTTCATAACATTATAATATAAAAGTAAAATACGTAGATGTAAAAATACATAAGAGTTATTTAAACATCTCAAACATTTAACAAACAACTTAATTACTTAATCATTTGATCAAACACAAACAAACAACTTAATCACTTGTAGTATCTTCTTCATCCCCTTCTTTATTCGGTTGACATAATGATTTGTTGTTGTTTTGTGACATCGAATGGAGTTGATTTATTTGTTCTTGCATTTGTGTATTTATTTGCATTTGTTGTTGCCATCTTTCATTCTGATTGTGTAAGTTGTTCTTGCATTTCATTTTAGTGTGATAGGGGTGTATACGTACTAGGAGTCACATCAGGGGTAACATTTTTCACTTTTCGAACAACGGCCCGTATATGTCCATGCCTAGATCCCGAGGAATGTGCAAGAACCTCAACCTCATCAACCGATGTCTCATCTCTAGTCGAGCTCAACAATGATCTATTCATCTCATCTTGAATTTGTCCCTCCATTAAACAATAAGATAAACATACATTAAATATTTTACTAAAATTTGATAGCATAACTACGATATAATGGATAACTAACATGTTCAATTATAATAAAAAAACAAAAATAATTCCTAAATTTCAATTAACCTATGATACAGAAACAATCCTACCTACATTGGTAACAATAACATCAACTAATAAACATAATAAATCCAACTAAAAGTTTAAAAGTGTCAAAGTCAATCGAACTCATTTTATTAGTCATAATATATATATATATATATATATATATATATATAATTGTTTTTTACTTACCCAATAAATTTTTGCATTCGCATTAACCCATCCTAGTCGTTGATTAAAATGCATAGCTTTTCAACCATCCACATGTTTAGCCCGCCCAGTTTCTTTTATCTACAAATAATAAAAGTATTATTATTCATATTTCAAATAACTATTAAATTAGGGTATAATTTGGTATTAAGCTCCTTAAACAATACATCAAATTCTAAGTCTAAACCAGTACCATCTTCATCTATATTTTCATCATATGTATTTTATTCTGCCATTCCATCATCAAATGCATCAAACATTTTATTATTTGTTGTTGGATTACGTTTGTTTAAGACCCAAAGGTTTTCAATCTCTAAAGCATTAGGATATTTCTCACCATGACAAACCCATGTCGTGTATGTTTAAAGAAACCCATAGTCCTGTATGTGTGCAAAAATCGTAGATAAATTCTGTAGTGACCAGTTCGAATTGGCACAACATTTACACAGGCAACATGCTTTGCCTTCACTATTGAGATGTTGGTTGGCAATCTCCATAAAGTTTTGTAGTCCATTTAAGAAATCAGAAGATTTCAGATTTCGCAAGTAAATCCAACTCTTATCAATTGTCATCACTATTTCATTATCAATAATTACATTGGGTTATATACACAAACATGCACATATACATACAATAAATTATATAGATGGTTGTAGATAAGATAGATTATTGCTCTATGGTGATAGAACCTAACCCAGTTTTTGAATATTCTATCTCATATGTATATATTTTAACAAGTTGCTATTTAAGAAAA
The DNA here is from genome assembly GCA_025506505.1 of Flaveria sonorensis. Classification (NCBI taxonomy): domain Eukaryota; kingdom Viridiplantae; phylum Streptophyta; class Magnoliopsida; order Asterales; family Asteraceae; genus Flaveria; species Flaveria sonorensis. The sequence goes on along the minus strand of CM046426.1, from coordinate 45,679,285 downwards.
AATCAACAGCATTTCCTTTTAACTCCTAAGCATGTGGATAAACCACAAACTCAAAGGAGTAATAGAAAATAATGCTGATTTTTTCTTAAATAGTCAACTCGTTAAAATATATACATATCCTAAATGAGATAAAATATTCAAAAAGCATTCTCAAATTGAGGACAATCCAAAATTTATCTCTATTAGATAAATTTCAGACGAGTATATTCTAAATGTTTATCCTAATTGAATATTTACACAAAAACAAACATGTAAACATGTAAAACAAAGATACTTAATTAAATATTCTAATTGAAAAAAAACAATCATATATTTCAATTACATTAATTTTATATAAATTAAACACATATACACTTACATACACAAACATAGATGCATATATACATAAATAAAAGTTCGCAATTAAAAACACGTACCTTATCGATGAAATAGATATATAAATGAAATCGCACTACTCAACCGCAACAAAATCCTCATATATTAGAAAATAAAATAAAATAAGTTAAAATGTTAATACTCTTCCCACGAATTCATAATTTATAACATAATATATATATATATATATATATATATATATATATATATATATATATATATAATATATATATAATACACATACATACACACATACACCATACACGTACACGTACACGTACACGTTCACGTTCACGTTCACGTACAACCTAAGAACTACACAATTTTATTAAAAATTAAAACTTAAATGGTATAACTTCAAGATTAATCAAAGTAGGGACAAAATAGGGTAAAACCATTTACCTATGGCAACAGGGAAGGTATGAGGGTCACCCGAGAGAGGTAGTCGGAGGTTTTGGCCGGTGGAAGTCGGTATCGTCGGATTTTAAGCTGCAAGTCGAACTTTTCTTTTTTGTGTGTGAAATGTCGTCAATGTGAGTTGCAGATCCTTTTTGCCCTGACTGCAAGCTTTAGAGGCGACAAGTCGTCGCTACATCCTACATATGTCGTCATTATAGGTTAAAAAACGACATCGACCAATTAAATTGCTTATTAAATATATAATAAATAATAAAAAAAGATATCTCATCACTATAGAGTTACAAATGTCGTCGCTAGAGTTTTTATTTTTTATTTTCCTATACTATAGGATAAACAAGAAAAAATAGTAGTTTTAGCGACGACATGTCGCCTCTATAGGATAAATTCGACGACATGTCGCCTCTATAGGATAAATTTTCATGCGGCAAGTGTATTTTCCTCCACCGCGTCAAACTTTATTGCGACGAAAGATCGAAGCAAAAAATTAAATTTGATCAACAAAAATCAAAGGCCTATAGAGGTGGCATGGTCAACAAATACAACCCTCGTAACTCGACCAACCAAATCAATAAAATTTCTTATATCTAAATTTATCATAGTTAAATTACAATAACAGAAAAGGATTTTTATGTGAACATCAGTTTTCACAAACAATATTTTACCTCAGTTCCAACCAATGGTTTAAGGTCACGCAACTTAGACCATCCTACAATGGTGTTAAATTTCACTTAGGTGGATATATCTTAAAAACTTCTATATAAAACCCTAGCACATTTCAAATAAACTGTAATGCGATGTTTTTAAAACTGGACCAGACAACAAACCAGTCATCTTAAAGGTTCATTAGTTGGGCTAGTAGGATCGATCGAATTGAATAACATGAGGATCGATTGAACCGAATAACATCATATATAAAATAATATTAATATTATTTATATAAATTTAATTCAGAAACAAAATATGATAATACTATATGTTTTAGAGTGGATTTACACTTTTAACACAATTTAAACACTTAAATAAATAGAATATGGATCATAAATTGCTAAATTAATAAAGAATGAGATTTTGAAAAGGAAAAAATTGAAATACGATCCGACCACCCACTTGGTCTGGTTCAACCGATTCAATGATCTAGCTTGTAACCGGACGATTCAAGCGAAAATGGTTTAAATACACACAATCAGACCGATTTTATGTCCGCTTCCCTGTCCAACTGATGCAAATGTTCGGTCTGATCCAGTTCTGAAAACACAGCTGGAAGGGACCTAAGAGATTATGGTCTAAAAGAATCCAGTCATTAACACATTTTACTCGAAAATTTTACATAATAATCTTTACATGATTTAACAAGTTAACAGAACCTAAAATATCAACCCAATTAAATAGAATATTGCATGACATGATTCAAGGCATTCTACTAAACATTAGTTTTGCCCATAAGCACCCCAGATGGGAATAAACACTTGATGCTAGTAGCTCATAAGCCTGACTAGTTGTTTAATGTATATTCCAATCCAAGTATAATTGTTTTATGTTATTATAATTTATTTCATTCTATACATTCATATGTAACATTTTAGAATACATTACTTCATCAAAATACCACTTTCCAATTTTTTTATTGAATCGTAAAGCATTGTTAAAAAGAAAATAAGACTTAACATGAGTTACAATTGTTTAAAAGTAATAGCTTAAATCATGTTATTAACGCCTTGGAATCTATCAGTCACGTAATAGAGTTCTTAAGATAAATGAGTTATTGAGAATTGATTTATTTATGTGTTATCTGTTACTCAATTCAATAAATTTCAATAATTGATATCAAAGGTTGGGTGAAGCTCATGCTTAGGAGAGGTTGAAGACCGAGGCTTGGAGAAAGGAAGATCATGAATAAAAAATCAAACAAATAACTGGGACAAGTGAAACCATGAGTTGGTCTATCAGAGATAGATCAAGGGGGAACTGACTCGTGTGGACCGGTGAATTAGTTTGAAGAACCAGTGTAGTATAAGATCGAGGTGGATTCAAGTTTGAGGAGGTAGTTGCTTGGTCTATCTTTTTGTATTATTTTTATCATTGTTTTTACAGATTGTATAAACTTGTTATACATCCTTATATTTTACAGTTAGAAGTATATAATGATATATTTTCATCAATGTATTTTTTAAAACTTTGTGTTAAAAATAATACTATGTGTTATTTTTGTTACTGTTTTTTATAGATTATATAAACTTATTGTTATTTATCATTGTTATTTACAATTAAAAGTGCACAATGATATTATTTCACTAATTATTTTTAAAAACTCAATAGTGTTCAAAGTAACACAATAAATATAAAATAAACACTAAAAATGTTATTTTGTTATTATTTTTAATGTATTAGATTAAACACTTGATGCTAGTAGCTCATAAGCCTGACTAGTTGTTTAATGTATATTACCAATCCAAGTATAATTGTTTTATGTTATTATAATTTATTTCATTCTATACATTCATATGTAACATTTTAGAATACATTACTTCATCAAAATACCACTTTCCAATTTTTTTATTGAATCGTAAAGCATTGTTAAAAAGAAAATAAGACTTAACATGAGTTACAATTGTTTAAAATAATAGCTTAAATCATGTTATTAACGCCTTGGAATCTATCAGTCACGTAATAGAGTTCTTAAGATAAATGAGTTATTGAGAATTGATTTATTTATGTGTTATCTGTTACTCAATTCAATAAATTTCAATAATTGATATCAAAGGTTGGGTGAAGCTCATGCCTAGGAGAGGTTGAAGATCGAGGCTTGGAGAAAGGAAGATCATGAATAAAAAATCAGACAAATAACTGGGACAAGTGAAACCATGAGTTGGTCTATCAAAGATAGATCAAGGGGGAACTGACTCGTGTGGACTGGTGAATTAGTTTGAAGAACCAGTGTAGTATAAGATCGAGGTGGATTCAAGTTTGAGGAGATAGTTGCTTGGTCTATCTTTTTGTATTATTTTTGTCATTGTTTTTACAGATTGTATAAACTTGTTATACATCTTTATATTTTACAGTTAGAAGTATATAATAATATATTTTCACCAATGTATTTTTCAAAACTTTGTGTTAAAAATATTAAAAATAATACTATGTGTTATTTTTATTACTGTTTTTTATAGATTATATAAACTTGTTGTTATCTATCATTGTTATTTACAATTCAAAGTATACAATGATATTATTTCACCAATTATTTTTAAAAACTCAATAGTGTTTAAAGTAACACAATAAATATAAAATAACACTAAAAAATGTTATTTTTCATTGTTTTTAATGTATTAGATTAACTAATTGTTAAATTATTATTGTGATTTACATACTATAATACACAACTATGTTATTCTACCCCTATATTTTTTTTTACAATTCATCATTATAAAATAACATAATATTATTTAGAAAAACAATAACTAACAAAAATACACAATAAACTACACCAATGATACAATGACAAACATAAATCATATAAGCTTAAAAATGTAAAAAGATAATTTTTATACAACAATATTATACTCATTTTAAAGATAAAAAATGATTGTTTTTATGATGTAATTTTTATAAAATATTAATGACATTTATAAAGTCATAAACAATTAAAATATATATATAAGAACTTCAAAAAAGTCAATTAAAATGGTTATGCCTAAGTAACACTAACAACTTTCTTTCCTATAATTTGATCTCAATCATTAATTAAATAGATTGATGGTTAAGATTAATTTTTTCAATTTTAGTTTTAAGGGTATTTTGATTTAAACATTCCCTAATAATTATACAGTGAAAGAAATAATGATAGTAATAATAATAATAATAATAATAATAATAATAATAAATAATAATAATAATAATAATAATAATAATAATAATAATAATTTATAAACAATAATAAAAGACTAACTATGTGTACACACGACTCTTTCCTAGATTGTCCCCTAAATGTCACGTCTGCATTACCACATATCGCTACATTCTTCAATATTGAGTTAAAATGAATTTGACAATTATTAACACATATCAATTTCGATATTCCCATTCATTCCCTGTGGGTTTCTCTTATTCCAATTCTTTCCGTTCTACCAATGAAGAATCTATAATCATTCGTAAATCTAGATTATAAGAAACTATAAATTATGTCAACATATAATGATTAAGTTATTAATTTTAGTAATAAAAAGTTTATGTCATATATCCTTTCGAAATGACATGTTCCTTTTGATTAATATTAAAATTCATGGCATAATTTATATTTTTAGTAATGTTTAGTTTTTAACAACCTTCCATTGATATGAATTTTGTTCATCCTTTATAACAATAAATGTTATTACACAAAGAAGTATTTACATCTTTGTGAACAATTAGTTTTTAATTTAAATGTTTCTTGTCTTAGTTACGTGTTATTGATATATACTTTTGTAAATTTTATCTCTATTTTTCTGTTCAACCATTCTAACTTTATTTGTTTCTATTGTTAAACAGCATAATTTTTAATATTATTATATTATAATAAACTTATTATTTTAATTTATTTCTTCAAGATCATATATATCACACACACTCACTCACACACACACACACACACACACACACACACATATATATATATATATATATATATATATATATATAATTATATATATCTATATATATATATATATATATATATATCACTAGTACAAAAGAATACCTTTTACAACGGCTATATACGTTTTATACAACGAGTATTAAATCGTTTTAAATGTATGTTTTGTTTAAAATAAAATTTCCTTTTACAGCGATTCTTTTAACGTTGTTTAATGATTTCACGACACCATATTTTTCCTTTTCTTTTACAACGATGTTATGTTTCTTTTACAACGGTTTTATGTTCATATTTTAAATCATTTTTATAGAGATTTGTAGTGATTTTAAAGAAGTTTTATGTTATGTTTTTTCTTTATACAACGAGATCTAGTGGTCTTTTTCTTTTACAACGATTTCTATACATTTTTACAGCTAGCAATCAAAATCTCTTTAAAACCAGAAAAAAAATATTTCTACAAACTACAAATATCACAAAATTGTACTCAAAATATCAGTATAGTAAAGAGTAATCCTAATTATAGAAAGAAAATGATTTAAAGGTTAAATGTCTAAAACTATCAAAAGAAAATATTAAAGGAGGAACACTAACTTAGTGACCATCAATCCATCATCATCATGAAATCTTTAAGTTGCACTATTGAAATCTTCAGATACGTTTGTTCTACGTAAGGAAATCAATCATCATCTTCAAATTGTAATTCTAAACTTGAAAGTGGGCTTTGCTTGGATGGTCTTGGTTCTCACTTGCATTCCAAAAACTCTATAACATAACCGACTACACACATTCGATATAAAATATTAAGTTAAATTAGAATTTGATAAAATAGAAGACTTTCATGCATTACATATTGCTTGCTTCTCCACACATTTGTCAAAACCTTTATGCCAGTCATCAATCCTTAACAAATAATATAATCTTCTCTATCAATTTTATATTGGCCTAATGTTGTTCATCATCTAACATAGATATATAGATAAAAGTTAGATTAGAATTTAATATATACATATACATATACATATACATATACATATACATATACATATACATATACATATACATATACATATACATATACATATACATATACATATACATATACATATACATATACATATACATATACATATACATATATATTTAATTTGTAAATTATAATAAATATAAAGCTATAAAATACTTACAAGATGTTCTTTGCAAGTAAGCACAAAATCATATATGACCTTCATTACATAATCTCCACATTTCCATGTTGAAGTTTGTTGATAGCACTAAATACATTCAAATAGAAATTAGTTAATTAAAATTAGAAAAATAAATAAGGTAAGTAAAAGAAAAGAAATGAAAAGAAAAGAGAACATACTTTAGCTCGAAAAAAAATTTCCTCTGACTTGTTCAAATATATAGCAATGATGTAACATGAGGCACTTTTCCTTTTCTAATCGAGTTGATAATGAATCCATAGCATTTATGATCTTTGAGGAATATAATATCTTAGTATTAGAAAAATAAAATAAATATATATTAAGTAGTAAAAATAAATGTAATACCCGGCTAACACCATAAAAAAGTGTTTGTTCTTATTATGTTTCATGGCATCTTTAATGTGATTATAATATCTTAGTATTAGAAAAATAAAATAAATATATATTATGTAGTAAAAATAAATGTAATACCTGGCTAACATCATAAAAAAGTGTTTGTTCTTATTATGTTTCATGGCATCTTTAATGTGATTAAGGACTAAACTTTCATTATTATTACACACATTAGCTTTGATGATTTGAGGATAAAAGCATGTCGTTTGATCAAAACCTTAAAGTGTCCCAAGTTGATGTAAGTACCTAAAACCCAAAAAATATAACAAAATTAGGTAAGGTTAATAACTCTAAAATAATTGTTACCATAAAATATTTAAATAAAAATATAACTAAACTTACATGCACCAGTTGCTGACACATAATTTTATCATCGACAATCTTCTCTATACATTCCACTCGGCGTAGCAACTTTTATTCTTTTTCTGTCGATTTGAGTATATGCATGCACCAATTGTTTCACGAACCCATATATTCTTGTAGGTCTTTTCTTTGCCTCTATCAAAAGTTGAGCTATTTTTGCAGCATCATTAGTAATATTCGGAAGATAAACATCCTTAATACCACTAGGATTAGAAACATTCTTTGTAATATCAGGATCAGGAACATCCATTAGGATTAACATTAGGATTCTGCTGTATCTGTAACGTCTCCAACTAAATTAACAATTGACAATACAAAGCATTTATTATACCAAACTATATTGAAAAGAACTTGAATATAAAGTAACTACCATATCAAAAAAAACAGAATCATCATCTTGCAATTCCATGTGTCTTGCATCAAACTATACTTAAAAACTTATTTTTATTTCAAATAGTAATATATAAATTAAGAAAAATTAAGTACCTGTGGCCTATACCCCTCACAATGTTTAAAAGTTGTATATTATAAAAAAGTAGTAATATGACAATTAATAAATTAATATAGATTAATGTTAATATAAAATGTACCTTTATTGTTTTTCTAAGCCACGGAATATATGTTCCTCGTGTGCTTTCTATCTTGGTTACTTCATCGCTCTTTGTGAGTTGTGGGACAGGGACTTTTAGGTAATCGACTTTCATATAATCATCTTGTATTGGGTTTCCACATAAAATCCTACTAGAGGTAGGATAAACCATTCCATGTCCTAAAACTAAATCGCGACTAGCATCGTCGAATGGGCATACAAGGTCACATTTACTTATTGACTACAAACATGAAAACACTTGATAGACGAATAGCAAAGCTTGCTTGAGCAGCTGCAACAACTCGATACTTGTCTCACTGCACGACACCTTTCTCCCCTATTACTCTCTCTGCCTCTTTAGTCTTCTTTTTTTCCTTAAAAGCAAGCTTTTTATAGTAACACCTCGATACTTGTCTCACATCAGATTCTAATCGTGCACACCCCCCATGTTGACATCCCTTCCCAACTACCTCATAAACGTCTTTTCTATATTTATAATAGGTACCATCTTCTTTCATCTCTCTCTTTTTAGCATGCTATTAAAATATAGTAATCTTAAGAAACATATTAATAAATATATATAATAATTATTAAAAATATATATTTATTTACCAACTCGTATAGTCTTCAAGTCAATACATCTTCTGATAATAGATGTGATTCAAGTTTGAACAAATTTATGATAGGATTGTAATGCGCTATGCTAACTCTTTGTATTTTTAATGCTCGCCATGCATATGAGATAGACATTGGTAACTTGAAACAAGTTGCTCCCATCTATCTTCCCATAACTTCGTTAATCCAACAAGTCCCATGCGCCCTACACGAGCAGACTCAATATTCTTTTTTGCACACATTATGAAATTTTGACTTTTTTTTTTCATAAATCAATAAAAAAAATTCGTCAATGCTAATTAAAGTATGTAACAATACTAATTACTACATATAATAATAATTAACCTAAGAATACCTCATAATCTTTGGATTGAACTTTTGATACAAAGGAATCCTAATTACTCCTATCAGGGATATTCATAGTCTTCATAGGGAGTTATACATTTTTTAACGTATTTAGTTACAAGCGTATCTGGAAGTTTCTCATGACTTTTCCTTCTTTCATAATGTATTTTTTGCATCATCATTCTGTATGTTCCATAAACCCTACATATTTCAAATATAAACTAAAAATATATGATACCTTAATGTAATCCCATAAATCATTAAAGAATTGTTTGTCTACGTCTTTAGCTAGCTGATGATAAGGAATTCTTTTCCTAAACTCTATACCAATCCATGATTTAAAAAGTGCCGCATTATTGCCGATCGCTAAACCATTTTCATCAAATTCAATTGTAAATTTGTCTGGATCATTAAACTTCTTTTTAAACTTAAAAACTCCTCGCTTGACTTATAAGACATTTTTACTTATAAAGAAAAAACAATAAGTTAATAAGTTAAAATTAATTTCATATAAGAATAGATGATAACATCACAAGCACCTTATCAATTTACACATAGTTATAGACATGTTATAGACATGTGAGTTTAGTAAGTTAATAAGTAAAATCAATGAAAGATAAAAAATTAAAAGAAGAAAATGCATAAGGTGGAAATCAAGTAAAGGAGGCTAGAGTGGACTTTGAACAGAGAGGTGGTGTTTGATAAAAAAATATGTTATACATTACTATTCATGAAACCAAAATGTAATGTGTCCAATATACTGCCGAAGAAAGATATATACTATCAAGTAAAAAGATATATATGATGCTACTGAATAACAAAAAATAATTAAATAAGTAAACTATTTTTGAAGCTCAAAACCTCTTTTGTGAAGTTCACGATGAAGTGAAGAACTTTAAGCTACTACATATCTTTTCTAAAGTTGTAATAAAACTAAATATGTAGCCTCTATAAAATTAAACATATCTCATTGTCTACTGCAGTGTGTAACTAGCTGCCACAAATGTCTTCCTTTAACCTATAAAAATTCTAAATGCGAACATTTCCACTGTCTACTACAGTGGCAAGTCGTTGTAGACAACTATGGATGTGATTGAGTTTTCAATAGCTAATGAAATTCATTAATAAAGCATGAGTGCAATGCAACCACATCATAAAACTGATAAAAGTCACGCCACAATGCGCGAGTACAATTGCTAGTTACCAAATAAGGTCAACGGTGTCATGAATTACCTAAGGACTACTTATCTGGTTTCTTTAGTTTGTTCTTAAGTACATTTTGAAGCCACTCTTCATGTTTTGTTTGATGAAGATAACTGAAACAAAAATTACTCAACATAAAGTTATAACTAACAATGAGATTATTAGTGTAAGTACTTTATTACTTACCTTCAAAAGGTAAAAAGCTGCTTGAATATGTTGAAGTCAAACAACAAACCTCCAAGCAATCAAAATCACAAACCTGCAAATGATTTGATATAAACAAAATTAACATCAACGACCACAAATAGCTTTCTAATTATTAGGTTTTAAAACAGAAACACTAATCGTGAATCAAAATTCAAAGAATCCCCATACAATTTGACATAAATTATACTAATGTAATCACATCTTTAACTCAAGGGATTTGGTCAAATGCATTCAAGAAACTTAATTAGTGAGGAAAATGAAAGAATATGTGTTGAAAAACTTACTCTGGTTTTGATTGAATCTAAACCCACTTCAGTTCAATGATAATCTGAAGAACTAAATGAACTTCTACTTCGAGAAACTGAAAAACATTACCTCTCAAATACAACAACTACCGACGGCAATGGCATTGAAGAGAAAGGTTAAACCTAGAATGAAGCTCGTCTCCTACAATTTGGAATTCGAAAAAGAGGAAAAAAGAGGTTTCTGATTGAGTCAGCAGGTTTTCTCACCCATGGTGAGTTTTCTCCTGACAGTAGTCTCAGGTTCGGGACTAAGGTTCCATACTTTAGTAATAAATATGATCGAGTAGGCCAATAAACCGTTAGTGATTTTGCCGTTCAAAGAAGAAAAGATAACTATCATATAATTTAATAATTACTTTACATGTATCTTTAATCTTTAATCATTTAAAATTCAAAATCACTCATCATAATTAAAAAACAATCATATAATTTAAATTGATCTTACTCAAACTTTACCCATAATTAAAAAACATCCATTTATTGAGATTTATGATACATATGATATAGTTAAAAAAAGAGTTAATTACATAAAAGGTCCTTGTGGTTAGGTCTGTTTTCACTTTCGGTCCCCAGATTTGAAAAACTACCAGGTCGGTCCACAAGTTTGACAAAACGTAACACAAAAGGTCCCTATCATGGATGGGAGGCTAACTTTTCTGTTATTTTTTTTAAATGACCAGATTGCCCCTGATTATAAATACTACTACCACTAACTCCAACCTTATTCGTTTTTTTTTTTTCCGGCAGCCTACCAACCAACCTTTTTCCGGCAGCCTACCCCAACCAAATCTCCTTTTTTCCCGGCAACTCATACTTCCACTGGACCACCACTACCCGGCCACACCAGCACAACCTCCCCCACCGGTCATCTCCAACATCACAACCTAACCTCCGCCTCAACCCTAAGTTCGTTCACATCTCCTCCTGATCATCTCCCTAAATTGATAACTGTTGTAGTGGTTGGGGTTCTGATTCACCCTTGGTTGACTCGCGAGCAAAACAGAGGTGGTTCTGATTTCGTGTACTAGTAGTAGTGTCGTCGGAGGTAATCGCCTGAAGCAATTACATGCTTGGTGGTTGGGGTGGTGTTGACGGAGGGTTAGACGGGAAGACAATGGAGCTGGTGGGAGGCGGTGTCGGCTTTGTCGAGGTTGCCGGTGGTGATGGTTCATCACTATCACCATCACGCTTGGAGAGAGAGAGAAAGGTGAGAGAGAGAGAGAGAGAGAGAGAGAAGAGAGAGAGATGTTGATGAAGAAGGGATGTGGTGGTGGTGTTGAAAGAGGATGGTGGTGGTGGTGTTGCCATGAAGAAAACAGGAAGATAAGCAGGTTGGGGGAGGAGAGGGAAGGTAAGGAAGATAATAGGTAGGGGTATTTTGATCATTTTACAGGCACTTAACGGAAAAAGATAACGGCCATCCGTGATGAGGACCTTTGGTGTTACGTTTTGTCAAACCTGTGGACCGAGCTTGTAGTTTTTCAAACATGGGGACCAAAAGTGAAAACAGATCTAACCACGGGGACCTTTCATGTAATTAACTCGTTAAAAAAAAGGTCGGCTAAGCATGAGTTCTTCAAAGTGGGTTTCTACTCCTGCACAAACAAGATAAATTTTATTAATAATTAACTTTAAAAATTTAGTAGTAAAAAATACATAATAATGACATCAACATTGATTATTTAACTTTACATGTTTTATCAATATATATTCCTTCTTCATGGACGGATCATAAATATGTGGAACTATCCGTTCCAAAGTCGTTTATCAGTTGAATATCGATAAAAAGCAGCGATAGCTCGTCAAATTGGTTTTACTCTTCCTCGTCGACAACATAATCAACACCAAGAATACATCGTTTACCTTGCAATAATATATGTTATCTTGGTTTGCTCGGGTCATTGACAAAAAATACATGTGTCGCTTGACTTGCAAGAATGAATGATTTCGATTCATACCCTTTTGTTATAAGGTCGACAAGTGTCAAACAATTTTCCTCAACTTTAACATCTGTAGGATTATTGACCCACTCATATTTAAACAAGCTTTTATGCCACCATAATATGAGTCAGTGGCGATTCTTAGTCTTCTATTATCATTCATTCTGTCAAATTCCATACTTGAGGTTATTAGTGTAACTCTATAATTTGTGTTAAACTTTTTTCATCTTGCTTTTTAGTGTAAAATGTAAACCATTATATCATATCCTTGAAAAGATCTTACTCTAAAATCTAGTTCCTACCCCAACTTTTCCATAGTTTTATCAACATCTGGTTGACCGTACGTTTCGCAACTTTGTTCTTCATCCATTTAGAAAACTACTCGTTATGTTTTTATTTATACCGTTTTTCCGTCTTCTGCAAATGCGTCGACTGTAATATTTTCATGTTTTCTTCAACATATGGGGTGAGGCAAGTCATATGCTGAAGAACAACAAAATGGGCAAGTTGTAGATTCTCACAACTTAGGACTTTGTGACATCCGGTAATTTTTCGTTACCAAACTCCGTTTGTTCCGTTAAGTCTTGCATACACGTGTCGGGAGCACACACTAGTTGTGAACGTTGGTGACTGAATAATAATTAATAATGTTAAACAATAATTTCTATGTTGATTATTGGTTGTGATTATGTGATTTAAATGTTTATTGTGAATTCTATCGCATAACGTGGAAACGTGTGTATTTAATTCGTATATTTTGTATCTAATAAAGATAAAATATATAATTGTCATTGTTAGTTATATGCTTATTATTGTAGTTAAAAACCTTTTTAAAAAAAAAAAGAGTTTAAAAGCTTAAGTTTAATAAAATGTAAAACAATAGGGGTTTAAAAGGTAAATGTGATTAAAAAAAAAAAACATAACCCTAGCCCCCACCCATACCCTTCGGCCGCGATCAAGCTTCCAAACACACACACACTTCGAAATCGATCAAGAACAAGCAAGAAACCATCGGATTTGGTCGACTTCAAGTTATACAACGCGTTAGAATCATCAATTGCAAGCCATCACACGTTTAAAGGTTAGATTTTTGTATGTTTTTGATGAGTCTTCATGTTGGCCGAATGTTTCATGCGAAAACTGCAAATTGGTGGTTGATTGATGCTTGTTTGTTGTTGTTAATGTGTTTGTTGGATAGATTATATGTTAATTAACGTCAAGTATACAATAAAGGTTGGATTTTTACAAGTTTTTATGGAAATTACATTAGGGCCGAAACCCTAATTCGAAACTTGCAATTGTGGATTGATTTGTTGATGTTGGTTAGTGTTATTATGTTAGTTGGATTGTATATATGCTAGTTAACGTTGATTATGCAAGAAAGCTATGATTTTGATACATTGTTCATAGGTTACTAATAATAGTAACTTTATTTTGCATGAATTGATGATTGATGATGTATGAATGTTATGGATGTTTTGTGATGATGATTAGATGCTAGGTTGATGATATGAACAATTGAAAATGAAGAAGATGTGTTATAGTTCATACATTGCTAAAAATAGTAACTTTTTGGTGTTGAATGTTGATGAATCATGATGATTAAGTGTTGTTGATCATGTTTAGATGTTGTCATGGACTTGAATTGGTATATAATTGATGAATTCATGAATGTAGTGTGAGTTTGATGAATTTGGGATGAACTTTCCCAAAAGGGAAACTTTAATTGTGCAAATCCTTGAATTGGATGATTTGAGCATGTTTTGGGATATTAGGCCATGCTAGTGTGTTCATGGATGGTTTCTAAGGTGATTAAATGTGTTGTTTAGGTTATATGAATGGTGATTTGGTTTGTTACCTGTTTTGGCCTGTTGTAATTCGCATGACTTGTATGATAATTGTTGTAGATGATCTAGGTAGTACATGTGGTTAATGATGTGCTATATGTAATCAAGTTGTATGTTGATCATTTATGACATACTGTTGTGTTAGTATTAACGAATTATCACCTATAATGTCCCAACGGGTCAAACGGGTCAACTGGGTCAAATGTGTCTTGTCTTTCTAAACCTTGAGTTCCTTGGTTTGTAGAGCACTAAGGGTTTCATGTTGTCTGTGTACACGTGCTTTGTACTCTTGTATTCTAGGTGACCTTGAAGGTTGTCTTTCCCTCTTCTTTCAAGTTAAGCTCTAAGTTATTCTTGGCGCGTATCAGGTGAGTTCTTGCCCCACTTATTTTACATAATCTCTTTTGGGGGAGATAGCATACTGTTGATCACAAACGCTTTTATTATTGTTGTATAATATTGATATAGTGCTGTTTCCCATGGAAAGTCCTCACACTTTCGGATTGTTAATATTGAATAGCGGGGAAATCTGGGTAGTCTTGGGTAGTACTACTGGGTCTGACGAGCCCCACCTGTGCGACTCGAGGTCAAACGGGTGCAATTTTGTCCTACACATATTCGTCACGACCTGGTAAGTCGTGACGGGAGGCAACAAACGTACACAGTCAGCTTCGATCGCGAAATCACTATGATTAATATTTTTATGTTAATAGACTAGCTATCTATTGCAATACACTACTTATGCTCTGGAAACTGTTGATTGGTTTATTTTTAACGCAAACTCTTGAACTCACCAACCATGTGTTGACTTGTTTAGTATGCTATTCTCAGGTTAAGGTTGCCAGTTGCCTAGGAGCACGCACACCAGCATCGTTGAGTTGTCTACATTGTTTGTTTACACATTTGGGTTTATTTTTCCTATTAAACATTTGTGTTTGGGGCGCGTATGTTTTGCGCATTCTCTTTACATACTACTTGTTTTGGGTTTTCTGTTTTAAAAACGCTTCCGCAGTATTTTAAACGTTAACTCTGTTTTGTTTATTAATCATATAGAGTCGTTCTTGGTAACTAATGACTGAGATCCTGGTATGTCACGCGCCTCGCGGTAAAACCCCGCTCGCGGATTTTGAGGGTGTGACAGATTGGTATCAGAGCCATTGGTTATAGGGAACTAGGTTGCATACACACACTAGACTATAACCGCACAGTTGTTAGTTACTTATCGCTTACTCTCCTTACTGTATACTCATTGGCATACGCAACACGTACTTCGCAGCATGGCATCGTCGTCCAGAATTTAGGCAAGAGACCTGCACGATCTGATTCACCTCCTACTTCTCCCGTACCGGATAGGGGATTTAACTGGCCTCGACATCCTTATCCTCCTAGCGAGATAGACTGGGATCAGCCTTTCATACCTCCTGAGCTCGATCCTCCGCGTAACTGGGATTTCTACCCCACTTACATAAACCGTATGGCTTATAGAGAACGCGTACCACCTGTAGCACCTACACGACCTAGGACTAGGTCATCAACCGCCTCTACTTTGCCTACACTTCCTACCTTGAGCATCCCTCTTGAAATGCACAAGAGGGTGGAGCATTATCTACGGGATTGGTGCCTGAAATTCAAAGTATGGTAACTGCTTCTAACCCCACTACCATACAACAAGCTATCCTAACCGCCCACAGGCTGACTGACCAGTCAGTTGAGCAAGGTCGGTTACCTAAACTGGTTGCGGTTGCAAGCGTGCCCGCCCAAAAACGCAAGTGGGATGGTTCAAGCACAAGGATCGTCATCCAGTAGCCAATCTCAACCTCACAACGCAGCAAAGTCAGCAACAGCAGGAAGTTGATAACAACCGAAGCTTCAACCAGACGACTCCCTCAATCAAGGACCCGGCGGGTATGGTGGAAGACTGCCGAAGTGCAACCGGTGTAACTACCACCATGTGGGTCGATGTGATAACTACCTGTCAACGATGTGGGAAGATTGGTCATGCAGCCAAAGACTGTCGTGTGAACTGATGAAGAAGCCACAACAATCACAAGAAACTTCGAAAGTTTGTTTTGAGTGTGGAAAAGAAGGCCATTACAGACGCAACTTCCCAGCTTAAGAGAATGGTAATGGTAACAACACAATGGGAACAACAACAATAATAACAATGGCAACAACAATAACAACACAATGGAATGGCAACAACAATGGTGGAAACAATAATGGAGCCAAAGGAAGAGCCTTCGTCATTGGCTCAGGTGAGGCTCTAAACGATCCTACAACAGTAACTGGTAAATTTTCGGTTAATGGTTGTTTTGCTACTGTATTATTCGATACGGAGCCGATAGAAGTTTCGTGTCCACTAGGTTCTGTAGTCTTTTAAGTGATATGCCCTCAGCCTTAGAATCTAAATACACCGGAGTTAGCTAACGGCACACAGATTCACGTAACGCATATTCTTAGAGACTGCAAGATAGAGCTTGCTGGTCATACATTCACTATAGATCTCATGCCTGTTACGTTAGGAAGTTTTGATGTGGTATAGGCATGATTGTCTTTCCGATAAACAAGCAGAAGTCATATGCCACGAGAAGATCATACGGATTCCCATTGGTGAAGAAGTCCTTACGGTCAGAGGTGATAGGAGTGGTGCGGTGATAGGCATCATCTCGTTTATGAAGGCACAAAAGTTGTTACGAAAGGGTCGACTAGCCATATTAGCACTCGTCACAGATAACAGACTGAGGAAAGAGATAGAGGATATCCCCGTAGTTCGTGAGTTTCTCGAGGTGTTTCCGGAAGACCTTCCTGGGTTACAGCCTCATCGTCAAGTTGAATTTCAAATTGAGTTGACTCCAGGAGCCGCTCCAATTGCGAGAGCACCGTACCGATTAGCTCCGAACGAACTGCAGGAATTATCCGCTCACTACAAGAGTTGTTGGATAAAGGGTTCATCCGACCGAGTTCGTCGCCCTGGGGAGCGCCAGTTCTATTTGTGAAGAAGAAGGATGGTACATTTCGAATGTGCATTGACTATAGGGAACTGAACAGGTTACTATCAAGATAGATATCCCTTACCTCGTATTGATGATTTATTTGATCAACTGCAAGGATCAAGCTATTACTCTAAGTTGATCTGAGGTCTGGGTATCATCAGCTGAGAGTTCGAGAAGAGGACATCTCGAAAACTGCTTTCCGTACACGATATGGTCACTATGAATTTTTGGTCATGCCATTTGGGTTGACGAATGCACCAGCAGTATTCATGGACCTCATGAATCGCGTGTGCAAACCCTATCTTGATCAGTTTGTTATCGTCTTTATTGATGACATACTGATATACTCAAGGACCGAGGAAGACATGAGAAGCACTTACGTTTAATCTTAGAATTACTTAGAAAGGAAAAACTGTACGCAAAGTTTTCTAAGTGTTTTTCTGGATACGTGAGGTACATTCTTGGTCATATTGTCAACGAGAAGGGAATACATGTTGATCCTGCTAAGAGAAGCGATAAAAATTGGTCTGTTCCTAAGACCCAAGTGAGATACGACAATTCCTTGGATTAGCGGATATTATCGACGATTCATTGAAGGATTCTCTAAGATTGCACAACCTCTCACAGCCTTGACTCACAGGAACGACGTACAATGGGGTGAGAGTCAGGAATCTGCTTTTCAGTTGCTGAAACATAAATTGTGTAGCGCACCAATATTAGCGTTACCGGATGGTAGTGATGATTCGTAGTCTACTGCGATGCGTCTATTCAAGGACTTGGATGTGTCTTGATGCAGCGGATAAAGTGATAGCTTACGCCTCTAGACAATTGAAGATTCATGAGAAGAACTATACCACCCATGACTTGGAACTGGGTGCGGTAGTTTTTGCCTTAAGATCTGGAGACATTACTTGTACGTACCAAATGCACCATCTACACCGATCACAAGAGTCTTCAGCACATCTTTGAGCAAAAAGAGTTGAACGAGACAGAGACGCTGGGTGGAATTGTTAACGACTATGATTGTGCTATAAGTACCACTCGGGGAAAGCAAATGTAGTTGCTGATGCGTTGAGTAGAAAAGACTGCTAAACCTCGACGTGTGCGAGCTCTGCAACTAACGATTAGTACGCAATTACCTGAACAAATCCGTGATGCTCAACTGAAGCTCTGAAAGTAGAAAACATGAGTTTAGAAGGTTACGAGGAATGGAAAGCATTAGAAGTAAAAGCGGATGGATTCGTTACTTCATGGATAGACTATGGGTACCTCTACATGGAAATCTGAGAGATTGGTCATGAGTGAGGCTCATAAGTCCAAGTATTCTATACATCCTGGATCTGACAAGATGTACCACGATTTGAAGGTGCACTATTGGTGGCCTAACATGAAGCAGATGTAGCTACTTATGTGAGTAAGTGTCTGACCTGCTCGAAGTTAAAGTGGAGTATCAGAACCATCTGTCTGCTACAACAACCCGAGATCCCTATGTGGAAGTGGGATCAATATCAATGGATTTTATTACTAAGTTACCTCGCACTTCTACGGGTTTGTGATACAATATGGGTTATCGTGGCCGATTAACAAAATCTGCTCATTTCCTAGCGATAAAGGAAACAGATAAGATGGAGAGTTAACCCGACTTATCTGAGGAGATCGTTTCGAGGCATGGAGTACCGATCTCAATTATTTCTGATCGCGATTCTCGTTTCACATCACACTTCTGGCAGTCGTTGCAGAAAGCTTTAGGTACGATTGGATATGAGTACTGCTTATCATCCACAGACTGATGGTCAAAGCGAGCGTACTATACAGACTTTGGAGGACATGTTACGTGCTTGTGTGATTGAATTCGGGAATAACTGGGAAGTTCACCTACCATGGGGAATTTTCTTACATACAAGTATCACACTAGTATAAAGGCAGCACCTTTTGAAGCTTTATATGGAGAAAGTGTAGATCCCAGTTTGCTGGGCTGAAATTGGTGATAGTCATTAACGGGTCCCGAGTTAGTACACGAGACAACTGAGAAGATTGTTCAGATAAGAAACCGCATGGCCGCAGCGCGAGACAGACAGAAAAGCTATGCTGACAAAACGAAAAACTTTGGAATTTCAGACAGGTGACAAAGTTTTATTAAAAGTCTCACCGTGGAAAGCGTAGTTCGGTTTGGTAAGCGAGGAAAGCTAAATCCGAGATACGTTGGACCATTTGAGATAGTGGAAAGAATTGCCCAGTGGCTTATCGACTAGCCTTACCTGATTCATTGAATGGAATCCATGATGTATTCCATGTTTCAAACCTAAAGAAATGTTTAACGGATGAAACGATGGTCGTACCACTGGAAGAAGTTCAAGTAGATGACACAATTACGTTTCATTGAGGAACCTGTCGAAGTGATGGATCGTGAGGTGAAAACGCTTAAGCAAAGCAAGATACCCATCGTCAAAGTTCGTTGGAACTCGAGACGTGGACCCAATTCACGTGGGAACGTGAAGATCAAATGAAGCTTAAGTACCCTCAGCTATTCGAAAGGACGATGCCAGCCGGCGAAGGTATTGATTAAATTTCGGGACGAAATTTCTTCAACATGGGGATGATGTGACAACTCATCCAAAACTCACACATTTCGATTTCCTTGTGCCAATGCAGTAGACCGTGAGGAACACTCACCATGTAACGCAATTTTCGGGACGAAAATTCTTTCAACATGGGGATAATGTGACATCCGGTAATTTTCCGTTACCAAACTCCGTTTGTTCCGTTAAGTCTTGCATACAATTGTCGGGAGCACACACTAGTTGTCGTTGAACGTGGTGACTGAATAATAATTAATAATGTTAAACAATAATTTCTATGTTGATTATTGGTTGTGATTATGTGATTTAAATGTTTATGTGAATTTTATCGCATAACGTGGAAACGTGTGTATTTAATTCGAATTTTGTATCTAATAAATAAAATAAATAATTGTCATTGTTAGCTTATATGCTTATTATTGTAGTTAAAAACCTTTTTAAAAAAAAAGAATTTAAAAGCTTAAGTTTAATAAATGTAAAATTAGGGGTTTAAAAGTAAATGTGATTAATAAAAAAAACATAACCCTAGCCCCCACCCATACCCTTCGGCCGCGATCAAGCTTCCAACACACACACACTTCGAAATCGATCAAGAACAAGCAAGAAACCATCGGATTTGGTCGACTTCAAGTTATACAACGCGTTAGAATCATCAATTGCAAGCCATCACACGTTTAAAAGGTTAGATTTTTGTATGTTTTTGATGAGTCTTCAGTTTGGCCGAATGTTTCATGCGAAAACTGCAAATTGGTGGTTGATTGATGCTTGTTTGTGTTGTTAATGTGTTTGTTGGGTAGATTATATGTTAATTAACGTCAAGTATGCAATAAAGGTTGGATTTTTACAAGTTTTTATGGAAATTACATTAGGGCCGAAACCCTAATTCGAAACTTGCAATTGTGATCGATTTGTTGATGTTGGTTAGTGTTATTATGTTAGTTGGATTGTATATATGCTAGTTAACGTTGATTATGCAGAAAGCTATGATTTTGATACATTGTTCATAGGTTACTAATAATAGTAACTTTATTTTGCATGAATTGATGATTGATGATGTATGAATGTTATGGATGTGTTTGTGATGATGACTAGATGCTAGTTGATGATATGAACAATTGAAAATCAAGAAGATGTGTTATAGTTCATACATTGCTAAAAATAGTAACTTTTGGTGTTGAATGTTGATGAATCATGATGATTAAGTGTTGTTGATCATGTTTAGATGTTGTCATGGACTTGAATGGTATATAATTGATGATTCATGAATGTAGTGTGAGTTTGATGAATTTGGGATGACTCTTTCCCAAAAGGGAAACTTTAATTGTGCAAATCCTTGAATTGGATGATTTGAGCATGTTTGGGATATTAGGACCATGCTAGTGTGTTCATGGATGTTTTCTAGGTGATTAAATGTGTTGTTTAGTTTATGAATGGTGATTTGGTTTGTTACCTGTTTTGGCCTGTTGTAATTCGCATGACTTGTATGATAATTGGTTGTATGATGATCTAGGTAGTACATGTGGTAATGATTGCTATATGTAATCAAGTTGTATGTTGATCATGGTATGACATACTGTTGTGTTAGTATTAACGAATTATCACCTATAATGTCACCAACGGGTCAAACGGGTCAACTGGGTCAAATGTGTCTTGTCTTTCTTAAACCTTGAGTTCCTTGGTTTGTAGAGCACTAGGGTTTTCATGTTGATTCTGTGTACACGTGCTTATGTACTCTTGTATTCTAGGTGACCTTTGAAGGTTGTCTTTCCCTCTTTCTTTCAAGTTAAGCTCTAAGTTAATTCTTGCGCGTATCAGGTGAGTTCTTGCCCCACTTATTTTACATAATCTCTTTTGGGGGAGATAGCATACTGTTGATCACAAACGCTTTTATATATGAGTGTGTATAATATTGATATAGTGTTGTTTACCATGGAAGTCCTCACACTTTCGGATTGTTAATATTGAATAGCGGGAAATCTTGGGTAGTACTACTGGGTCTGACGAGCCCCACCTGTGCGACTCGAGGTCAACGGTGCATTTTGTCCTAACACATATTCGTCACGACAGGTAAGTCGTGACGGAGCAAACAACGTAACACTCAGCTTTGATCGCGAAATCACTATGATTAATATTTTTATGTTAATAGACTAGCTATCTATTGCAATACACTACTTATGCTCTGGAAACTGTTGATTGGTTTATATTTTAACGCAAACTCTTGAACTCACCAACCATGTGTTGACTTGTTTAGTATGCTATTCTCAGGTTAAGTTGCCAGTTGCCTAGGAGCACGCACACCAGCATCGTTGAGTTGTCTACATTGTTTGTTTACACATTTGGGTTTATTTCCTATTAAACATTTGTGTTTGGGGCGCGTATGTTTTGCGCATTCTCTTTACATACTACTTGTTTTGAGTTTTCTAGTTTTAAAAACGCTTCCGCAGTATTTTAAACGTTAACTCTGGTTTTGTTTGTTAATCATATAGAGTCGTTCTTGGTAACTAATGACTGAGATCCTGGTATGTCATGCGCCTCGCGGTAAAAACCCCGCTCGCGGATTTTGAGGGTGTGACACAGTTAATTTCATACAACTACTCCAACATCTGCAAGTCGACCCGAATGATGAGTTATAGAAACATCTATACTTTTGACATCTTTTAAATGTAAGTTATATATAATAAAATCAAATTGTATCACAAATGTTACGATATTATTACCTGTACAGAACTCAGTCACTTCTTCGGAAGTATATCCTTCAATAATACTACTGCCTCGGGTCGATTACGGTTTCTTATATAACCTTTCAAGAAACCCATATATCTTTCAAAGGATACATGTAATGTAGGAATACAGGACCACAAGTCTAATCTCTCCTATGATATGAATTACATGATTAACCATTATATCAAAAAGAGATGATGGAAAGTACATCTCTAATTCATAAATGGTAATGATAATTTCCTTTTGCCATTCATCCAAGACTTCAAGATCAATAACCTTTGAGTAAATCATGTTAAAGATAAACAATTTTTTGTGATTGTATGACGAATTTTTTTTTGGTAACAATTCCCGAAATGCAATAGGATCATATGTGTCATCAAAACATGAAAATCATGACACTTCATGCCAAGCAACCTACAGTCTTTCATTGGCACAAACCTTTTAATGTTGCAGAATATGTAAATGGAACTCTAATATCATGTAAACATTTACAAATTTTATTTTTTCTGTGTTTGACGTAGTGTAATATGCAGGTGGCAGATAAACACCCTAGCCTCTCTTAGCAGGGGCAAACTCTTTATATATTCTTATTTCTTCCATGTTTCTACAAACATTAATCCCATATTTAGTTTTCCAGGAATGTTTAGCAATAAGCCCAACAAACTAACACATACATATTTTTCGATATGCATAACATATAGGCAATGTCGAACTTCTAAACTTTCCAGTAAGGTAAATCCTAAAAAGTTGACCTCTTATTTCAACTACCTACATTCTCTGTGCGAGTTCATTTTCCCACATGATTTTTATATCTTTAACTTGTAAAAACGCATCAAAACCTTTCCTACCCTTCTTAAACTCGGTCTTACTGTCAAACTCTTTCGTTTTTCGCCGATAATGGTGATTTGGCAGAAGAAATCGTGATGTCCCATATACATGGTTTTTCTATAGTTATTTAACCATATTGGGATTGTATCATCTTCACATACAAGACTCTTGTTCACCTTTCGTGTTATATCCTGACAAATTGCCATACACCGAAAAATCACTTATGGTGCAAAAAATCATGGCTCTTAACTTTAAAGTTTCTCATTTTAGTAAGCATCATAAGCATGTACGCCCGTACTCCATAGTGCTTTCATGTCATCAATCAGCGGAGATAAATAAACATCAATATCATTACCAAGTTGTTTTGGATCCTAAATTAGAAATGACATCATTATATATTTCCGTTTCATGCATAACCATGGCAGAAGGTTGTAGATACATAGAAGAACTGGCCAAGTACTATGACGACTACTCATGTTTCTGAAAGGATTGATGTCGTCTGAACTAAGACCAAATCGTATATTTTATGACCTCGTTACCAAAATCTGGAATTTATAATCGATATTTCTCCATTAAGGTGAATCTGCCCCATGTCGTAGCTTTGCATCAACTTTACGCTTATTAGAATGCCAACACAATAATTTTGATTCTTTAGCGTTAGCCAATAAACGTCTCACTCTTGGTATAATGTGAAAATACCACAATAATTTAGCCGGTGGTCTATTTTTCATCACATCATCATCATATTAATCAGTTTTATTTTTCCGTTTGTACCTCGACGCACCACAAGTAACACATTTATGGATATTCTCGAACTCATTTCTATATAACATACAATCATTCGGACACCATGTATTCTTTGACTTTCATCCCATTAGACACAATAATTTTTTAGTTTGGTACAAAGATATGGGTAAGTCATTGTCTTTTGGAAGCATGTCATGCAACATCACTAATAGACTAGTAAAACTCTTATCACTCCATCCGTAGTTCGACTTTAAATTAAACAGTTTCAATACAACACTAAGTTTAGAATAGTTCTCACAACCAGCATATAACAGTTTTTCCAATCAGCATATATGTTTAGATTTTCATAACCATTGTCACCATCATTAGTTCCCAAATCATTGAAAATATCATTTAAATTATCATTGTCCCCATTTATAGTGCCATTATCATCGCCAATGTCCCGATCATTGCTCTCATCATTATTATCGACTAAATTGCCCGATGTTATGCTATAATTAGCAAGTGATTTCCCATGTTTTAACCAATAGATATAATTAAACATAAAATCATGCATGTATAAATGATACTCTATATCTTTTATTTCTTATATTCAGTAAAATTTTACATTTCATGCAAGGACATGAAATGCGTTCGTTTCCTTTCATCACACGATCATCTTGAGCAATCTTAAGAAAACTTTACATGATACTCAAATATGTTGGATGATAACGTCCCACTTTATACATCCAATGACTACAATCCATCTTAATTATAAAGAAACAAAAAATAAATGCATAGAAATGATGTGGATGAATAACCTAATTGAAGTAATCTAAGGTGATAGATCTTAACTCACTTTTTTATTATATATATAATATATATATATATATATATATATATATATATATATATATATATATTAAGAAGTTGGTCATTTAAAATTAATAGAAAACTCTCTTTTAACTCCTCATGTATGTACATAAAAAGCATACTCAATTAATTATAAAGAGAAATCTATCGATATTTTTTAAACGATCACTCGTTAAAATGTGTGTGTATATATATATATATATATATCTATTTATATATATATATATATATATATATATATCTTATATGAGATAAATAATCAAAAAGCAGTTTCGAAGGGGACAATCTAAAATTATTCTCTTATAGATTAACTTTAGACCGATATAATCTACAAGGTTTCAAAATCTATATAATTTTATAAATATACAAAAGTAAAAATATGTATTTAATAATTTTCAATCTAAACAACTGAAGCAAAAAAAAAAACAAAACAAAATTACCTTAAATCATATGAATTTGAGTTTGCTTTTGATGGGGATAATATTGATCTAAATTTTTTTTCTCAAAGTTGTTACTACATATCTAAAAAAACAATAAAAATAAGTTTGACTTATAAAGTAAGTTTATATAAAAATAAAAAATAAAAATGTTACCTTCTCATGAACATCTATGGAACTAAAATAAGATTGAAAGAACCAGAATGAGACGAGAAAGATGATATCAGTATCTAAGTTTCTTCTGGTTTGGTTAAAGTTAAAAGAAAATTAAATGGATCAATAGGTCTATATAGCTTGTTTTAATGAGATGTATACGTATAGTTTGTTTAATGAGATATATGAGAAGCCTGTGTTAATGATAATCTTTTTAATGTCAGTTAAATGTTCAATTAATTTTTCGAATAAATAGTAAGTGTTTCATTTTTTAAAGTGGTTATTAATTAGTTTTTTTAGTTATGCGCTTTAAAAGATAATTTTAGTAAATCCAAATAAAAAAAGGTAATATTAGCTAACAGCCCTAAAAGATAACAAGAGAAAAAGTGCTTTATATAATATTTAAATGAAACGCCGTAAATGATGAATCTTTTTATGTACCGGTGTAAATAAAGCTCTTTAAATGATATTGAATTAAAAGCGTTAAAAAAGATATGTTCCTAACTTTACAATATTATTTATAGCAGTTTTATTTTAATCAAAAGTAGACTTTTCATCCTTTAGTTTTGTTGTAAATTTCAGGTTTCGTCCTTAAACTAAGGAAATTACGGTAAACATCTTTACGTTTAAAAAAGCTTGCACGTTTCGTCATTTCCTCTAACGGACGTTAATTTTGTCTGTTAAGTCAGATCACATGTTTTGCATGTGAGGGTAAATTAGACTTTTTATTCATCCTACCCCACCCCACTCCATTCACCCTCAACTCTCTCTCTCTCTCTTTCTCTCTAATCTTTTTCTCTCAAAAAAAACAACACCCACCATCTTCATCATCTCATCTCTTCCATTCCTCCATCTTCTTTATCTAGTACCCACCACCTCCCATCTTCTCCGGCGACGATTCAGCCACCACCACCGATCCATGTACCACAAAAGTAGATCCATGGCGGTACAAAACTCAAAAAGTTAATGTTTTTCAATGTTTGAGAGATGGGAAGTTGTTTAGATCAAGAAGATGGGGGATTTCAAGTTTTCTCCATAAAATTCAGGTTCAAAAAGATTTAAAGTTATTGGTTTCAATGGTTAAAATTGTTGATTTCAAGTTTTCTTTACAAAAAATACCCCTTTAACTTTAATCCTTACTTTAGTACCAATGTTTTTTCACAAAACAACATATGTGAATATGGTGGATCTAGTGGGATTGGCGATGAATCTGGTGGGTGAATTGATGGTGATGTGGTGTGTGGATTGGCAATGGATTTGTGGATAGGGAGAGAGAGGGAGAGAGAGAGAGAGAGAGAGAGAGAGAGAGAAGAGAGAAATGGGGGAGAGAGAGAGAGTTAAAGGTGGTTTGTGGTTGATTTGCAAATTAATGGTGATAGATTTGTGAAGAAGGGGTAGGGACAGTGTGGCGATGGTGGTGTAGCGATTATGGTATGACTGAAGAAGAAAGGTGATGGATTTAGCGATGGATGATGGCGGATGATGATGGTGGTTGTGGATGATGAGGTGGATGATGATGGATGATTGTTGATGATGATGAAGATGGAGGATGATGACAATAATATGTGAGGGTGATTTTCTATTTAGGTTTATTTTTTATGTTTTATATTTAAGAGGGTATAATGACTAATTTACCCTCACATGCATAGCACATGATCTAACTTAACGGACAAAATTAACGTTCGTTAGAGGAAAGGACGAAACATGCAAGCTTTTTTAAACATAAAGGATGTTTACTGTAATTTCCTTAGTTTAAAGACGAAACCTGAAATTTGTTATAAAACTAAAGGACGAAAAGTATAATTTACTCTTTGTTTAATCAACTGCTGTACAGAAAAAAAATTTACCACTGACATTACTATGAATTTTTATGAATTTATTTACTCATATTTCATTTTAAATATTTTTGAAATCATGTAACACGGATCATTAAACTAGTAATAATAATAATATTATATGTAAGATATAACGGAATTGGTCAAAACTAAAAGTCCACAAAATTAGACATACAAATCATGTCAAAGATTATGTCAAGATTGTCAACAGATTAAAACGACGGCAAATCGCAGGGAACTTTCTTTTTAGGCAATGTTTCAACCTTAGGAAATAATAGACTGATTTAATATAATTACATACATATTATCATTAGTCCCAACTACAAACTTATGAAAATATATAATAAATACTTTTTACGAGCCGTGCATTGCGGCGTCGCGCGTATGTAGCATGATACGTTATAGATTACGATCGACGTGACTTATTTTCAAACTAAATTTTCGTCGAAACGTTGAGAATTCAAATATATATTGTCTAATTAAAAACGGATTACATTTGACACGACTCCGGACAAAAGTTAAGTCAAAACGTAGAACAACTCGAGACGTTAATAAAAATAAGCACATGCGCAGCCACCGTATGCGGCGTGATAAAATATAGACTAAAACCGCATTTACTTGTTTTCAAACTATACTTATGTCTAAATGTAGGGTAACTTAAATCTATACCGTCAAATGAAAACATATTATATTTCACCCAAGTCGTTTCTAAAAAAAATTTACGTTGAAGCGTAGAACAACTCAAAAAATACTAAAATTAAGACGGAAACGTTTTATAATTTCGTCAAAGTAGGCAAACTCAAATTTTAAACCGACACATACGTGAAAATAAAACGTAAGAAATTTAGTGTATAAGTAAAATGTAAAGGGGATAATTGAAACCTGTCATAGCTACATTTTGTCATTTATAAAAAAAATAAAGGATTAAAAGTATAAAATTAAAAAAAAAAAAGGTTGAGGGTTGAGAATTGCTGGTGAACCTATACCAAGTTGTGCGTGGTCCGGTATGGCCCAATACTCTACTGAGGATGCAAAGACACACAAATTAAAGCTATGAAAATCTAAGGGAGGAAGGGGGAGCCCACACCGTAAGGTCACACATGTGCCAACGTCAAGCGGAAACACCGCCGACACCCCCTCTCACTTCTTCGTATTTTTCTAATTTTTCAGCATGTTGACGCCATGAACTTTTGTGTGTGTATTGAGTTTGTGGTATAGTGTGACATGACAAAATATGATTGATAGATGTATGTTGTGATGTATATGATGTGACCATCCCTCCCACTCTAAAGCATCACAAAATTTAAATGATGATTGACATGACAGTTAACTCAAATGGTAATTCGCATCGTAAAATACCGTTTATTAGAAAATTAACTATATAGTGTAAAATTAACTATAGTGTAACCCTCTTGAGCCCTTATTTAACTCATAGCACCATCATATCATTTATATCTGTTGAATTCAAAAATAAGAAGTAAACTATATATCTGAAAGCATTTAATGTTCTTCCTATAAATATGAAAACCCAAATATACCATAATTCATTCACATATTAACAAAAACATTACTTGAAAAAAAAACATTATCTAGGTTCAAGTATGGCAGGAGGTTTGAGTTTGAATTTGGTGATGTTCATAGCCATAATGGTTGCATCCATGCAGTTTAATGGCGTCATGTCACAGACTAGGCACGTAGTCGGTGACGCGTTGGGATGGACCATTCCTCCAGGTGGTGCGGCAGCATACACCACTTGGGCGTCACAACAAACCTTCACTGTTGGTGACATTCTTGTCTTTAACTTCACCAACGGTGAACACGACGTTGCAGAGGTCTTAGCAGCTGCATACGATCCATGCACTTCCACAAACCCCATCACCCTCATCACCACCGGCCCCGCCTCGCTCACCTTGACCACCCCAGGCCCACATTATTACATATGCACCTTCACAAGTCATTGCCAGATTGGTCAGAAGTTAGCCATCAACGTCTCTACCTCCGCCGCCTCTCCTCCATCAACAACTCCAACGACACCAGCATCTCCACCCACAACCACCCTTACTCCACCTACAGAACCATGTCCTCCCACCTCATCTCCTAGCTCCAGCCCATTATCGCCACCAACCTTCACCTCCGGCAACACCGCTCCACTACAACCACCGAGCAGTGGAGCGTCATCTTTCACCGCCGTGGTTCCCCTCACCTTCTTGGCAATTGGCTTAGCTGTTTTGAATTAGTGAAGTTGTGCACTTGTATTTTTATCATTTGTATGTGCTTAATAACGGGATGTTTTTATCAGTTGTGTGTTTGAGGCATATTAAATAATGAGTTGATTTATTTTTACATGTTTATTCTTTGAGTATGTATGGGTTCTTACTGTTTGTTAATTTGGTGGATTGGATTTATTTTATTGGACAATTTATTGTGCTCTATATTCATGTTATCGTAGCAACTTAACATGGGAGAAAGAGTTGGTCAACTATAGTTATAATTGGATCCTAATAACTACACTCTCCCAATTATAAATTAATACCCCAGATTTTTATATGTGTCGTATAGCCATATATTGGGCGTATAACCCTTGGCCTGCTGAAATTTTCATCATATCCAGTGTCGAATTTTACTATACGTGTCATATGGGCCTATATGTGTCGTATATGGAGTCATATAGGGAGAAGACGTTTTTCTTGCCACATTAACTCCGAGAATGGCTGCACCTAATAAAACATGCGGTTTTGAAACATCAAGAAACAAGTGCCTGACCTTGAAGTCATATTTTCCCAGTTTTCATTGATGAGCACCTTAAAGAAAAAATTCCCGATACGCTTTTTAAACATCATACGACAAGTATGGGTCGTTAGATTTATTTGGTGGAACGCCTTAAAACCGTGAAAGAGGAAAAAAAAGGTTAAAGCTTCACACCTAAATTTGCAACAAAATTATAGGTTACTTTTAATAAATTCAATTTTTTTGTTATGATTATATGGAAGTAAAATGACTGAATGTGATCATTTTTAACTTGAGTTTAAATAGATCACATGTATCAAGTTTATTCGTTTCACTAACATTTGTATTTGTCTGCTTTCTTTTTTGACATTACTCATCTCAGTTTCCTATACTTCTAAAGTGAAAATTTGTTGATTGTATCATGTATCATGTTTATGTTTATGCATCCATCATCCCTTCACATATATACATATTAATCTGCTGTTAAGCTTGGCTTCATATTCAGTTTGCCTTAATATGTTGATGCTTCACCGTTGCCAACTGTAATATACATATATATATGACATATTATTGGATTTTGACAAGTTGTTAATAGAAACCTAGTTGACTTGATTGAACTTAAACAAGAAAACAAGAACACACTGCAGTCCTCTTCGAGATGGACCAGTCTCCAAATTACAAGACCAGAGAAAAATCAAAGTACTCAACACCTAATTACTAAACAAAAACAACTATTAATACTACTACTATCAGTTAAATAATCACTTCTACTTTCCCAATCAGCCACTAATAAAATACTGCATTGATACTACTATTAATTGTGTAACCTCTTCCACTTTTCCACTCAGCCACTAATTAATTCCTACTCTTGACTAAGGCTGAATGGTCCAAACTAGTCCCAATTGGGTCCAATAACCCACTATTCAATAACCCACTGAAGTGTCCATGGGCTGCTGGGTTGACCCGTGGAGTTGTATCAATACTTCCCGCCTAAAAAACCGACTTCTCCTCAAGTCGGTGAGGGGGAAAGCCAGCTGTGCATCTGATCACTTGTTCCTTGTAAGGCTCAATAGCTAAGTGATGGAAGGTGGTAGAATTTTGGGTGGGCAGAGGGACTCCTTGCAGCTTGTATTCCTGCCCATTGATGGTGAAAATCAAAACTATTGCTCCAATTGGCTTGAACCGTATTTAGGGTAGCAAGCCATGGAATGCCAAGTACTACACCAAGAGAATGGATAAAAACCTTAGGTAATTTGAAGGCCCGATATTTTCAACGCAACATCTTTACAAACCTGATTACAGCTGATTATGTCACCATTGCCAATCTTACGCCAAAAGGGTACTGTTGTTGGTATTTGCACTTGTTGAACCAAGGAGTGAGCGATGAAGTTATGGGTGGATTCGTAGTCAATCAAGATCAGCACATCAGATGAATTAATCGTGCCATAAAGAGTGAGGGTGGGGTGTTGTGACTTCACCGAGATGGCATTAAGGCTGCTTTTAGCCATATCCTCATGATTGAGCAGAGTTCCCTCGCCATCTGTAGCGGGTTGACCTCCTGTTTCAGTAGCAGCCTCTAGGAGTTGAAAATTTCATGTTTTGCAATGATGACCAGGCGCATATTTGTCGCTGCATCAAAAGCATTCCCCTTTAGCGAAGCGGGACTGTTTTTTAGCATCAAAAAATTAAGGTGGAGGGTTTAGGGAAGATGTTCCAGTTGGGTTGGTAGCAACAGCATAGGAGTAGTGGTTTTGGTATCAACAGCAGTAACTGAAACAGGCCCCGATCGAATGTTACTCAGCTTCGACTCAAACTCCACTGCTAGACTCATTGCATTATAAGCGTACAGGGTTTATGAATCCTTACGTCTGCCTTCAGTTCATCTTTTAACCCATTCAAAAATACCCCCAATAAACAGTGATCCAGCCAATTGGATACTCTTGCAGATCTTTTAGTAAATTCTTGACAATATTCTTGAATGGTTCCTGTTTGTTTGATGCTACAGAGGTGCTCGTCCAGGTTTTGGAATTCCACCGGCCCAAAATTCTTGTGAAGGGCGTGCACCAGCTCCTCCCAATAGGTCACAGTTTGATCAACCGATAGCCAAGAGTACAAATCTAAGGCGTTTCACTCGAGATGCATGGCTTCCACATCAACTTTATCCTCATCAGTAACACTATAATATCTGAAGAATTTCGCAGCCTCCAAAATCCACCCTCTCAGGTCCCAACCGCCGAAAGCAGGCAACGTGATCTTAGTCGATGGATGGTGGTCATTTTGTCGACCAGAGGACTCTCCTTCCTCATACCGACCTGAGAAACTATTGGATTTTCCTCGTGAAGTCTCTCGTGACTAGAGAGCGGCAACATCTGCCTTAAAAGATTCAAATGACTCCAACCGGGAGGCTATCGCTGCCAAGTAAGCAGCAATGGGGTCTGGTTGGCCGTTGCTGCCATCAGGATTGCTCCGGGTGTTCAGTGCCATCGTATTTCCCGACAATAGAACCAATGATAGAAACCTAGTCGACTTGATTGAACTTAAACAAGAACACACTACAGTCCTCTTCGAGATGGACCGGTCTTCAAATTACAAGACAGAGAAAAATCAAAGTACTCAACACCTAATTACTGAATAAAAACAACTATTAATACTACTAGTATCAGTTAAGTAATCATTTCTACTTCCCTACTCAGACACTAATAAAATACTGCATCAATACTACTATCAATTGTGTAACCTCTTCCACTTCCCCACTCAACCACTAATTAATTACTACTCTTGACTAAGGCTGAATAGGTCAAACTAGTCCCCAATTAGGTTCAATAACCCATTATTTAATAACCCACTGAAGTGCCCATGGGCTGCTGGGTTGACCCGCAGAGCTGTATCAGTTGTTGTGTGGTACAAGGAAAGGGATTTCAAGAAGCTCATAAGCTCATACTCTGTATATAACTCTACATGTTTATTTGCAAAACATAATACCAAAAAGCAGTATTGTTCATTTAATATGTAGTGTAATGATATTATTAGCAACCCAAGAAAACACAAATACGCATTACGGAGTATGTTATGATTGTAAGGCTCAGAATGAATATATAAGTGAATCGTTGCTGCTGCAATCTAGAACGTAATACCATAAAGTTTTGGCTTTAAAATTTGTATGTCAGCTAGTAGCATTCCAACTCGCGTTTTGCACATGTCTTCACTATATAACTCTATCATACATGTATTCACAGGACGTAATACCAAAAAGCAGTTATGTTCATTTGATACGTAGTTTAACGATAATTATTGGTAACCCAAGTAAACACTATACGTCATTACGAAGTATGTTATAATTCTAAGGCTCGGAATAAGTAATCCGTTGCAGCTGGAATCCAAAAACTATACCACGCCAAATGATGGACCCATCTTTAAGTATCATCACGACCTTCACATATTAATAGAACGAAATAAACAGCATTTTACGGGTGCCAAATCGCATCATGTACAAGTATACCATGCTACATCTTATCTGTCACACTTTGTTGACGGGTCCGGCTATGATGATTGATACCAACACAATGCAGTGGAAAATAATGTTACTTACATAATTTTCACCCAATCATTCATTGCCTACATGGCATTCATGATAATA
The DNA here is from genome assembly GCA_025506505.1 of Flaveria sonorensis. Lineage (NCBI taxonomy): Eukaryota > Viridiplantae > Streptophyta > Magnoliopsida > Asterales > Asteraceae > Flaveria > Flaveria sonorensis. The sequence continues at coordinate 45,645,345 of CM046426.1, read as the reverse complement.
CAAATACTTGTTAAATATTGTCTAATCTCAAATACATAAGTTTTAAACAAATTGTCTCCCAAAGTTAACAAATGGATATGGTGGTGGCTAAACTCCAATTGTTAGACTAAGTCAACTCCTATCCATGATCACTTAGTAAAATCATTCTTCTCCTGAAATACACACCCAAAATACATCAAAATAATGTTAGTGAGCTCATAAGTTATAACACAAGACTTAACGCAATTCACAAAATAAGATAACAATAGTAACGGTGCACAAAAGAAAGTATCACAATCAAACCTGGACCCGGGTGACCCTCCCGAGTGCTAGAACATCCCCTAACCCATACCCCTTATTGTTATGGGCTTAAGTGTGCCCTGCTAAGCATATATAGTCTGAATTAATTTGTGACACAATGATTATTAAATCTCAATGGGGGTTTCCCTGCCCTTAGGGCCCATTGTGTGCGGGGGATTTCCCAAATAGTACTATCCACAAACTACGTGGCTCTCAATAGAGTTAATGATTGTGGTCAAATTCGAGGATAAAAAGTAACTATTGCACCATAATAATGATTTGCAAGAGTGTGTATTCCACCCCCAAAATAGTTTAAGTAAAAAAAAAAGGGTTATGAGACTCACCTTAGCTTGTTTTTGAAGTAAGTGTTCGTGGTCTACAGAGCTACCAACCGAAGAGGTTCTTAAGTTTTTTATATACATTAGTTACATTTCAATCAGTTATCTAATCCCAACCCCTCTAGTTCAGGTTTATCTTACGCGATTAGGCGCTTTATATTACATGTGTGTAATTTTGGTTCATATCTTTGAAGGTTGAAGTCTTGGTTTGGCCGTTGGGTCATTAATCATGATTTCAGATTATACTAATGGTTTAGGTAATATTTAGTTTCAAAACAGTAAAGTTTAGTTTGTTGGCAAGATTGGTCCCTCAACTTTGCTAAATGACAATTTTAACCCTTATGTTTGGAATTTTGCACTTTAATTATTTATAATGGGTTTTATTATTTTAAGTGGATTAAACTACTCTAGTAAATTAGGTTTTATGCCATTTGGGTCTTTCCTAACGGGTTCAAGAGTTTGTTTCCGGTTTAGGCGTTTTATGAAGTTATATTTAGAGGTTTCTCACTTGGATTCGTTGAGTGGTCCATATAATGATTCATATTTAAATTTTGTCTTATTTGGGTATCATTTTGCTTCTGGAATGTAAATATTATGGCCACAGGGTTGGTGCTTGGGTTGTTTTATATTTAAACGTGGTTCGGGTCGCGTTTCGGGTGTGCTTGGTAATGTATTTGTATGCTTGATTATTCTAGTAACTTTTTCTTAAGTTGTCTCTATGTTTGTGGGTCATAATCTACTGAAACATATTAGTTTTATTAATTTAAAGGTTTTTGTAAATTTATTTACATTTTTTCTTTCTAGTGAGTCTTTAGTTTATTTAAATTAACGTTAAATTTTGTATAAATTCATAAAAATTTTCATAAATTATAATATTTTGTTTTTAGCTTATTTTTATCATTATTAGGCCATTATCTACTGTATTCTCAAGTCTTAAGTTGCTTTAGGCTGGTTTTAGAATTTTAACGCTCGAGGCTTTGTTTTGAAGGGGTTTTTGGGTTCGGGTCCACTTTGGTCACACTAGGTCACATAATACTTTATTATACTTAGAATAACATTTTGGTTTTGGATATTTCATGGTTTTAGCTTAAGGACACGTTTTTATATATTTTTATCTTTTTAGCACGAATAAATTTTATATTTTTGTTTACCAAGTAAACAAGCTCTATAAATTATGAAATTAAATTTTTAGGCATTTATTATTTTGGTGAGTCTACCTGAATTTTTTATATTACGATTTTATGCATATTTGATGTTTCCGTTAAGTCTACCGGTTAGTTCCGTTAAGTGTCAGTTAAGTCCCGGTTTTGAATTTCTAAGTGTTTTAGTCTGATTTTCCCCTTCAAAAATATTTTCATATCATAAATAACTTCTAAATAACCCTATAATTTCAGTAACCTAGACCCCAAACCTATTTTTTTATTTATCTCAAAATCACATATTATTAAGTTTTTGTATAATTTATAAAATGTGAAATACATAGGCTTAGATTGTGAAACTTTATTTTTAACTTAAGATAGTCTCTAAAAAATTCTAGAAATATTTAGATTAAAATTTTTGACTTAGATATTACACTTTTACATTTTTGCAAAAAAAAAAAAAAAACGGGTTTTCGAGTGAGCTATATTTACTAAAACCATGCTTGTGAGCAAAAGGGGTTTTGAGACTACTTGCATATCTTTTACTTACTGAAAAATGAAATGTTTTAAAGTTTCACAAGGTGTTGGGGGTGTCATGGGGTTGGTTGTGTCACTAACATGACGAAACACGATATTTCACGCGTTTTCAGGTAGTAACGGTTACCTTGACGTGTGAGGTGGGTGAGATGAGTGCGTGGGCTGCCGAATGAGCTTGGAATGATGGAAGATGTCTGACTAAAGTATTGTATTAGTACAGGTCATAAGTTGAATGAAAATGGAAGATGTGAACTTGAAGGGGTGTGTGTGGTGTGTGTCATGTGTTGTTATCTTAACTTGTGGATGAATGTGGTTGCTTGTGTGGGTCGATGTTGAAAGGGTTCCAAGTTTTGGAACTTGTGTATTCTTGAGAGTCCTTGAAGTCTTAGAATGATAAGATGGTGAGGTTGTTTCAAATTGAAGATGGTATGGAGAGCTAGAGAGGTTGAGAGAATGTGTTGTAGTAGTGAGAATGAAGGTGAGGGTGGTGTGGTTGGGGTGTTTCATCCGAGAAGGAGGGAGAGAGAAGAGGGAGATTGGGAGAATAATTTTGGGTGTTGCAAGATATTGCTTGATCTTTGTAAGATATTGGTCAAGTGTGCAAGTTATCAGGACTTGCATGGGTAGGTTATGTGTGGGATTGGATGGTTTGGGTGGTGACAAGACTTGACCAAATTCCCTTTTTTTTTAAAAAAAAAAAAGAGATATGTATTTGTTGTATGGTGTGTGTATACCGTATGGTGTGGGTGTGTATGTCAAACGGGTGTGTGTGTGTGTGTGTGTACGGTGTGTGTGTGTGTGTAACGGGTGTGTGTGTGTGTGTACCGTGATGTGTGTGTGTGCGCGTATATTTATACGTATGCATGCATGGGTATACGTAAATATATATATATATATATATATATATAATATATATATATATATATATATATATATATATATATATATATATATTGTGTGTCGAGACGTATATATGTATACTATGTATGTATGTCGTGGGTGTGTTTATGTGTGTGTTGTGAGTGGAACAAATCATTTTATTACATTTTATTTGATGTAATGTTATTTTTTATTTTTATTATTAGGGTGCAAGTATTTGGTGGGTTTATTGTTTAGTTTTATAGATGTTATAATTATTATTATTTTGTATATAGTTTGTCTTGCAAGAGTTTTTATGTTTTTAATTAGAGTTGAGGCTTAATAAAATATAAGTTTTTAGTTATTGATGAATACTTAGTTTTGGTATTTCACGTAATTGGGTTCATATATTTTCTTTAAATAATATTCGGTGTTCGGTTGCGTTTATTTTGTGTTCTTATATCTAAAATTTAGATAGCCAAGTATTAAGTTCCATCTATAACCGCCTATCGTTTTAAAGTCTAATTGGTAAATAATTGCATTAGGGCACGGGGCCTAAGGCCCACTAATGTCGGTAGTTCATGAACATTATCATAGCATGGCCCAATGCCCATTAGGTTTTGTAGGTCAAGCCCATTTAACACCGTAGTCCAATGACCGTTTAAAGTTTGATGGGCCCAAGCCCATTATGGTATGTGTGTGTATCTATCTACGTTCGAAGCTTAATCTTATTGGGCCCTTTTTATGGGCCTGTGATCATTGTGTGGCCCACTAAAGTTTCTAAAAAAAAATTTCGAGCCCAAAATCAGGGTTGTCACATTATCACCGCCACTTATGTCGGCTATTGTCACCAACAAATGGGTTTGACTTATTATGAATACCGTAAATTGCTCCCCAATTCCTCAATCTCCTTCATGAATGTTTTGCGAAAAAATAGATAGTCAAAGATGTAATATACTCCTTAATTATTTCCTATAAATTCTCTTGTAAATGGCTATATAATAGCCCTGCTTTACCCATGTAATAAACATAACAAAAATCACAATTCTATATGGTATCTAGAGCCATTTTTCTCCTTTAAGAAGCCCACTTAGCAAAGCTCCAACCAGCCACCTTCCTCACCATGACCAAAGCCAATGATGCTGCTTCTACTATCTTACATCTCACCGCCGCTAACCACTTCCCTATTCAACTCACCGCCACTGATTTTATGGTATGGAGAAAACAAATCACCTCCACCCTAATCAGGCATGACCTTCAACACTTTATCAAAGACTCTTCAGCACCCCCAACGAAAACCAGTGCTGAATACTCTCGTTGGTACCGACAAGATCAAATCCTAATCAGCACTCGCCTTGGCAGCTATACGAAGGCTATACAACTGCTGATATTATCCACAGATACATCTCGAGAGATTTGGAGCCGGATTACAACAAGCTATACCAATGTTTCCTGCTCTAGAATCATATCTCTCAAATCAAAACTTACAACCAATCCAAAAGGGTCTCGTACCGTCTCTGAATTTCTCCGCGATATGTGTTCAATTGCGGAAGAACTTGCCTTGGTTCAAAATCTTATCTCCATTGAAGACGTGATGATTCACATCGTTAATCAATTAGGCAGCGAATTCAATAATTTTATGGCTGCTATCAAGGCTAGAGAAACCTCAATTACACATTCCAAACATTATGAAAAATTAATTTATTTTGAAAGAAACAGACAAAAACCCTAGTGAGGTATTACGGTCAACTACACATAATCCTCACGGAATGGATCCTCTCAATACAACCACCCCATGGAGCAACATGGCTCCAATCAGCGCCCAATCACGAGTCTCGCTCGGGCTATCGTCTCAACCAGTCATAGTGGTCCAAATCACAAGGCTCATTTACTCCGAGCAATTATCAAAACACTTCTCATTGCCAATTTTGCTCTATCAATGGCCATGACACCAAAGAGTGTCACAAACTTTCCCGTTCCTGCATGAAAACAACATTCAAGTCACTACAGGCCCTACAGTCAACACTTCGACAACTCGAACCAACCCAATTCAACCCGCTTGGCTCCTTGACAGTGGAGCATCCCACCATATTACATCTGACCACTCCAACTTGCAACATCCAATGAACTATGGTGGAACCAACGAAATTGTTCTAGGTGATGGTACGGGTATTAAAATCTCTCATACTAGTCATACTAGTATTTTCATATCTTCTCGCTCTCTTTCCCTACCACAAGATTTATGTGTTCCAAAATTACGTCGTAATCTTGTTTCAGTTGCAAAATTATGCAAAACTAACAAAGTTTCTATCGAATCTTTTCCTACTTGTTTTTTTGTGAAGGATCTTCTCACGGGGGCGCCTCTACTTCGGGGAGTGAACGACCATGACGTGTACTATACCTTATCTCCATCCTTTCCTCAAGTCAACACGGTCACGGTTCACAATTGGCATCATCGCCTTGGCCATCCATCTATCAAGACTTTTAAATCTATTGCCAAGTTTTTATGTATTCCATCAAATAAATGTTGACCTCTCAATTTCACTGTGAATCATGTTCAATTCATAAAAGTTCTAAAATTCCATTTCATGACACATCTTTTGTGACCTCAAAACCTTTGCAACTTATGTATACAGATGTTTGGAGACCAACACAAAAATCAATTGATGATTACCAATACTATGTAATATTTGTTGACTTTCACACCAAATACGTATGGCTCTACCCCGTGCGCCATAAATCGGACGTTTCCCTATTTTTCCATGCTTAAAAAAGCTTGTTGAAAAATATTTCAAACACCTCTCATCTCAATTTTTTTGGACAACGGGGGGTGAGTACCAAGCCCTTATTCCAATGTTTCAATCTCTTGGTATCTCTCACTTCACCGTATGTGAGTACCAAGCCCTTTGGTTGCTTATGTTACCCATGGCTTAAAACCGTACTCACCATCCAAGCTTCATCCAAAATCCTCCCAGTATGTTTCCCTTGGCTATTCCATGTCAAAGTCAGCTTACAAGTGTCTTGACATCCTCACAAACCATCTTTATCACTCTAGACTTGTTCAATTTGTGGATCTCCTTTTCCCATTTCGTGATCCACATGCAACCTCCAACACACCCATTTCAATTGGTGCTTTCAATTCCCAATATCCCACCTTCACCCACTATTCTCAATTCATCCAATCCAACACCAAAACCACAACCCCATATTCCCCCTACACCAATACCCATACATACCAACACTGAATCTCCATTGTCATTTTATCATCCCAACATTTCTACTCCTACATCATCCCTACTTCTTACAACTCCACTCACCAATAGTATTTCATCTTCCACACTTTATACCTCCCCCACTGTTACACCCTCGCCCCGCTCAACCGACCCCACCTCTTCCGCCACGAACTTGCAAACCAAACCAAAAACTTTGGTGATAGCTTTGTCAACCCACCACGGTCCACCCTATTCCTCCTACTATCAACAGCAATGTGTGTCTCACAAGCTATCAAAGTTCCTTTATAGAGAAAGCCATGGATGACGAGTATAATGCACACTTCTCCATAATCACACGTTGGAACTTGTTCCCCACTCGTCACAAACACCTATTGGTTGTAAATGGGTATTTCAGGTAAAAAGGAAGACGGATGGTTCTTGATAAGTACGAGGCACGTTTAGTGGCAAAAGGGTTTCACCAACAACGGGGAAAAGATTTCTTTGAAACATTCAGTCCGGTCACAAAACCGGTCACCATTAGAGTAATTCTTTCTCTTGCTCTTGCTAAGAACTGGCCATTATGACGGTTTGATGTAAATAACGCTTTCTTACAAGGCACATTACATGAGGATGTCTATATGATTCAACCTCCGGGGTACAAAAACCAACAACTACCAAACCACATTTGTAAACTTCGAAATCTTTATATGGTCTCAACAAGCACCACGAGCATGGTACATGGAGCTTAAAACATATCTCTTGGATTATGGATTCACCAAATCTCAAACGGATTCCTTGCTTTTTTTATACAATCACAATGGTCTAACCTTCTATTTTTGGTGTATGTTGATGACATTGTTTTGACAGGAAATTGGACAACCTTAATAACAACTTTGTGGAGCTATTGTCAAATGATTTTAATCAAAGATCTAGGCCACCTTCATCATTTTCTTGGAATAGAAGTCATCTCCACCACTCAAGGCATGTTCTTATCTTAACATAGACACATAAATGATCTCCTTACCAACTTCCACATGGAGGGTGCAAAAGACGTGGTCACTCTATTAAGCTCGTCTGAACCTCTATGCCAGGATGATGGCTCCTCCCGCATTGATCCAACAAAATACAGATAAATCATCCGTTCTCTCCAATATTTGGCCTCACACGCCCGGATATTTGCTTTGCAGTTAACAAATTGTCGCAATTTTATGCATGCTCCAACAACGAAACACATGCAATCTCTAAAACGAGTTATGCCCCAGTCACCATCACGGCCTTCGCCGACTTCGATTGGGGTGTCATCAATATTGGGGGCTGGTCCAAGTCTGCATACCTTATCTACCTTGGGCCAAACATAGTCTCCTCGAAGTCCACACGACAAAAAAACAATCTCTTTGTCTTCAACGGAAGCCGTTGGCCAATGCGGCGGCAGAAGTCACTTGGGTCGAAAATTTGTTAAAAGAACTCCACATCACCGTTACAAAACCACCAAGCCTATACTGTGATAATATGGGAGCTACATATCTATGTGCCAATCCTGTTTATCACTCGAGAATGAAGCACGTGGCACATGACTATCACTTCGTAAGAGAAAAGTGGCAGGCGGCCTTCTCAAGGTCTATCACATTAACTCCAAAGACCACCGCTGATGCGCTCACCAAACCGCTCTCTCGTATGTTATTTCATAAATTTCGTTCCAAGATTGGTGTCTCAAACGGAGCCTCCATCTTGCGGGGCGTATTATGAATACCGTAAATTGCTCCACAATTCCTCAATCTCCTCTATGATATCTGCCAAAAATAGATAGTCAAAGATGTAATTTACTCTTTAATTATTTCCTGTAATTCTCTTGTAAATGGCTATATAATAGCCCTGCTTTACCCATGTAATAAACATAACAAAAATCATAATTTTTATGGCTCGGGGATAAAACACCTATTCTCTATCTGCCCACTAAGACATGTATGCAAATTGGGAAGGAGTTCGTTGATGGTGTCACGCTTGATTAGTCGATACTAGTTTTCATTCAAAGCCATATATTTGCTTGGATTATCCTATAGATAGAATCCGAACGGGGTGAAACTTGCCAAAAGAAATGTCAATATAGCTAGGGGTTTTGTTTCATTATCTGAAGAAGGCCCGGAAACATCCATTCATTTGTTTCGACAATGTTATGTGGCGACAATAGTATAGCAATACGTGAGCTCCTCGCGTTCTTACTACCCATTTTCACATTTGACACAAAGGACCTATTGGGAATCCATCATCATACCACCTTTAATAACATGAAGAAACGATTTGACTTTATAAATGGTGCATTTGGAGGGTAAGAAACGAGGCGTTTTAAGGGACTACACCATCTTTTAACAAACTAGAAGAAGAGATCAAGTCTTTGGCTTAGTTGTGGGTGAAGAATAGATCATCTCGGGGTAAATTATCTTTTTACTGTTGTTGTATCATGTTATTTGGTGGTGATTGGCCTTACCATCTTGCTGGCTTTTTTGGTTTTATACTTTTATGAGATAAATTATATCTGTTAAAAAAAAGAAAATTAAACTTTTTTTGTGTCTAATCGATCTTGACCTTTTCTTCCCCTCGTTTGTCTTTCAAAATCCATATATACTTTCTTTCTTTCTCTTTGCCTTTCTTTTCCTTCTACTTTGTTTCATGATTTTAATACCAAATATCATGGAGTGCATTTTATTTATGATCTTTTGCGAAATCGTCTGTATTACGATGTAACACCCTCAGTTTACTAATATAATGCATTTCAAAAACCTTTTTCAGAAGATGAAGTTAGTAGTCATTTATAATAAAATACAAAACCATTTAGGTATTCGTGAATTGGGTTACTTTTCAATCAATATCGCAACATAATCATAATCATATAATCAAATCCGTGATATTGTACAAATAATTTCAACATGAATAAGCTAAATCCGTCAAGTATGTCAAAGTTTCTCTATCAGTTCTCACCAACGTTGTGTTTAAACCTTAAATCATCTATTCATCTTAGCTATTTTATAAAATACCTCTAGTTTATAAACAAGGTTTAATTATGTTGAACGATAAAGGTTAATCCCCATAATTACGAGCTATGTGATTAGGCCTTAAGGGATAAATGTTGAAGATAATTATCTAATAGAGTTATTATTAGATAATGATGATTGAAAGATAATAGATTAGAACAAGTTTTTCAATGTTTATCTTTAGAATTTGAATTTGTGATTGTTTAGCCTGTACATACCCTGGTCAAGCATATGATCTAAGGTAGAACTGTAGAGTTGAATTATTTTCCCCACTAAATATATTAGAAAGTTGATTCCAGTAATTGTTTTGGTTTGGTTGTGGTATTTAAATCGGGACTTGCTTTGATTTGATATCAAAGTGGTGTAACTGTGAAATATCACAACCCAAGATCATTAACAAGTAACAACAAAAAATGTACATGCAAGTTGCGATCGAAATTCTGAGAGTTATTAAATCGAAATGCATAGCTTGTGATCCATGAACCTGAGTGGCTAACACCGACGATTTATCCATATGGTTGCTTTGATCAACAAGTGGTTGATTTGAGAACCATCACATATGATAATGTAGTTAGGCGTTTAAAAGCATACGAAGAAAGGATCAAACTGAAACCGCGCCTACCGACAATCAAAGAAGGTTGCTTTATACCCGAGGAGAACAACCCCCAAGCCATGACAAAGCCAAGAGGGTGAGGACGCGAGGGCAACTCTCTCTAAGGACGAGTAAGAGGTCGAGGCCCTAGCCAAAGCTAATTGAATTTTCAAGTTAAGTGTAGAAATAATTACCTAATAGAGTTATTATAAATAATGATTATTGAAAGATAAATAGATTAGAACAATTTGTTTCAATGTTTATCTTTAGAATTTGAATTTGTATTGTTAGCCTATGTATACCTTTTAGAGCATATGATCTAAGGTAGAACTATAGAGTTGAATTTTAGTTATTTCTCAAGTAAATATACTGGAGAGTAGATTCTGGTAATTGTTTGTGGTTTGGTTGTATTATTTGAATCAGGTGCTGCTTTGAAGCTATAAGATTATAAACAAATAAATATTTTAATAATAAAATACTTCTTTGAATCCTTAATTTATTCCTTTGATAAGTTAATAAGTAAAGATTCACACCACACCACATCGTCAAGTAGTTCATACTAAACGCGTCCATGCATGTCGTTTTAAACAATCGCATTACTTGTATCATTAACCCTGCATTATTCATCTTTAAATACTTGTCTTAATCATATCATCTTTATCACGTGGTTATACTTATATTCGTATCTTCTCTTTTATCTTTCATTGTAATCTTAGCATACTCCTAAAAACCATGTGGAGGACTAGTCTTGGGTCGTGAGAACCTTGCATAATTACACCATGAGTATCAAGTAGATCATATAGGAGAAATCTGTTGAAATAAAGAAATAAAAATATTTCACAATCAAGGGATCAGCAAGATTATCTCTTGTTCTCATCATATCCCAATTTAAAGGCCCTGGTTTCCTTTCTTCCAATAATTACAGCCATTGACAGCTTGGTTTTCTTAATTTGATCCATTGTACAATAGTATAAATAGAGGCTATTATTCTCTTGTCAAATTATCGAGCAATACAATTACTCTTCAATACAATTTCCTTGTTCTTAATTCTCTCTTGATAAGATGGTATCAGAGCATGGTTTTTAACAACTGCTCATCATCTACCCACATCATAATCAGTCATAACCGAGTCACCATGACGGACGAAGGTAGCTCGGGTAATGACCTCACCTTACAACTTGCAAATCTGCTCAAAAGTTCCCAACCAAAGAGCCCAAAACTGTCCGATAATTTCAAATCAATCTGAAGCTTTCTAGTCAAAACTATGCACCATGGACCCATGATTCGATCGCCATAGGCGGAAGGTCAAAAACTTGCTGAAACATTTAACTTCAAACCCACCAGATCGAAATCATGAAACTTACGAACAATGGGAACAAGACGACTTATCGTCTTTTCATGGCTGATACAGAACTTGAACCAGCGCTTGCGGGCAACCTAACCGAGTTTCCCACAGCAAGTCGGTAGAGACAAGTTGCAGACTTTCAACCTTCACGTTAAAGCTAACGACATCAAACAGAATGAAAGTTCCCTTGAAGATTTCTGGATTACACTACAAGGGATTTGGGGCGAGATTGACCGAAACGATCCGAATCCCATGAAGTGTCCAGAAGACATCCAAACCTACTCAAAAATCAGGTCAGAACAGAAACTTTTTCAATTTCTAAAAGCCCTAAAACCGAAAATATGACCCCATTAAAAGGGAAATTCTTCGGCTGGATCCTCTACCAACTGCAGAGGCAGCCTACGCGGCTGTCCGCTCACCAGACTATTCTGGGAGCAACGTCTATTGATGCAGGTGACATAGCAGCCGGTTTAAGTGCCTCTGAAACAGGAGTAGGGCTTGTAACAAAGGGTCACCGTCGATCCGACGGGAAAAATACTGGACTGGAGACAGGGAAAGCTTCTTCCACCTGTAATAACAATCGGAACAGTGGCTTTGGAGGAGTGGCTATGGCGCATGATGAAGAAGAGCATGGGGGCTTCTCGATGTCTACAGGTATTGGGTTTGAGAGAGACATCTCAAAAACCCAGTCTTATCCTTTGTTTAATTACAATTTACCCCCTAGAGATCCAAGAATACTAGAAGCCACCATTTTAATGACTTTATAAAAAGAAGTTTACAATTGCAAAAAACACCCCAAGTTTAGTAGCTCGGCATTTATAGCTCAAAATTATAATGGAAGAAAACAAGAACAATCATGAATATTTGATTGCGGAGCCACTGACACCATGAGTTACGAATTATCGGATTTTGTCACATCAACCAAGCCTACAAAATCATATATCCAAGCGGCAAATGGAGAAACAATGAATGTGAAAAACGGGGGAATAATTGAAATTTCTCCAACGCTTAAACTTTCTAATTCTCTCTATGTTCCCTCCTTGTCACATAAACTCTTATTAATAAGTCATGTAACAAAGGAGTTAAATTTCTCGTCCTCATGCAACCTACATTTAGTATTTTACAGGATATCAGGACGGGAGCAATCATTGAGCGTGGCACTGAAAGACAAGGGTTGTATTATGTGGATGAGGTGACTCAAAGTCGTACTGCAAATGCTTTCTCATGGAACAGCAGAACGTGAAGCCTGGTTATGGCATAGAAGATTGGGGCATCCATCCACAGGCTATTTGCATATTTTATTTCCTAATTTATTTCCTTCAAATTATAAGACACATTGTGAGACTTGTGTTTTAGCTAAAAGTCACCGAAAAACCTTTAAACCAAGTAACACAAGGGTTGAATTACCTTTTTCATTAATCCACTCAGACGTATGGGGTCCAGCTCCAGTTATTAGGGGACAAAACCTTTGGTTTTTGTGATATTCGTGGGATGATTGTACACAAATGACCTGGGTGTATCTATAAAAAAAAGTCTGAAGTTCTTGAAAAATTCAAGATTTTTTACACCATGATCCAAACCCAATTTCATAAAAACATTAAAATTTTCCGATCAGATAATGGAGGAGAATTATTAACACCAATATGAAACAATTTTTCCAAACCAAAGGCATAATTCATCAAACCACATGCACTCATACTCCAGAACAAAATGGTGTCGCCGAACGAAAAAACCGCATACTGTTAGAAATAACCCGGGCCCTTCTAATAGAATCTCAGGTTCCCAAGCTTTTCTGGCCAGAAGCCCTTGCTACGGCCACTTATCTTATTAATCGGCTGCCCACTCAAATCCTAAAAACAAAGACCCCATTACAGTCCTTTCAGAAACCACAAAACTCCCCCCATTCTTACTCTTGAACCCCGAATTTTGGATGCACTGTTTCATCCATATACCTAAGTCAAACAGAACTAAACTTGATCCATGCGCTGAAAAATGCGTCTTTTTGGATATGGAGTAGATCAAAAGGGATACCGATGCTACAATCCAAAAACCAGACACATGTTCACCACTATGAACTGTGATTTTCTTGAAACCGAGTATTATTTGGCCTCCCAACACAATGGTCAGGGGGAGAGAGAATCTCTTGACACACTGAGTTGGTTGAGATATGTGACATATGAAGAAGGGAGAAGCCACAGTACCCAAAATAGTCCCTCCCCTCCTTCCACACATACAGAAGACCCGAATGTTAGTGTCACCCAAGAAACTGCTCCCAACCTGATACATGAGGTAAGTAATACTACTCCACCTGATTCTAATATTCTCTTGATCCTATCAAAACTACTGAGAATATTACTAATGAAACAACAGAACAAGATGACAGTATATAGGAACAAAAAATTCTCCAAACCATGATACAATGGGAAGATATGAGTTGCCTCCTAGGGCAAATCGGGGAGTCCCACCTAATGATACTCTCCAAAAAGGAAGTCTCGAGGGTGTAGATACCCTGTTGCTAACATAGCCAAAGGAAACCTTTCCAGGAAGCCAAGGCGTTCTCCTCACCTCTATATGCTGAAGAAATTCCTAACAACACAGAACAAGCCTTAAAGTCAAAGCACTGGAAAGATGCAATGGAAGAAGAGATGAGAGCCTTGAAAAAAAAACAACACTTGGATAAATGTGTCTTGCCATCAGGGAAGAAAACAGTTGGATGTCGTTGGGTCTATACAATAAGTACAAACCTGATGGTACAATTGAAAGATATAAAGCGAGGTTAGTAGCTAAAGGCTACACTCAAACATACGGGATTGATTACTCGGAAAATTTTTCTCCAGTCGCAAAGATTAATACAATCAGAGTTCTTTTTTCCATAGCAGTAAATAAAGATTGGCCTCTTCACCAGTTGATGTAAAAAATGCTTTTCTACATGGAGAGCTTAAAGAAGAAGTTTATATGGAAGCTTCATATGGGTTCACAAATAACTTGTGAAAGGGAAGTATGCCTTCTAAAAAAATCCTTTATGGCTTGAAGCAGTCTCCTAGAGCATGGTTTGGCAGGTTCACCTTAGCCATGAAGAACTATGGTTTTAAGCAAAGTAACTCTGATCATACATTGTTTCTTAAACAGAGAAACAACCTCATAACCTGTCTAATAATCTATGTCGATGACATGATTATTACAGGTAATGACATGAAGAAATAGCCAAATTAAAGAAGAATTTGTTTACAAAGTTTGAAATGAAAGACCTAGGGAGACTCAGATACTTTCTTGAATGAAGTTCTAAGATCAAAACAGGGAATTTTCATGTGTCAAAAGAAGTATGTTCTTGATTTACTAGCAGAAGTTGGAATAATCGATTGCAAACCTGCAGATACTCCTATGATTGTGAACCAAAAGCTCTATATGGAGGAAAAAGCTAAGTTAGCTGACAAAGAAAGATACCAGCAAATGGTAGGAAAACTGATATACCTCTCACACACTCAACCTGATATAGCATATGTTGTAGGGGTGGTGAGTCAATTATGCATCACCCCCAAAGTGCTCATATGGATGTAGTTTTAAGAATTCTAAGATATCTCAAAGGAACGGCTGGTCATGGAGTCTTGTTCAAACCTAAGGCATCTAGAAACTACAATTATACACTGATGCAGACTGGACAGGAGATAAAGACAATCAAAGGTCACACATCAGGATACTTTTACCTTGGTTGGTGGAATCTCGTGACTTGGCGAAGCAAAAAACAAAAGGTAGTTGCTCTTTCAAGCGCTGAAGCTGAATTCGGAGGGATAGCAAGGGGGTTAACCGAAGTCCTATGGGTGCGAAAACTCTTAACTGAAATAGGATATCCACCACAGGAACTAGCAAGATTATAAGTGATAATAAAGCAGCCATCCAAATTTCAGAAAACCAGTACAACACGATCGAACGAAGCACATAGAGATAGATCGACACTTCATCAAAGAGAAGGTAGAGAAAAGATCATTACTCACCCTTTGTGCGATCAGAAACCAACTTGCTGATATTTTAACAAAGTCAGTTAACGAAAGAATCCTACACAAGTGTCTGGACAAGTTGAATTTTGGAGATCCCACGATTCGACTTGAGGGGCGTGTTGAAAAAAGAAATAAAAATATTTTACAATCAAGGGATCAGCAAGATTATCTCTTGTTCTCGTCATATCCAAGTTTAAAGGCCCAAATATAGGTTTTTCTTTCTATTAATAATTACAGCCATTGACAGCTTGGTTTTCTTATTTTGATCCATTGTACAATAGTATAAATAGAGGCTATTATTCTCTTGTAAAATTATCGAGCAATACAATTACTTCTTCAATACAATTTCCGTGTTCTTAATTCTCTCTTGATAAGAAAAATCTTACTACATGCTACTAAAGTGAAGAAGCACGATGGCAGTTCATTGTTCTCGCTGGTTTTTGTAAGTATACAACAACGAGTTAGTACACACTTGTGGCTCGAGCTAGGTACCTTAAAAATCAAGGGTTGCCATGTCCCCTCTTTTGTTTGCATGCAAGCGTACAATTATCAAACCTTTAACATGCGATGGGTCCCTTCAATCAGTTTTGCTTGTTGTTTCTTCAATCTTTTATAGATCTAACATGCATCTGTCTTATAAGTTAAGTCTAGCGTCATTTAGATCATTTCATTTAGCTTGTAAGGCATGTTTTCTATAATATTATGCAAAATAAGGTAATCATCCTAACAAGTAATATAGTAATTATACAAAGTCAACAATAGTTGAACCAATGAACAATAATATGAACAAATACAACTCAAGTAACCAAACCAC
>CM046426.1:45465678-45629107 GCA_025506505.1 Flaveria sonorensis | reverse complement strand
TTTTAGTGCAGAAAAAGGAATTAGTCATCAATTTAGTGTAGCAAGGACTCCTCAGCAAAATCGAGTTGCTGAAAGGGGAACAGAACATAATAGAAGCTGCTAGATAATGCTAGCTGACTCTCTATTACCCATATCTTTTTGGGCTGAAGCAATCAATACAGCTTGCTACATTCAAACAGAACATTGATCATCAAAGAACATTCCAAAATACCATATGACTTAATATTTAAAAAAAAACTTTCATTGCGTTCTTAAAGCGTTTGGATGTTCTACTTCAATATTAAAAAACACGGAGAACAATTATCTAAGTTTGTTCCAAAAGCAGATGATGGATTTTTTGTTGGATACTCAAGAAGCTCCAAAGCTTACCGAGTATACAATCCAAGACTAAATATAGTGGAAGAAACCACAGATGTTTTTTTTAATGAACACTCTTTCATAAAGAAAGTCATTGGATCAAACTGGTTGTTTGATATTAACTCTTTAACAAAATCATTTGACACATCTTACTTTGATGTTTTAGGTACCAAGGATGACAATGAGTATCCCATGGTTCCACCAACAACCATAGATGTTCCTTTAACTGCTGATCCTCCAAGAAAAACAAACATTACTCTTCAAGTACCATAGTTTCAACTCCTCCAGAACAAAAAAACAATCAAAAGGAAACATCATCAAACACACCATCTTCATCAACACCTATGACCACCCAACCACACATCCACCCCATAGTTGAAGAAGATGATGACTATCATTCATTACTGATGCATATCATGAAGATGAATTCTTAGATTTCTTTCATGATTCACCACAAACTTTCAATTAAAACACACAACCAGATAAACAAACATCAACAAAACCCTTGCTCATCCATCATCACCAACAAAACAATCACTAATCTTGATTCAACCATCCCTATTGATCAGATTACAACAACCAGAGTTCACAAAGATCATCCTATAGAAAACGTCATTGGTGACCTCAATACCAGGGTTGACACGAAGTCAATCGACACAACAACATTTGCTTGCACTCCTACTTCCTATCCTTAACTATACCCAAAAACATCACAGAAGCACTTAAAGACAACAGTTGATATAATCAATGCAAGAAGAATTACAGCAATTTAGAAAGCAAGAGGTATGGAAGCTGGTTGATCTACCTGAAGGTCAATACGCATTGGCACAAGATGGCTTTTCAGAACAAAGCAGATGACAGAGGGATTGTCATAAAAACAAAGCAAGGCTAATTGCCTAAGGATATACTCAAGAGGAATGCATTGTTATGATGATGTCTATGCTCCAGTAGCTAGACTTGAAGCCATCCGAGTGTTCCTTGCATATGTCTCATCAAAAACTTCACAGTCTTCCAAATGGATGTCAATGTGCATTCCTATATGAAAAAGATAGGTGAAGAGGTATATGTTTCTCAACCACCAGGGTTTGAAGATCCGGATTTCCCTCACAGAGTCTACAAGCTAGATAAAGCTCTGTACGGTCTTCATCAAGCACCTAGGAAGTGGTATGAACTTTATCTAAGTTTTTACTACAGAATGGGTACACCCGAGGGAAAATAGATCAGACATTGTTCTTAAAAACGAAAAAAAAACAAGACTTGTTAGTAGTTCAAGTCTATGTGGATGACATAATTTTGGCTCCACAAACATCCAACTTTGAAAAGAGTTTGAAAACTTATGCAATCAAAATTCCAAATGAGTTCAATGGATAAGCTTACATTCTCCTTGGTCTTCAAGTTAAACAATCAGATGAAGGAATTTTTATTAAGCAAAGAAAATATGTCAATCAGATTTTAAAGAAATACAATATGTCTGATTGCACATCAAGCAAGACACCATTTGCAACTGGATTGAAGTTTGGACCTAATACAGAAGGAACATTAGTTGATTAGAAACTCTACAAATCAATGATAGGCTCACTGATGTACCTAACAGCAAGTTAACCAAACATCAAGTATGCAGTATGCATGTGTGCCAGATACCTAGCAGATCCAAAAGAATCACACATAAATGCAGTAAAGAGAATCTTCAGATATTTAAAAAGCAATCCAACTCTTAGGCTATGGTATCCAAAAGATGGAGTTTTTTCTTATATGCATACACAGACAGTGATTATGGTGGATGCAACAGAACAAAAAATCCACTACAGGAGGTTGTCAGTTTCTTGGATCAAGATTGATCTCCTGGTAGTGCAAGAAACAAACAAATGTCTTTGTGTCAACAGCTGAAGTAGAATACATAGCTGCTTCTGCATGTTGTTCTCAAGTGTTGGATTCAAAACTAAATGCTTGATTATGGCTTTAATTTTCTTTAAACACCCATACACATTGATAATTCTTCTTCCATGTTTATCACTGACAATCCAGTTCAACATTCAAAAACCAAACACAGATATCAGATATCACTTTTGAGAGATTGCTCAGAAAAGGGTCTGATAAAGTGATCAAAGTCCATACCGATAATCAATTAGCTGACCTGTTTACCAAACCATTTGATTCAACAAGATTTGAATTTCTTGTTCAGTCAAAACTATGAATAAAAAAAAGTATGTTTTCAAAACATTAATTTCAAACAAGCTTGATTTTGTCAAAGTCCAAATTAACCATCAACAAGCATCTTTCAAAATCAAGATATCAAACAAACATCATGTTTTCATATAATCAAACATCTTGAATCACACATACCACTCATGAGAAATGATAGTACACTAGCTCATTATCACTTGGGTCATTTTCCACTAATAAAGACTGATAGTACTTAGTTTTATATGTGGATAGGCTCAGCATGGGACACCTAACATCACATACAACAGTGAAGAACTAAATTCTCATGATTGTGTGGTCAACAACACATCTTGGTTTCTGGTGAGTATTGATATCCAACATAGGTTTGTAAAAGTAACTACAATACACCAAGTGAAACAGTTTAAAATTGCTCAATCATACAAGTCTCTCCTCTATTATGTTTTTCATAGACCTGGAGTAACACCAAGACATTCTTTGTTGTGCTAAGCTCAGACCTGAATGACCTATATCATGATCAAAAAAGATTCCTAATGAGGAACACATCCATCTTGGATGAACAATTAATAAAGTCTTTTAGACTACATTCCTATGAATGAAACAAAAGAATCCCAAAGAGGATCACCTTTCAAAGTGAAGAGAAAAAGAATTCCAATGAGGATCAAACAACATGGATCAAATTGAGCATTTATACTCCTAAGTAGCTAGGTCTTAAGTATTGAAAGTGCTTTCTAGCATATCTTGAGGAGGGTTGTTCTATACATACAATCAGATGTGGGGTCATACAACTCATTTCAATCAACTTAAAACATGATAATCACTCACTGTTTCAATCAATCATTAATACCATGCATGAGTTTAAATGGATCAAAATATCTGCAATCAACAATGTACTTGTCTATGTCTATTCTCAAAATCATTCAAACAACTCAGTGAAAAAATTAGACTAGTATGATCAGGGTATGTGCAAATGATTCACGTCAAAACATGAAAAAACATCATTTGTAAGTAATATACATGTTATCTTACAAAGTGTTTATCAAACAAGCAATAAAATTGGACTTTGATATTTCCTCTCAAACACACACAAATTTTTGCCATTTTATAAATGGTTTTATAACTACGCAAAAATTTAGGGGGAGAAATTGAATTTGAAAATATCAAAGGCAGCAGAATTATGCATATTCATACATTTTTAAAATTCGAAATTTTCAAAATTTTGAGTTTTTAAATAAAGCCAAGTCAAGCCAGCACCCAAACACAGCAGGTTGACACATATATGTACAATATTGCTTGTGAGTAAAATCTTAGCATCCATATATTGATCATGTTAAAATCTTAGCATTTTAATATACATTTTAAATCAAATATTTAAACAAACATTTTGATTTAAGCAAGTTTCATCAAACAAATGTTTTTTCGGAATAAAATTTTATCATACATATGTTTCGAAAGACATTAGTTCAAAACAAACAAAAATCTAAAATTTTTGAAAACTGTTGTCACAGCGGACCTACAATCATACATCCACTGTAGTACAGTACCATCATAAGATGCAAAATACACCAAGTGTATATAGCGGAAAAAACAAACATCCGCTATGCACTAGTGAACATACAAGTGTTCACAGCGCATGATGTCAAAATAACATCCGTTGTGAATACAGTAACATTCCACAGCGCATGACTAGCATTCGTCATCCATTGTAGAAACAGTACAAGTGTATACAGTGTATGCACACAGGTAATCATACGCTGTAAAACATTCACACATCATTTTCAAGTGTCCACAACGCATGAACAAATGTTCATCCGCTGTGTACAATCAAACAAATCTTCAAAGTATCCACAGCTCATGAACAAATGTTAATCCGCTGTGAACAATCAAAAATCATTCAAGGGTCCACAATGCATTAACAAATGTTCACCCTCTTTGAAAAAAGTGGTCAAAACACGAGTATGACTTTTCAAGTGTACACAGCGCATGACCAAATGACATCCGCTGTGAACACAATTGTATATGTACGCATTGTTCACACAGCGCATGTGTAATTCACGGTGCATGGCTTAAAATTAAAATTTTAAGTTACTATTCATACAGCGTACAAACACACTGTACCTACAGCGGATAGTCATTTTGTCCGCTGTATATATATGCAACACTTGTACTTTTTTATCTCTCATCACGAATGGGAGAGAGAAAATCAAAATTTTTGAACGTTACTCACAGTGCGATAAACCCTTAAACCCTGAAACCCCTGTTCGATTGTGAACCAAAATCTATTTGATTTCTCGTCTGATTCATAATCAAATAGGTATAACAACATGTTTCTAATCATCAAACATCCTTTAAAACATCTTGTTCATTGGTTTAGATTCACACATTGTTCAACCTAGTCGAACATTGAACAAAAATCAAACATGAATCTTTTGAAGTTTTAAACCAAATCAAACATTGAATAAGTGTTAGATGACCTTAGTCGAATGTATTAAGCCTGTTGTTTTGATGTAATTTGATTAAGTGTCATCGGGTTTATGAACAGTCATGATGTTCTTGCCAAATCATACAAAAACTGAGGTTTAATCTGTGAAAAATGTTTTAAAATGACTTCAATTTGTTATAAACTTAGTAAACATGTTCAAAAGTCATTGACAAACACATAAAGACAATTAATTTAGCATGGCATTGAACACACAAGCATTAAATGCATATTCATTCAATGTGCATGAATGGCCATTTTGACTTTAAAAGGTCAAACTGAAGTTCATAAACAAGTTATTATAGGTTGTAATTGTTGTATGAATTGAACAAAACAACTTTTTGTAACAAAACACATTGCACACCAATTTGGATCAAAACAAATTGAATCCAACAAGTTTTTCATGACCAAAATCAACCAAGCAGTTAAGTTTGGATAGTCAAACTGTCTAGATGATTATATCAATCAAACATACATTTTAAACAAGTCACAAGTGTTAAACATACATAATTAATCATCTCATAACAATCACAAGACAATGAACACTTGATCAACATTTCATATTCTCAAACAGCATACATTCATGTTATACAAGCAACTAACATATTCAGTTTCATATGGCAGATATGGCAAACCTAGTGTTTGTCAGAGATCACAACATCTGTGCCTTCCTTAATGCTGATTCTCCTAAGGCAGAGAATTATAGAGACATTATTCATTCAATAAGGCAAACAAGGTTGGTTCATGCAATGACTGCAAGTCCAGAATATTATGAGGATCATATAGTTCAGTTTTGGACACATGCACATCTGGACAAATCAATGATCAGTAAGTAGTGATATCTAGTGTGCATAATCAGCAGATCATTATCTCTGAGGAAGTTATCAGGAGAGTACTTCAACTGGGAGAAGAGGATGTAAAAGGTCAATAGAATTCGATGAGAACTATGTTCTACTGTTCAGGCAAATAGGCAATACTGGTACCATTGATAGAAAACAAATTAAGAAATCATACATGTGTGCATAATTCAGATTCTTAATGCACACATATCGAAAGATAAAGTCCAACAGGATGCCACTTCTTTGAAAAGCTCTTCTACAATAGAAAGTATCATTGCTAGAAGACCATTCAACTTTGCAGCTCAAATCCTTAATGGAATGATTTACAACTTGACTAAAGTAAGGAACCAGTTTCAGATGTTCCCTAGATTTCTTCAGATGATCATTAATGATCTTCTGCCTAACATACCAAGAGAAGGAGCTGTATTTCATCCTGTTCTTTTTAATGAACATGTGTTCAATAGAATCAAGTCAAGCCTCTATCGAGGAGATGAGGTTCCTGTTCCACCTCTTATGATAAACCATGACCTTCCTGTTCCTAATGTATGGATACCCGGTCAAGGTGACCCTCACATGCTCTTCCAAAATGTGATTCACCAAGATCCAATCATACAACATGCTCCTATCATTCAAGAAGAAAAAGTTGCACCCTTACAAGAGCACATAGTTCAGGAAGAAACAAGTTGCACCCATCCAAAGCCATTCAATGAACAAGAAGAAACACAAGAACATGAGCAGATTCAATTTGAGCATCATTTGCCATACCACCTCAAAGCCCAACTTTCACTGATCAACAAACACTGTTATCTTTATTAAGAGATATAATGCTTCATTAGAAGAACAATCAATTGAGGAAGAAGAGGTTGGCACTTCCTCAGTACAAAAACATGTACAAGAACACCAAATCACTGCAGATCCTGTTGAAAGTGATGAACAGGGCAGTGAAATTCCAACTAAAGAAGAAATAGAGTACTCAAAAGTGTTTCTATTTACTGAGTACAATAAGCTCATAGAAAAGTCAAACAACAGAGCTAAGAGATTAAAAGAAAAGCTAAAGAGCAAAGACAAGAAATAGAAAAGCTTGAAGCAGATCAACAACCTAAAAGTTGATTGTTTAGTTTTTGGAACAATAACTCAAACAATCAAATGAAGAGGTAAAGATGAAAGAACATGACCTCAGTAGTGCAAGGCTAGATATTGCCTACTTAACTGAGCAATCTGATTCAAAAGATGTTGAAATTGATGAATGGAAAAGAATTATTACAGCTCAGAATGAAGAGATCAAAAGGCTAAACAGAGAGTTGGAAGATATGGATCAATATAGAATGAATGGGAAGAACATTCATATGATCATGAACATGAGTTGAATGAAGAGTTCATTGATCAATCATTATCCAATATTAGAGAAACAAGCTCTAATGATCAACAAACAGAACTAGCTTGTCATTCTTGAAGAATCTTATTCCATGGTTCAATTATTCAGTGAATCCAATCCCTTTGAAAACATCCATTACTCTCCAATTTGAGGCAACATTTCCACTATCCTGACCCACATACAGCAAAAACAAGCATTGTGCCATTCAATCCATTAACAGACAAACAAAGGAACTGATTAAACGGTTTGCTGAGTTAGTAAATGAGCAAACAGAATCACCCAACAAACAAGAATCAACATCTCAACCTCAAATGAAAACCTATGAAAGAAAGAGGAAAAGATTGTACTTAGCATCCTAGTGAAGAAAAAACAGACAGTTGAAGAGGTTGATGAACCTCAATCTCCTCCTTTAAGTTGCTAAAGTCAAATAGAACAAGTGGAGGATGAACCATAACAAACAAGCTCGAAGGCTACTCTTGAAGAAGGTGAAATTGATCAAACACTTGAGCAACAACCTATTATTATCTTAACTGATTCTGATGAAGAAGAAGAAGGAGATGACAATGAGATCATTCAAAACATAAAAGAACTCTTCCCAGATGATCCTGAACATTGATGGGAATTGAGTTAGTCACCAGAGGATTTCCTTATGACTTATTTACTCAACTTAACCTCTCTGAGGTTAAAGACTTGCTCAAAGACTTTCAAGAAGTCATGAAGAATGAAACAGAGCAAACATAAGAAGGTATAAGGAAATTAGGATCAAGAAGAGTTGTAAAAGAATCTACCTAAGGATCTTAGATAGAGAAGATGACCTACTCCCAGGTTAAAAGTTGGTTGAGTCACACAAGAGTCCATACGGGTCATATGCACGAAGATCTCTATCTCAAATAAAAGAAATGGCTAAAGAGATCTACAAGAACATGATTCTAATGCATTAAAACCATAAGTCTTCATCATCCTGCATCTTCTCTATTAACTTATCATCAAGCTCCACTTGAGCTTCACCCAATCGAGGAACCAAGGCAGTTCATGCCACACAGGCTATGGCTGAAGGTATGAAGTAAGAGAAATAATCAATAAGAAGACAAATTTGTTAAACTATATGATAGAATAACTCTTTCTGCTAGTGCAAATGAAAGAAAGATAGTGGCTTGGAAGTATGATGAAACATGGGATGCTTTGTTGATCAAAAGGGTATCTGGACTTGTCCAGTATTATCATATATCCTAACTGGGATACTGAAGTATGAAGACAGATTAGACCTGATGCAACTAAGGATGGTCAATCATACAAATAATCCCAGGGGAGCAGATTTCTTTCATATATTAAGATCACACATGAACAAACATCATCATCAAATGAAACAAAAGGCAGACAAAAAAGATGAGCTTCACATTGCTAAGCTAAGAAAACAACAACAAGAAGCTAGCAAGAAGAAATAGACAAGTGAAGAACCATCCTCTGATATTGACCCAGAATTTTTAGAAAGGGTTGGTTATCCTATGAAGCCGTCTGATTTAAAGCTAATTATGAAGAAGATTGATGGTAACCAGTACAAATCACCCAATACAAAATGGTATTATGATAAAACCTATTTTGAGATAGTACTTGAAAGAAAACTTAAGGGAAAGAAGCACAAGACACAAGGTTGTTTGATCCTATGGAAATCAAACTCCTTCATCCATCATATGTTTCATTTCTGAAAACAATGACATTCCTAGTAATAGAAGATGTGCTATGTAAGGGAGATTATTGCTACTTCATATGTGTTAATAATTTAGGGACTGAGTACGGAATGATGCACTCAAACAGAGGTTAGAAACCAAACAGAAACCACTAAACATATGAAGGCATAACAGGAATAAGGATATCACGACGACAACAATTGAGATCATGAAGGGAAATCATATTGTGACTACACTGTTCAACAACATTGATGTGCAAAAGCCTAGACCAATCCATACTAGAACAGCTGGTTCATCTCACTATTAAAGCAAATATGATGATCAGAAAAGTGCAGTGAACTATTTTGTTGAGATATTGTGAACTGCAAAAAAGCATTGAGGATCACACCCTTATTAGATCAAGTTAAAGAAGCTGAAAAAGATCAAGCAACTGAAAAGGATGTAGAAGAATCCTTGAATGCAACTGCAGAGGTGCAGAAGAGTATAGTAGAAGTTGGCCTTTCATTCTTAAAGGTTCCTAACATACAAACAGACAAATAAAGCAAACAATTATGTCTAACCTTTCAAACAAACATACAAATCTATCCAGCAAAATATATATCAAACAATCAATCAATCATACATGGAATCATACATACATACATATAACCAAGCAATCATACAAGTAAATAGACAATCATGCAATCAAACAATCAATCAATCAAGTCAATCATGCAATCATCAACAGAAGAGATGGCAATATCATTAACAAGCACCAAAAAATACACATTGTTTCTAACAAACAAAACATTAACAAGCAGACATTAAAAAGATGGCAACATCATCCTTAGGGGGAGTATTATAGGACTCAATAAGTGCTTTAATGGAATAATGCTTAAAAGGATAATGCTTGCCATAAACAAACCTAATGTGTTCTAACATTCAAACAATCATTAACTAACACATTAGCATCATTAACAATCATAACATTCACTAATCAGTGTTTAAGTTTCTTTTTCAGGATTGTACTAAAAGAATTTTGACCAAGTGTCGGCAGGGATGAAGAACTGCCCACAGAGGATGTATAAGAGGATGCAGCGGATAAAGATCAAGTCCAAGTGCTCGCAACGCATGAAGACATCCCACAACGGATGAGTAACATACAACGGATGTTCGTCCACAACGGATGTTCATCCACAGCGGATGAAACCCCACAGCGGATGTTCATCCACAGCGGATGAACATCCTACAGCGCACAACAAACAATGGAAACACTTCACAGCGGACAGCATCCAATACACAGCGGACAGTGATCTGACTCCACAGCAGACATCTTAACATCCACAACGGACAACTAATCATCCAAAGCGGACAGCTTATAGACTTAGGATTTTTATCTAATTTTTGTTTACATAAGGGTAGTGTAGTAATTGTATATAGCTCTTTGTATAGGCTATAAATAGCATACTACCCTAATCTTTTGTAAGTTTGAAAGTTCAATACAATCAAGCAGTTATTATCATCAAGCACTAGCAATCATACAATCACACACAAACATACACACACTGATATCATAGCATCTATCATGGGTTTTCATACCATGATTGATGTTTGTTGAATACAAAATATAACAAATGTTGTTATATCTTGTTTGAGAGATTAGAAAGATCCTTGGGAAATCAACCTGTGTATGTTCTTATTATTCAAATAAGTTCATATTCAGCTTCATCTGGTGATTTTATCACATACTTTTGAGAGTTTTCATCTTAGTAAGAGGCTAAGCTTGATCTCTTTCCACTTACTTCTTATCTTCACAGATGATGCAGTAGGCTTCTTTGGGTGAGGCTTGCTCTTGGAACTAAATGGCTCAGGTTGTGCAGTAGTGGTGCATATTTGATTAGCCTTCTTCTCTGACCAGGATGATTTGGACATGACTAGGACTCTTGGTACTAGAGTCCATTTTGAGTCTTCAATCTTCACCACTTCAAATCCATTAATATAAAAACTTGCTTTTGCTGGAGTTGAAGGGGTCTTGATCTCTTGGGCTTTCTTTGATTTCTTTTGGTTGCCTGATCAAGTTCTTCCTAGCAGACTTGGTCATCCTTGGTTTTTTCTTTTCTCCAGGATATAGTGACCCTTCTTAGGATGATCTTCTTTATTCACTTCAGATCCATCCTTCACTATCTCTTCTTCATCTTCATCATCTTCTTGGATGGGATCTATAAGGGTCAGCTCATCTTGACGAGTTTCACACCTTGGAGGTCTTACAGATAGTAATGTATGTGGAGGAGCTATCTCACTTGATCCTAACCCCTGCCTATTCTGATAAAATATCTTGCATGCATGGATGAAGATATGATATTCTTGAAGGTTTCCTCTTCAAGAACACACTTTTCTGCCTTGGCTTTGCTGATCACAAGCTCAACTTGGCATTCAGTTAACTTGGCAATAAGATCTTTGATTTGAGTCCTGTAATTTATATGCTCATGCTTAAGAGTTGAAATTGTTTTCTCTAAATCTTCTATTTTATGTTTATAATCATTTTCAGCTCTTTTGAAATCATCTTATAAAATGTTCAAGGACTTAAGGTCAGATCTCACTTCCAAGTTGTAGGACCTATAAATGTTAACATTAGCAATGCATTTAGGTGTACAAAGATGTTCTCATACCTTGGCTTCTTCATGGTCAGCCATTAGTGCTTGGTTGGGAGAAACATCTTCAACCTGAAAGCTCCAGTCAAAGCCTCCTTCTTCAACAGCAACAGCAGCTTGTTGTTTTGGTTGGCTTGGCTTCTCAGATATAGGAGCTGCATCAGTGTAGTTTGGTCTGGATTATGCTTGGTCACCATTTATCCTTGGTGCCTTACACTCCCTAGAAAAGTATCCTATTTGGTTGTAGTTGTAATACTTCATATTGCTTTTATCCAGGCCAAACTTTCCACTAGCCACATTGCTTGGGAACTTCCTTCCTGTTCTCTTGTAGAACTTCTTGGCTCCATGAGTAAGAAGAGCCATTTGTTAGACTATCTCCATGTATTCCAGATCATCTGGATAGATGCAATCCAAATCTTCAAGAGTGAAAAGAAAGTTGCCATAACTTTCATCAATAGACATAAAGGCTTGTGATGAGCTTGTCTCTTTGATGGGCTTCCTTGGATGTAGCTCTCCCTTGGTGTCTCGGGGAAGGTGATAAAAGGACCCTTTTGTGAGTTGTCAGGGAAGCAAATAAGATGATGTTGTGGTTCTCTGTTGTCCCTTTCAACTAGATGGAGGGATAAACTCTGTTGATTGCGGAAAGAACTGCTTGATGGATTTTGCATGTTCATCTTCATCTGGTAGCCACTAAGGATACCATACAACTCTATGAGGGTAAGGGTGGAGAGGTTCTCAGTTCTCTTAATGGCCACACAATAGTGAGTCCATTGTTTGGGAAGAGAAAACATGATCTTTCTCACAATGTCCCTATTCTCAAGCTTGACTCCAACATCCATGAGAGTGTCCACAATCTCAACATACCTGAAGTATTGTTGAGTCATGGTTTCACCTATCTTGGAGGTTAAGTTCTCAAACTGCTGCTTCATGAGGTCTTTCTTGTTTTCTTTAGCCTCATCAGACCCCTCATACATGAGCTTCAGTGCATCCTAAAGTTGCTTAACAGTTTTACACTTCTTGAAGCCTCTGTATATAGAGTTGGGAAGAGTAGTTTGAAGAGCGGCCATCGCCTTATGATCTATGTCTATTTTCTTCTAATCTTCCTCAGAATAGTCAGCTATTTCCTTTGGAATCATCCCACCTCCAGCAGTGGTTGAAGAGGTGCTTGGGATGTGAGGACCTTCAACAACAGATCTCCACATCGTGCTATCTTCAGACTTGATGAACCCTTCCATACGTTGGCACCAAGTATCAAAGTCATCAGGAGTTATCAATGGTGACTTTCTTATAGTACCGGTTTCAATATCAGCTTTTGAGAGAACTGCCATTTGAGCTGGTAAGTGTTTTGTGAAACTGAAGAGATCTAAGATGGTGAGATCTTACAATCAAGAGCCTGAAATGCTCTGATCCTAATTACAGGACCGGTGAAGGGGGTCAATGCAACAGTTTTACAGTGTTAGTAGAGTTAGAACACTTAGCAGATCAAATAGGAAACCGGTTTAAGATGTAACAAAGAACACAAATAAAGAACAAAACAAGAACAAGATAATATGGTTTTCAAGAATGCTTTATATTGCTCTCAAGTTCTTACAAAGTGTTACAAAGCTTACAATGAAATGATAAGTACTTGAGACACTTTATACTACATCCTACAGTCAGCCATACTTTTAAGGCTAGCTGGAAAAACTAATCTAGAAAACAAGATCAATGTAGAGTCAAAAGGCAGATTACCTTTTGACTGGTGACTATGACATGCCATAGCTCACATCCTAATATATTAT
The DNA here is from genome assembly GCA_025506505.1 of Flaveria sonorensis. Classification (NCBI taxonomy): domain Eukaryota; kingdom Viridiplantae; phylum Streptophyta; class Magnoliopsida; order Asterales; family Asteraceae; genus Flaveria; species Flaveria sonorensis. The sequence goes on along the minus strand of CM046426.1, from coordinate 45,615,777 downwards.
AAAAAGGATAAAAGTACAAGGGTAGAAAGTTACAGACTCAAGACCTAAATCAACAGTTTGACAAAAGTATGACCTTTTCACCAACTCATATAAGTTGGTGAGTCTTTAGAGGTGGTAACGGAAAGTAGTTCAGCTTTTGTCAAAAGGTGATTCAGAAAAAGCATGTCTTCTCTATATTCGAAAGAAATTAGTCTATGGCTTCGGAAGACTTTGTCTTTTAAGCTTTGGAAGACTTCATCGTTGGCTTTGCAAGATTTGGTCTTTGGCTTCGGAAGATTTGATACTTAGCATAATTCACTGAGTTATATCAAATCTTCCAAAGTAACTTTCTTGTACTTCACATGTGCATGCTGAGAGCTCTTTGGTTGCATCAGTCTCTAAGTGTAATCTTTATAGATTCCTTTTTTAAAATTCATTCATCTGTTCTTGCATTTCACGCATGTATTCTAAGTGTATTTATTTCCTTATCCATGTAATGATAACCCACATGATGGTTCATAACAAGGTATACTTATTTTATTTTTATAAATTTCGGTAGCATAACTGTTGTAAAAAAAAAAAAACCATCATGTCCAATTATAAATAATTTAAGATAAACAATTTGAGTTTTAATAAATCACAATACAAGTAATAATATCCAACTTTAGTCTATAAATGTGTTCGAGTAATTTAACTTGATAATATCCAACTTTAAACTTAACAAAATACTAAATCAACAAGGTACTAACATCATATAATTATATTAAAGTACTAACAATATATCAACATATGATAACAACATAGTTAAAATATAATAGAAGCAAAAGTTTAAATTACCTAATTCTTTTGCCCTCGAGTTGATCCATCCAAACACTTCCCTATAATATATCCTCCTTCACATTTGTTGTTCCTTTAAACATTAGATAAATAATATTTTAACATGACTTATACATAAACATGAGATACATACATGGCACATATAGTAACATGACATAAATATAAATACAAGTTCTAAAACACAAATGAAATCCTAAAATATTTTCATAGTCAAACATATACATATACATATACACGTTACATATACATAAACATGACATACATACATACGTGGACACATACATACACATGGCATAAATATAATACAAGTTATAAAACACAAATGACACCCTAATGTATTTTCCAAAGCATAATAAAACCCTAAAACATGTTTTAAAATGAAATTCATCATATGTTCATGAATTAGGTTCTGAATTAATTAAATTAATCCTAAAACATGTTACAAAACATAATTTATTATATAATCTATCAACTCAAACCAATAACCAAATCAATAATTTATTTCATTCTAACAACATAAATCATCTATAACAATATTCAACTTAATATTTTAAGTATTAAGAAAGGAAGGTAACATACAATATTAAACTTCTAACAACAAAAATCATCTAGCACACATTCAATTTCATCACATGTTCATCATATATTTATTAATAAATCAATAACCAAATCAAACTACAATACATTTCATCACATATTATGCATACATACATACATAATTTATAAATACCATTAACCAGATCAAAACAAGAACAACATCAAACCAAAAATCAAATCAATCTAACATATTATCATATCATTTACTAAACAAGACCCAAATCAAATATTTAAATAACTAATGAAATAAATATATACATACCTTAAAATCTTAACAAAAATGATGAAATGAGATGTGTCGGTGATGGTGGTGTGTGATATGATAATGATACAGCAACCTAGAGAGAAATAAATGGTGGTGGTAGTGGTAGAATTGGTAGTCATGGTGGTAGGAACAATGGTGGTGGGGCAACCTAAAGATGCTTCATATTTGGTATTGTTTTTTTAGGGGTTTACATGGCTGAAGTGGTGGGGGCGACAGAAATAGTGATGGTGGTAGACATGACGGTGGTAGTGGCACTAAGATCGATTGGGGGGCAACATAGGTATATTTTGGTGGTAGGGTGCAATGGGAGGGTAATGGGGGCGATGGAAGTGGTGGTGGTGGCTAGAAAGGTGGTAGTGATCAGATTTTGGTTGTTTTCGTCGGGAATATGGCTAGTCGTGGGTGGGATTTGGTTTGGGAAAGTGAAAGTTATAAGTTTGTAATCCCCGGTTTAAAAGATACTGCCCCTGTGGCGATGACATGTCGTCGCCATAGGGTTTTATATTTTTAATTTGTTCCCAAATTAATGGCAGGATAATTAATCGGGCACATGAAACACCTATCGTCGCCATATGGTGTTTTCTGATATTTTATATTTTTTATTATTTTTAATAATGTTAATATTATAAATATTATTATATTATTATTACTTATTATTATTATGATTATAATGTATTATTATTATTATTATTTTATTATAATTATTATAATTTATTATGATGGTTATTTATTATTATTGTTATTATTTTATAATAATTATTATAATAATTACTGTGATTATGATTATGTAATCGGCTCTAATTATCATAACCTAACATATTTGTTTAACACTCATTGATGATAATTAAACGTAAACAAAAATAACTTACCGTTGATAAGCATCATTTCGTGTAAATGACCATCGATTGTATAATTCAACATGATCATCATGATTCAATCATAGCTAACCTTTAATGTATTTGATGACCTAATCATCATAACCGAACGTATTTGATCTTTTTGACACTATGATGATGAAACTAAGTATAAATGAACTTAACTTACCATTACCAAACATAATTTCCCATAAATTACCATAACATCAATTATCATAATGGATCACAACTAACCTTGACATATTAATCGGCCCTAATCATCATAAACCGAACATATATGGCTTTGTTTACACTCATTGATGTGATTAATAAACAAAATAACTTACCTTCAATAAGCATCATTTCCCGTAAATTACCATCGAATTGTATAATTTAATATTGATCATCGTAAGACGATCATAACTAACCTTAATGTATTTGATCGACTCTAATAATCATAGCCTAACATATTTTACCTTTTTTGACACTCACTATGATAACTAAGCATAAACAAACTTAACTTACCATTAATAAGGATAATTTTCTGTCAATTACCAATATCGTGTTTAATTAAAACCAATGATCATAATTGAAACATAGCTAACCTTTAACGTATGTAATCAACTCCAATCCTCATAACCGAACATATTTGACCTTGTTAATATTCATTTATAATAATTAAATATAAGCAAACTTAACTTATCTTTAACAAGCATAATTTCTCGTAAATTACCATTAATGTGTATAGTATAACACTTATGTTCATAACTCGATCATAGGAAACTTTGACATATTCAATCGATTCTAACTATTATAACAAACATATTTGACCAGGATTGACACTAATTGTTAATAATTATAATTATAAATAATAAATTATTTATTATTTATTAATATTACTTATAATAATAATACTTATAATAACATAACAATAACATGTACATAATTATAATAAGAATAATAATAATAATAATAATAATAATAATAATATATATAATAATAATAAATTAATATTAATAATTATAATTATTACTTTTATTAATATCACATTTAAAGAAATCATACCCCTATGGCGACAACATGTCATCGTCATAGAGTTTTATAATGGCGGGACTATTTCCCTAATAGTTATTTCGGGAAAAAAAGAAAAATAATATTTTTACCTATAGCGACGACAAGTCCTTGCCATAGAATTGTCATCATAGAGTTTTTATAGTGGCGGAACTATTTTCTCCTAGTTATTTCAGAAAAAAAAAAGAATAAAAAAAGCTTTTACCTATGACGACGACATAGATCCACACATAATTTTTAAAATTTTTGCATTATTTTCAAAATGTAAAAAAATAGACCTATAGCGCCAACTTTTCTACACCTATGGCGATGACTTTTTTTGTCACTATAGGTCACACTAAGGCGACAACAAGTCGTTGTCATAGGGCTATAATAGCCAAAAACCAAAGTGACCCTATGGCGACAACCTTAGGGTGACCTATAGCGACAACATCATGCCGTCGTCATAGACATGATCGTGATAGGGTCTTTTTCTTATAGTGAATGACCATATGAATATAGTCATTTTATTTTATTAGGTTAGATTACAATCTTTGTTGTTTAGATGGGACTTTTTGATTGAATTCGTGTAAAGAAATGTCAGTTCTAGAATTTTTCCTAACACTGTAGGTGAGATGAAATCATATGAATATATAAATAAATCATTTCCTGAGACATTAGAGTATGCATTTGTGTGCATAATATTGTTATATGTTAATTTTGAGTTGTTTTAAGTTACACAAATTATATTCAATCCTAACAATGTTAACATCTTACACTTAAATAGGCCTTATAATGTATAAAAAAGGTGAACCTAAATTTAAAGGTTAAATTGTCAACAAAAATAAGTTCGTTAATAAAATGTCACAGTTTCACACATAAGAAGTCATAAAACTATCAAATCAAGATATTTAATTAACGTGTATATAACGTAATATGAAAAGGCTACGCTGGATAAATAAAAAAACTTGTGAAAGTATACCTCTATGTCTATACATATAACTAACACCTTACAAAATATATAGAATCATCCTTAACAATAAACATATATTCCTTTCAATAGAAAACTAAAGTTGAGTAGCTATATATAGTTGTACTACATATATATCACGTTGCTTGAAGATATATATTGTATATATAAAGTAAAATATTGCTATTATATATTTAATAATGACTTTTCATATGACTTTATTAGGTAATAGTCATATTCACTTGATTTATATTGCATCATTCCAAGTTGTACAATAAATTTTGACCCTACAAGTTTATAGCATTTACTTGGAATTTTGGATATGTGGTTTACAAAAATTTAAAAGTTTCCAGACAGATATTAATATAATTAAGAAAAAAGGAATTACTTTTTACATGGATATATTCTATAGTTTAAAAGAAAATATAATCTCAATCAATAGAATAACTTATAAGGGAGGAGGGGACGCAGCCCTGAAGTACACTGGAATACCCTGAAATCCACCAATCACACACTGTCAAATCACAAGTACCCTGAACTACCATAAAACACCCAAAAAGCTGGAAATGCAACCCTAGATTACCCTTGAACTTTTATTTTCACATTTAAATAATTTAAAAAGAAAATTAACTTTTACTAAAAATTATATAATTAAAAATAAAATATTACATAATTAAAAATAAAAGATTACATAATTAAAAATAAAAATAGTACATAACTAAAACTAAAACATTACAAATATTAAAATTAACCTATTCCTCGTCCGAATCGAGGTACGCTAGATATAAACTTGAAAGATGTTCGACAAGATCATATCGAAGTCGGAAATGTGTATCTTGATGACGTCTTGGAACCATTCTTCTTTGATTCGACATCGCCGACTATTTTTAAGAATAAACGTTGCGACATACGATACGTTCCTCGAAACTTTTGTTCATCGTATTTCGAATCGTCAACGAAATAGTCGTTCATAAGTAGCTCCTGACCCGTTACACAATCGCGTGGAACGTATTTTTTTTAAAAGAACTACTTGTCGTATCCTCCAGGGCTTTGTCGACAAGATGTTTCATAAAATATAAACTGCTATCATTTAAATTCAACGAATCCAAATCGTTTTAGGGAATGTACAAATTTAGAAAACTCATCAGATATTGTTGTGTTTGTATGATGTTGTTTGAGTTTGTGTAAATAATAGTGTGTATGTGTGTGAGTATTCATAGGGTAAAAAATTTTTTTTTTTTTGAAAATAAAGGTCGAAAATAACGGCTTTATAGCCGTTTTTTTCTCGGCTACCCCTCGGTGACTACTACCGGCCACTCCTACCCACAAGGGTGGCGGCGGTGTACCCGACCGGGTACTAGCCTACCCGACCTGGTACCCGAGGGCACCCCCTCCTCCCTAGTTATGATTAGCAACTTGCTAATGATTGTTGGTGAGAAGTGCATCTGATTTGTGGTTGATGGGATTCATCCACATATACTTCGTATATATATTAATGAAAATCATGTAACATTTGCATCCATCATGAGACATAATCGCAGATGATCAAACATCATAAATATTAATCTAATGGAGAAGTAGATGTAATAGCATATAAATAAAAGAAAAGTTTATGTTTTTTATTGAGTTTGCAAAAATTACGATCATTAAAAGTCAGATCAGAATAAAAAAAATGATAAACAATTAAAAGCTTTGACATGGGGTGGCTTAATCGATGATGCCAAGTGATGAGATTGATTTTTTTGAATGTAGAAGACAGACAGACAGGTTGAATGCTCAATTTTTGATCTCAAACCCATAGATGTTGTGGCTGACTGTTCCCTTGAGTAGCAGGTTGATCGAGTTTCTATCCTTAATAAGAAAGAAAAAGAAAATAATTCAATTAGAAAACTTTTATATAAACAAAGACGTGAAATCGAAATGATGTTTCCTAAGAAAGAAGGAACACAAAGAACATGTTTTAATATCAAAGGAGTGTGTAATTTTTTGATTATAAGTGAGTCAATATGAGTGATACTTAGGCACAAACCATCACTGATGACAAGCTGTTGCCCTCTCATACGGTGCATGAAGTGAAAGATTGTTGAGATCATTTGTGACATAATATAACAAGCTTATTTTTTTTTATCTACATTCATGTAAATTTTAATCAGAACAGAATTGAACGTCATAATGTACAAGTAAGAGATGCGCAAACGCAAAAACTGTCAAAACTGATTCAAGGTTTCGATTTTGTTATATTGTTTCCCTCCAACATGTAAAATATTATTTCTATAAAATCCAAATTTACACATACTTATTTGTATCAACGTTAATATTTTCAACTATTTATTTTTTTCTCCATTGCTACTTGTCTATTTTATCAACATATCAATGTGAATTTGTATAATGGGTTGCTTTTTTTTAATATAAAGTTTCAATATATCAACAGTCTCGTCACAACACACGGATTTGTGACAGTTTCACTCTTTATATAAATTCTTAAATGTTATCAAACTACAGTATATTTTGTCTATCTTATCTTTAATGCCCAGATTTGCGATATTATTTTCACATTAGTTTTTTCACCATTTTGTGCTCTCACCGTAACAGAAGTGTCTTAATACTTGTTTTATTTTCTAATCACAAAACTAATAGCAACATTTTCTTTCATTTAAACCTAAACTATTTAGCTAGCCAATATAGAAGATAGACTTTAACGTTGATTATAGGCAATGGGAAAATAAGACCAATAAAAACGCGCTAAATTCCACAACTACCACAATTTTGACTTTTCACACAGAATCATAAGTCAATGTAACGTATTTATTCAACCGAACCAATAAAACTTTCATTCCTATATAAACCCATACCCATAATTCACTTCATCTTCACCAATCACAATATCTTGGAGAGAGAAACTACCAAAAATAGAAAGTTTCTAGAGAGAGAAAGAGGGCGACCTGAGATTAACACCGGAAAAGATGGCAGCATCGAAGCTCATGATCATGGCGGTCGTTTTGGTTATCGCGTCTTTCCAGCTACGGTCAACCGTGGCACAAACAAGGTATGTGTTATATAAACTTTTACAGTTAAATGCACAATTCAAAATGTTGATTCAAAGATATACATGATAACAGTACATTTATGTTTACTAAACATACCCCTACATGATATAAATGATTTAGTAGGGATACATTTAGTAAAAGTAACAGTGTAACGGTGTAAAGTACATGTAACACAACTTTTATACAGTTAAGCTGATTCTGTAAATTAACAGGCACGTTGTCGGGGACACCTTTGGGTGGAATGTTCCTAATGACGGGAACGCCACTTACATCAACTGGGCGTCCCGTCAAACATTCACCGTCGGGGACACACTCGTCTTCAACTTCACCACTGGGGTCCACGACGTGGCGGAGGTTAGGCAGGCAGCATACGGCCCGTGCACAACCACGAACCCGATCTCTAGCCATCCCACCGGGCCCGCCACCATCCCCTTGACCACTCCCGGCAACCACTACTATATCTGCACTTTCGGAGTCCATTGCAGCCTTGGTCAGAAACTTAGCATCAACGTTCGTGCCGCCACCGGCTCCCCGGCTCCTGGCGGTAGCGCCACCCCGGCTCCCACCGGCAGCACCACCGCGCCACCGCCACCATCAGGCGGTGCATCATCTTTCACCGCTGTGGTACCTATCACTATCTTGATGGCTGGTTTAGCTTTGCTCTACTAGATAGATCACTTTTGGTTGGTTCTAGTTTATTTGTGTTTGATTTTTATTATTTGTGACAAATAAAAAAGTTTGATTGGATATCATTATTGATGTAATAAAATATTTGATTTTATTCTAGTATTTTTGTTTATGAAGAAAATATAAAATAGCTAAGAAGTGAAATTAGACCATCCGCATTAAAACCGGACATTGCACCCTCACACGTGAGCCTTCCATCAACAAGGGGGCCACATAATTAGAAAAAACCTATTTTTAATGCCATGGTAATATTATTTAAATAATATTATTATTCATAATATAACACATAAGAAAGTTAATTAGAGATTAAATCAAATGACCAATTCGAATCGGTATTGTATCGTCTTCCCACGGGTTATGGTAACACCAATGATGAAATTCTGCATCATCATTCCGATGGTCAGGTGAATCGGCGCATACTCATATTCCGCCTATGATGGTCTAAAAAATTAGAGTCGTTATAAAATTTAGCATTATATATAAAGTTTAAACAATAAAATCCTAGATTAATAAATATAGTCGTGGGAAGAATGGGTAATTAATTATTATTAATTTTGTTATTTATTAGTTAAGGAGATATAATATTTCAAATAAAATATAGTGGTGATGTAGTCAGTAATGGTATGTTTATGAGAAGTGGGAGTATGCTATTGTTATAGGTCGTGAGAAGAGTGAGTAAAAACTGACGTAGCTCGTTAAAACTCTATGTTAGTAACATTTGGATATTAATTTGAATTATTGTTTCTTGAGATGATGTTTCATGTAGATTTAGGAGATAGTTTCTTTGTACCGACACAACTCGCAAAGCCTTACATAATATGTCTCTACACTAATGGTTATCATCGAAGCTGTGTTCTTATTTCGTTATTTTGTTCACATTGAAAATAGTGGTATAGCTTGATGTTAAGAAAATTAATATATTCATGATTTTTCGGAAAAAGATAAATTATATATATTGCTAATTATCAATTTTTTTATGTATCATAGTTTGTAAGTTAGCTTTAGTGAGTTGTACTTACTTTTGTTTTTTCTATATTTATATTTTTTACTTTTTTAGTATAATACATTTATATTTTTTACAATTTAACCCCAAAAATTTTTCATTTATATTTTTCATCTTTTACAAATTTTTCGTTTTACGTTGGTCTAAATTTACGAGTTAAATTGCAGCAACATGCGAGGTTAATCAATGTTTTACGCCTATTTTTTCCCGTTTAACGACCCTATCACAACACTCGGGTCCTAAATCGACTTGGTTACTGTTTTTTATGTTTAATGATTCACTTGCGTAGTTCAACATTTTTACGTCTAATTTCCGTTCAGTTTTGTTCTTTTCGTTTTTATTTCCTTTTTACTACGAGTTTCCCCGTTTTTGTGGTCGCTGATAGTGATACGACATTGGTGTTACTTGACATAGTCTTATGCCCCCGTCACTACGCGGGAGGCTCAACAGTAATTGTATATTAAAACCCATAAATAAACAATTTGATAAGATAAACATTAAGTAAGAAAATGACATAGTAGATATGGGATCAGTACACATGTTACATCACTAGTGAATGATACATTCATAATCAACAATGTAACATCATGCGTTGATTTGAGTCAAAGCAATATCATCACTTAAACATAAAATAAGATTTGTATGTATGTATGTAAGTATGAATGTGTATGTGTTAATGCGTGTGTGTATGCGCGTATGTGTATATATATATATATATATATATATTATATATATATATATATATATATATATATATTAATATATATATATATATATATGTATGTGTGTTTTTGTATGTGGTGTATATATGTATGTATGTATTAATGTATGTATGTATTAATGTATGTATGTATGTATGTGTATGTATGTATGTGTATGTATGTGCGTATGTATGTGCGTATGTGTGTGTATGCGTGTGTGTATGCGCCTGTATGCGTGCCTATATATGTGCCGGTATGTATGCGTGTATGTATTCGTGTATGTGTGTAAGCGTGTATGTATGTATGCGTGAATGTATGCGTGTATGTATGCGTGTATGCATGTATGTATGCATATATGTATGTTTGTATGTGTGTATGTATGCATGTGTGTATGTATGCATGCATGCATGTATGTATGTATGTATGTATGTTTGTATGCATATATAGTTTATATAGCACTCTAATATATTTGGCCCACTATATAATAATATATAATTATATTTATACATACTAAATAACTCAACCTAGTAAAACATTTAACATTACTCATAAAAGTAAAATCTTAAGCCGTTAAGAGACAAGTTTTGAATCGGGTCTCCTTTTTAGTGATTAACGTAATTAAACTTGATTCATACCCATATTTAATTTCACCGATGAGTAAAAATATCAGGTAGTGCCTTAAAGAAATGTTGTAGTTTTGCCAGAGTGATCTCACGAATTGAAAGTGAATCCCTCTGGACCCGGGCTTTGTTTTATCCATAATCCATACCACATCCTTAATTTCCTCGTTAGAGAACGGGGTTGTTAAGATGTGACATTTATCTTAAGGAGTTGTTTTGAAAGCAATATTTTCAAGGGACGCTCTTGTAGCATGTGTCTTTTTTAAGAGATTTCAAAAAAGAGTGTAAGGGTGTGCATGTTGGAAATTGGGATTGGTACATGTGTTAAATATGTAAGCCATGGAAAGTATATAACATTTAACACCTTTTACCAAGAACCCATTAGCAAAAACTTGAAACTAAAGAAAAACATATGAGGTTAAGAAACTATAGCATTTGTACAGTGGGATGCACATTGTAGTTGTCAATGAAGGTACTAGGTGACTCGTCACACCTACGATTAACCGGTTCAAGAGTTGCTAGCCAAAAACTTCTATTTCCTCTTCAACGATATATATGAACGAGAAATTAAAACATGCATGTTATGGCAAGGCTGTACGATGAAATTAATGTGATTAAGGCATCTGCAAACTTTGTTACATGTGTTGCTTCGTGACATTAACATGATTAAGTATGCAAATAAAAAAAATATGAAGTTACAAGGAATTGGTTTTGAAGATTAAACATAAATAGATAATAGTATCATGTCTTGATTGTTGCGGCCTGGTAGTTTTAAAAACATAATCATAAAAAAATATAAAAAAGTAAAAGAATAAAACAAAAACAAAAATAAATGTCGGAATTCGCCTTCAATGCCACATGTCTAAACAGCTCCATCACCTTCAACTTTGATGTTTATATCTAAAGTAAAATTAATTAAGACTAAAAAAATAAAAATAAAAAAGAATTGGTACAAAAGAATATGACAAGTGACATTGTGGTGGAAGCCCAAGGAACGATCATGCTAAATGAGTTATAATATAACGTATGTATGTATTCTTAGATATTCTTTAATAATATTTGTAAATAAAAAAACATGTTGACAAAGTGCAAAAGCATAAAACATATGTATGTATGTATTCTTAGATAGATCCTTTTAATATGTTCAAAGAAAGAAAACATAAAAAACATGTTGCTAAAATACAAAAGCATAAAACTTTGCCGTAATGTTTTGATGATATATAATATATAGGTATAACTAGTAAGATCTGCGCGTTGCGGCGACGGCGTTGAGCCATAATGAAGCGTGACGTTAAAAATAAAAATAAGTATGATGATTCCCCACACATTTTGTAATGTAAGGTCCTGATCACGATCGATTCCACATTTTGTTGCACTTGATAATCAAATTAAGACGGATGTGTGTGTGTGTGATATCAAAGAACATTAAACAAACTCAATCGAATATTATTAATCAAATGATTACAATACCAAAGGAGTATACATCGTTTTAGCTCGATCCACCCGAGGTGAGCTCCCCTCGGGAGGCCTGTCACACAACTATATGCTCTCTCACCCTTAGAGCACTTTTATAAATGAACGCACATACTGAAATACAAAGGAAAAACATCTATATATACTATGCAGATATTCTCGCGCGTTCTCGGGCGGAAACTCCAAGTTTTCGCACAATAAGTTCTTCTTTAATCATCTTGGAGTTCTCGCTTCCTTGTACTTCTAGTATGAATTGAGTTTTTGCTTTTCACTTGATATTGTAATCCATAAAGACTAGGTCCTTACATGTAATTCTAGAAAAATTGACCCAACCAACATGCTGACTTTCCACAAGCATAACTCAAGCTAGAAAATGAGTTGCGAACCATAATTCATAAAACCTGAGTGTTTTAAGGAAAGGAAGCTAGAAATGAATATCATCAGTTGGGTAGCAGTCTGCTACCAACCCTAATTTAACAATTCAACCCAAATTGGGTGGAGGACTATTACCCAAACCTTAGCGCTCTATTCCGTTATAGAATCAGCCTATGTAAGGCTCCGTTCCCGGAGATCTCACAGTTGGACAATCACAACATTTTTTATATAAATAAATATATTTCATACAAACATTGTAGCGGATTAAGTTATCAAAAACCATTTATGTATTAATATTTGATGTTGTTAAATAATACATCATTGTATTTTAACAGTTACAAAAAGAATCATTCAGTTGTATTACAAAACAACAATATCATCATGCCTGAATGGATGCCAGTCTTTGCCCGCCAAGTAGCCTCACCAGCGTGCCATCCCCAGCAACAAGTTACCTGCCAACTTAAAATGCATAAAAGTTAGCGTTGCTGAGTGAGTTCTAGTTTTATAAATAAAATACTTTACTTTTACTAAAAAAAAGACTTTCTTTACTTTCGTACGTAATCACACATCATACATACAACTAGATATAATTCTTTATTATCTTTCATTATCGTTCGTTTTCGCACTTTCTTTCATCCTTATCTTTCACTTTATCTAGACCTGTCATATGCTATGCCCCATCATTGTGCACCAAGCATCTACCTCTTGGGGTCAAGAGATAAGGATCCCATTTTCGCACGTCTCGATCAGTCACAAAGACTGACCCTCCTGTGTGTGAACCCTCATGGGTTAGCCAAAACGCACGTTATATAACTCATAGTTGAGCTAACAACTCTCAATGAGTTGTGAACCTCCTTAAATGTTTTTCTTGCAAGACTTTCATTCATTCCTTATGTTTCACTTTTCATTATCGTTAATCTTTCGCTTCGTTTATGATAATACTTTACGCATACGGGCATAAACACACCACGTAAAGTCACGTAATAATACGTAATATGGAACATAACAATAGGCCACAAACATGAAAAACACCAACAAACATAACCATCAAAACATCCCAGTGCTTAGTCTTAAAATTTCTATTTCCCAAAATTTCAGAAAATTTTCTAAGGCATTTAGGCACATGAGCACTATGCAGGCGCACGAGTACTATGTAGGCGCACGGGCACTTTAGGCGCATGAGGACACTTAGGCGCATGAGGAAACCTAGGCGCATGAGCACTGCTTGGGCGCATGAGCCTTACTTAGACGCATCAGCACTTAGGCGCCTGAGCAGTGGGCGTATGTGGTACTGTTTGGGCGCATTATCAACACTTAAGTTTTATAGGCGAAATGTTAGGCGCATGAACACTATGTTAGGCGCATGAACACTATGTTAGGCGCATGGGCAGTTGATAACTCGAACTTACACTATTTTTTAGACCCAATCATCGTTTTAATCTGTTCCTAACCCAAATCTAACATGCCAAACACCTAAATCAAGCATATAAACACGAAACACAACAAATCATACACAAACATACATTCACCCGTATAAACAGAGTATAAACATACGGTTTCATACACATAGTTTGTAAAATATTTTTATATGCATTTCAGCCCCGAAAACAAGTTTAGAAACAAAAAACCGGGGATCTAGAACTCACCTGCAGTAGTTTTCGAGCAAAACTCCTCCAAACTCGGAAGAACTTGGAGTTCAAACACCTAAACACATCAAAACGCAGAACCGAACACAAAGAACACATAAGAATTGGTCCTGAAGCTGAAAACTCAGCTGAAACCGAACAAAAACGCAAGAAAACACTCACCTTCGAAGGTTTCTCTCACTAGAAACTGACAAAAACCCTGTTCTTTTTCTTTTTATCTTCTTTGCAACCGAGAGGAGGTGAAATGCAGATGTAGTGGGCCGCCATGCTTCTTTTAAATATAAAATAATAAGGTTTCATCCTTTATATAACTTTAGCCCCTCTACTTATACAAATTCTTCTTTCTTTCTTTATACTTTTCTTTTCTTTCTTTTTAGCAAATTTGCAGGTGTTACAGCCTATAAATAGATGGCTTGGGCATTTATTTGAAGATTCAATTTCAAGTAACGGTGGACGATGAGGTAAATTATCTTCCTCTCTCTTAGGACAAGGAAAGACTGAGTCTAAAAGTCACCGGTATACGGGTAAAATACAAGCAAGCAATAGCTACATGCCTAGAGATTAACTGTCGGTTGAATACCCACGACAACTTAGATAACCAGGATAAGGTCACGTGTTATGAAACCCATGCAATGCGGGTGAGATACATGCAGGTAATACCTATTCATTTAGCCATAGTGGTAAACCTTTAATCCAATCAGTGGACCATGTTAGCGTAATATAGCGTGAACCTTTCTTTAATGACACTGTAATACGTACCTAACATATAGGTACTTATGTTAGAGTAGGTTGATCTAAAGTGTGCACAATCATATGATACTTAAGAGCTGGTTAAGGTGAGTTTATTTAAACATTTTCTCAAATGGTATATATGCATTGTTAAAAAAATGCTTTATATTTTTTTTGCCCATGCAATGTAGTTGCGTACTTAAATACTATTTTAGGTCAAATATTAACTTAAGTAGTGGAAATGTGAAAGCAAGTTTCTGATTTATCCAGTGGTTGTCAGGTTTGGTAAACCCAGAGTGTAAAACCCTCGTGGCCTTTTGCGTCACGCACAGATGGTAGAGCTCCAAGAAATTTATTAATTATATTCATGTATATTGCTATTTGCATTCCTACGTGTGGAAGGACCTATGGTGAAGGGGAACCCACCCAATAATGACGTTGTACACATCAATTTATGAGTTCCTAGGTATATGGCTGAGGCAATTTTCAATTCGCACTGTGCTCCGCGACTGGGAGTTCTATCGTGAGTCATGGCTCGACAGAACATTAGAATTGCCTTGAAGAACCTTGCTGCAGAGTTTGTATAGTACATATTGTCTCATGATGACATAGTTGGCGAGTTATTCATAGGGCGAGCTTGGGGATGATTTTCAGGGTGTTAATATGTCATATTTATTTTATAATTGATTTTTTCCCGAAAGGGATTACTACTACGATGCAACAAGGTATGTCTTGACTTTTTTTTACTGATATAGTAGGTGGAACGTTATGAAAACACATTTTAAACTATTTTGAATTACTCAATGAGTAATCTATGAAACTTAGCACAAATGTGTTTGAAAAATGCCTTTGAACTCCTTATCATGAACTCACTAGCGTAAGCTAACCCAAAATATTTTTGGAGCTCATTCTAAGTGCCAGTTAGTGCAAGATTGGTAGTCAGAAGTACGAGGATGGTTTAAGAAGTTTGAACATTTAGAGATCTTAAAGGCTTGAAGATTAAGATCTCTAGTTCTAGTGTTGTATGTGATGTATAGAGGAATAGTTGTAAAACTAATGTACTTGTTTTTGAATATAAATGATGATCACTGCTTCCGTTACATTACTTTGGTATCGATTCGTCACGTATAACCCGTATCTAGGACGGGGGTGTGACACATTACGACTTGCTTCAGGCATTCCAGCGTAAGCATGACTTAGTTTCTCATGCAGTGTGGCGTATACATGACATAGTTTAGATATAATTTTAAATTAAAGCAAAATAACAACCTGTAAAGTCATGAATTAAACTGATAAAATTTAATATTTTTTATTAACAAATGAAACCATTTAGTGAATCAACATCGAAACATCCAAAAAATCAAAACCATTAAAAAAACAACATCGAACCGAGTTTTTAAGGTTGATGAAATTTATATTATAATCGAAACGGTCAAAAACTACATCGAAACGACCAATTTGTTTAGAATTTAGTAAAAAAATAAAATGAAATAAGTTAATAAAACAAATATATAAAAATGAACGCATAATAAAAAAAAGAAACACTCATGAGATTTGAACTCACTAAGATGTAAGAGTTTAACCACCAAACCAAGGTCAAATATTTTGTTTATTTTCACTCACTGTATCTATATTTAAAATCCAAAGTCATGTGACACAATTTCATTAACTACCGACTTTAGTTTTTAAGGTATAGTAAATATATGTAAGTATAGTTAGTTGCACCACTTTAAACTCCTTTATAAAATCACCTTCATCAATTAAAATGTATTTACTTGATTTTTGTGTTCATTTTCTTCTCCTCATTCCAATGAATGAATCCTTAAGGAACCCCTTGGGACTTGTGGTTTCTAGATTCAAGACCGGAAGAAAAGACGTCACCAATTAAGGCCACTAGTAGTCGACTGGTGTACAACGATGTGATACAAAAAAAGTGTTACCACTAAACAGTAACGCCAGCACTATGTCATAGTAAAAAAACGGTAGTAGTGGTGTGATCATCATCACTTAGTTATTAATGATTTGTATAATCGTTAACAATTAATTATTATTCTTATTTAATTTTTAGACAAGTATTTATAAATGCAACATTTTAACAAACTTATTATTAAATAAACATCAAATTGTGATAAAATAAATATAAAAAACTAAATCTATACTACTATATAATACATTTAGGATGAAAAAAATAGTAATTTCACTCAAATTGTCGGACGCCTAATACAATATTCTAATCATAGAGTACAAGTGCTCTATTCAATAGTTTCATTTTTACTTTTTTTTAATAAACTCTTTTAATTAATACACTATTTAATACACATTATTAATACATTATTTAATAACTAGACTAAAGATGTGACAACCGGTCAAAATCAGGTCAACACCAGATCAATTCTGTCTGATAATAATAAACGTTTATTTATTATCTACCGACACGTTTGACTATCTGAAATCTGATCGATGTTTTCTGTGAGTATCGTTGTCTGTTAACCGGTTGAGACTAATGCTATTAATAATAATAATAATAAAACTAAAATATATTTAAACCTTGAGTTGGTGCATGCAAGACAACTCAATCACCTAGACACTAACACTCTACTTATATCATCATCACACACATTACACACACATTTACACACAAACCTTTCACATTCCATCCCTCTCCATCTCCCCCATCGGCACCCTCACCCTCGGAAGCACCGAAGCGGCCCGAACAGGGGGTACCCGTTTCGGGTACTTTCCGGAATCGGAAACGCGTCCGAAACGCGTTCGAAACGCGTTCGAAACACTTCGATTGCGTACCGGTACCGGGTGTTATTTAAGGAAACGATTCTAGCAAGTTTCCATGGAGTTTCGACTTAATTTTAGGGTTTCGGTATAAAACCTCTAAAATCCCCTCAAACCGCCACCGCCTAATCGTTTTCTTCGAACGATTTGTGCGAATCTGTGAGATTCAGCAGCATAATCGACGTTTCCTTTGCATTAGAGGTGAACAGCGAGTCAGAACTGAGAAGTGAGAAGTGAGAACTGATCGACTTTTGCAGGTGAGCCGTGAGAGTCTGCGAGATCGACGTTTCTTATCTTCTTCAACTTCATCGAGACATCGACACAGGTGAGAACTCCGAACTGAGAAGTGAGAAGTTCTTGGTTTCAATAGGCAAAACAACGGTTGCAGACTGCAGTTAACTTAAGGGAGACGATTATATATATATATATATATATATATATATATATATATATATATATATATTATATATATATATATATATATATATATATATATATATATATATATATATATATATATATATATATTATAGTTAAAGTTTTTAATTTTGACTAAATTGACTATTGAATTTTGACTAAATGTTAGATTATATATATTATAATATATATATTATAGTTAAAATTTTACATTAGTTCACAAGAATTTTAAAATAATATAATATTATTCATGAATCGTGATGAACTTGATTGTTTATTTTTATTCTCTGGGTGTCATAAACTGATCAATAAGGCTTCAATCGATTATGGCTTCTCAAGAAACTCAAGGGTCATTAACATCAATAGAAGAACCACCATTGTGGGACTATGTTACTAAAATCGAAAAGCAAGGTAATGGAGGAACATGGAAATTTAAGTGCAACTTCTGCAGTGAAATCAGACAAGGATCATATTCTAGGGTTAGAGCACATTTGCTTGGTATAAAAGGTAATGATCTGATAATTATTGATTAGTATTCTATGTTGAATTGTTGATTGTATCATACTATCATATTTTATGATTCAATGGTTCATTGATTCGTATTGTATATTTATAAATTATAATTTGTATTCTATATAGGTCTTGGGATTAGTATTTGCAAGAAAGCAACATCAAGTGACAAACTTGAGATGAAACGATTAGAAAATGCGCACGAAGAGAAGAAAGCCGAGTCAAAAGCCAAAGAAGTTGGGTTGCCATGTGAATCTGGTGTTGGATTTAAGAAAAGAAAAGGTATTGCGAACCCTATAGAAAGTGCTTTTGGTGTGAAATTAAAGACCAACTGGATCATGAAATAGCTAGGATGTTTTATACTGGAGGTTTACCTTTTAATCTTGCAAGAAATCCTCACTATGTAAGGGCTTTTCAGTTTGCTGCTAACAACAAATTTGATGGTTATGTCCCTCCTGGTTACAATAAGCTTAGAACAACCTTACTACAGAAAGAAAAAGACAATGTTCATAGGCTATTGGAACCACTTAGGTCTACATGGAAAGAAAAAGGTGTGACTATTGTGAGTGATGGTTGGAGTGATCCTACAAGAAAGCCTCTGATTAATTTTATGGCTACCTCAGGTAATGGTCCTTTGTTTCTAAAGGCAGTTAATTGTTTTGGAGAAGTAAAAGATCGATTTTTATTGCTGATTTGATGAAAGAAGTCATTAGTGAAATTGGTCATCAAAAAATCGTGCAAATCATTACTGACAATGCAGCAAATTGTAAGGCCGCTGGAGAGATTATAGAGAGTCAGTTTCCTCACATCTATTGGACACCATGTGTTGTTCATACACTTAATCTTGCTTTGAAGAACATTTGTTCACCAAGGAATGTGGAAACAAATGAAACAACATATGAAGAGTGCAAATGGATAAAAGAAGTTCACGGAGATACGCTTGCAATAAAAAATTTCATTATGAATCATAACATGAGACTCTCGATTTTCAACAAGTTCACTCCTCTTAGACTGCTTTCGGTTGCGGATACTCGCTTTGCCTCCATCATTGTGATGCTTAAGAGATTAAAACTAATCAAAAGGGGTCTTCAAGCTATGGTCATAAGCGAAGAATGGTCTTCTTATAGAGAAGATGACACTGTGAAAGCAAGCTTTGTTAAAGAAAAAATTTTGGATGATGAATGGTGGGAAAAAATATCATATATTCTTAGTTTCACCGGACCTATATATGAGATGATTACAGTTTGTGACACCGACAAGCCATGTTTACACTTGGTCTATGAGATGTGGGATTCGATGATTGAGAAAGTAAAGATTGAGATCTACAAGAAAGAAAAATGTTTGGCATCTGATTTAAGTATCTTTTATGATGTTGTGCATGATATTTTAGTGGCTCGATGGGCGAAAAATAACACTCCCCTACATTGTTTAGCTCACTCTTTAAATCCAAGGTATATGATTTTAAGCTATATACTTGATTTCTATTATTTACTTATGTTTTCAGTTTTGAATGTTGTAGATATTATAGTGATGAATGGTTACTAGAGGATTCTAAAAGGCTTGCTCCACATAGAGATGGTGAAATATCACAAGAAAGGATTAAATGTTTTAAAAGGTTGTTTCCTAATGAAGATGAGCATAAAAAAGTTCTTGATGAATATGCAATATTTTCAATGAAGAGTGGCCCTTTTGAGGATTTAACAAGCATTTCACAAATGGCTAGTATGGAACCCAAGAATTGGTGGGCTAACTTTGGTGCTCAAACTCCTTTCCTTCAGACTTTGGCTTTTAGATTACTTGGGCAACCTAGTTCTTCTTCTTGTGCTGAGCGTAATTGGAGTACTTATGCATTTATTCACTCGCTTAGGAGGAACAGGTTGACTACCAGTCGTGCTCAAGACTTGGTTTAAATCCACAATAATCTTCGACTTTTGTAAAGGAATCCAAATGATGCTGTAAAGATATGGGATGTGGGTGGAGATGCTTTTGACTCAATGAAAGATGTAGGGTTTTTGGAGGTTGTCGATCTTACACTAGATGAACCTAGATATGAAAATGATTTGATTATTGATAATTAATTAACTAAGGGATTTGTTTTTGGAATTTGTTTAATACTTTAATGTCTATTTTGAAAATTGTTTGATATATTACTATTTTTTATATTTTTTTTTGTCGTACCTTAGCCGTACCCGTATCTAGAATTTTTTATATTTGCCGTTCCCCGTCCCGTACCGTCCCCGTACCCACCACCCGTACCCGTTCCGGTGCTACCTAGCCCTCACCTTCCCACCGAGAACCATCATCCACCGCCACCCTCACCCTCAGCCGAGAACCACCATTCAACCGCAGCCACCAACCGCCGCCGCGTCACCTCCTATCATCACCAACCACTTCCACCATCTCCATCGACCGCCGACTGCCACCTCCTCCATGCCAACATCACGGCGACCGGCAACCACCTGCCGCCACCCCACCGTTCGCAATCACTACCTCTCCACCGCGACACCAACCCACCCGCCACCTTCGGTCACCTCACCGCCCCCTCCTACACTCCATTTGGTTTCATAAGCACTAAAAGGAAGTATCATCCTCTCTCGTTCGGGTCTAATCAAGAGGATTTTTGGGTTGAAGTGGAGTTTAGGGCTTGAAGGTGAAACCGGGTCACGAAGATTCTTGAACTAACGCTAGAGATCGTTGGTTTAGGCTCGAGGTATACTTGTTTGGGTTAACTTGTCCATATCTATTCATGCATGGGTAATCAAGAGGGAGATCTTGATGAACCATGGTTCACCCGCTTAGATGTTCTTGAAAAATTGATGCTTTGATGAAATGGGTTTTCTTTCGAATGGGTTTTCTTTCGAATGGGTTTTCTTTCGATTGGTTATAATCTGAAAATGTTTATTTAGATAGTTTTAATTGTTGAAATCCTATTATTTGTATGTTTTGGGTTGTAAGAATGTATATAGATGCATGTATATAGCACGTAGGTATGTATGTGTAGGTGAAAGGATTTATTGATTTTGGGTTCATAAGGATTGATAGATAGAACCTTGGATGAATGGACAATGTTGACATAATAAGAACCTTTGGATGATGAGGATTTTTGGATAAAATAGAAAGATGTCAAGACTAGGAAAAATGGATTATGATGTTGGATGTAACATTCCTAGAAAAATGACTAAGTTGAAGCATTGTCACAATAATTCAAAACGCGTTAGGAAGAAAAACTTCAACGAAGAATTTGGTCAAAATAAGTAGAGGACTTGGAGACTATGCTTAAAATCATCGGAACGTTATAAAAAGTAACTTGACTAAAAATGACGTTTAAATAAATTTATATAAAATAGATTTTTACGGGTAATTTACGATTAATAAAAGTAAACGTATATAAATATATATACTTTAAAAACATCAAACACAAGTTAGAGTATTTTAAAATTAAACAATATGAAATTCATAAATAATACCATTTTATCAAAAGAATATATATAAAATATATTATAAATTATATTTTGATAACTTTAAATTATTCTACAAAGGAAAAACATGATATTTTAAAATAAAATACACAAATCATAGTGTGTATCATGAGTAAAATCACTAGAAAAACCAATAAGTAATTAAATAAAGTTGCACGACATAAATTGTTAGTTTAAGAAATTATATTAGTCTGCATAAGAAACGATTATATAAGTAAGAAAGGACTAGTATTATTGATAGATATAAGTGGATTGATAATAACCCGCACCAAATAAAATGATTTCTTAAAAACTCCTGCAACAGTTTTAAAAGCGTTTTTTACGGTTAAAAAGGTCAAATAAGTTGGGTGAACAACATTCTTATAAACAAGTTTTTCGATTATTAAAAGTAAGTCTTTCACGTTTAGGATCTTGATAAGATTGGTGCAAGACGCTTAAATCTGAGATTTGATCGTGAACGAAGGTAAGTCCTTCGGCCCCATTTTAAATATTGTTTTATTTAAACTGTTTTGGGGGAAAAGCATGTATGTTTAATTATTTTCATATATGATGGGTAAACGAGAATAATATATGTTATGATGGTATAAGTTGAGGCAATAGTATAGGTGTATACTATTGAGCTCTAAATCCCCCATAATCATTAATCTCCGGGAGGCCGTAGACTATATTGGTAGATCTATCGGGTTAGAAGGGCCAGCTCTCGTGACCAGTCACGCCGGTCAGGTTGTGGCGAGGGAGTTTATATGTTTGGACTGTTGTGGGGCAACGACGTGTTTCTTGGCTTGATTACGGACTTATGACCTAAATTATTCATAGTGCCTGCCTAGTCTATGTTGAGTATATTATATCTCGCTACATCATATAACTTTTCTTGGAAAACCAAATGTTGCAAATTATGAAAAACCCGAATGCTCACCAACTTTATGTTGACTAGTATTTTTCATGCTTTTCAGGGTTGTAGGTATGCTCGGTTGGAAATGATAGAAATTTGTCTTTGGAAGGCCAAACATTTTTATGTTGACTACTGTTTAAGATTGTTAATAATAATCTTTTTGTTTCGTAAACTAAACGTGATATTGTAATTAAGTTTGAATTTCTTAATATGATGAGGTAGTCAACTTATTAAATGTTAACGTTTGACTACGACCGTTGGAATAATTTCAACTTCCGTTATCACCACGTCACGTGACTTTCCGCTGCGATTTTCGGGGTGTGACAAAAGACCTGAGTAATACACGGCTTTAATCATTAAAAGTTATTTTTGATTAAAAATATTCGTAAGTCATAATATTACTTTAATACTTTGTATATCGATATTTATATTTTATTTTTTAAAATCATCTATAATTAATATTAGTAGTTTTTCTTTATCAATGCTTATCGGTCTAAATAGTGTACAATATGGAATGAAATTATCTTACAAATAAGAACTTTAGGTAATAAACAAATTGTATTAAACATAAGAACATCCATAAACATCCAAAAACTTCTTTGTATACAAAATTTAATATTCTGTTTGTAATTTTATCATCATTGTCTAATATTAATAATTTAAATTTATGTCTATTTGTAATTCGAGATAATGCAACATAGAGCGTGAGTCGATGCTAGGGACCAAACATGCAATGATTACATAAAACTTTGGACTCTCTTTGAAATTTTTAAAGTTTGAGGACGAAACATGCAATTTGATCAAACCATAAGGACCATTTATGCAATTTTCTCTTTTTTTGACCAAAAACATAAATCAGTTTCATGCTTAGATCAATTAAAACTAAATCAAAGTTTCATGCTTTCATAAGTCAAATTGATATAAAAAAACTAAAATACTAAAGTTTATCTTGAAATCAAAATCAAAATCCTTGAATCGTACGGACCACTATTACTATTACAATCAAGATTTGTATATATGGGCATTGAATTGAGACTTTACTTAAGAGCTGTTGCGATTTAAAACTTGAGGTGTGAATAATATTAAATAGATCAATGAATGCGTAAAAGGATTGGTGAGTTGAACTTGAAACATAATGTGATTTAAGGTAAATCGAAACCTTGATATGCTTGTAAATTGAAAAGGATAAGAAATGGTTCATCTTTCCATTTCAAAATCAGGATATCATGATTTGGGGAAATCAAAACCCTGAATTGATTATTTAAGACCCTTAAATTGATAAAATATCTAAAATTGTTTCGGAATAGAAGACGTGTATGGGGTTTCTTCTCATTTGCATAGGATAAGTGAATTAGGAAACCTTTAATTGCTTGTTTGAATAAGCAAGAATCCAAGACGTTTTAATTCACAATTTTAGCGTAATACAATTTGTAAAAACTCATTATATTACATATTTGGTAGGGATAGAGTCAACTTGTTCTTGGGTTGGAAAATCAATCAACTATAACTTGCAATCTATTTAGGATTTTATTTTAAAACCATCACAAATGTCCTTTGTAATGAGTTTTTTTTCAAAGTAGGGTTGGTAGAAAATTAATTTAACAAAATGAGTGTTTTCAAAAATATTTACCAAAATGGTTTTAGTAAAAAGTTAATTTTTTTATTTATAATATAATTGGATAAAAGTATTTCTATTTTTAATAATGTTATTTAAGTAAAGTTAAACGGATAAGGTTTAAATAAATAAAAATCAATTTAGCATATGTCATGATTTTAAAAAATATTTTATAGTTCTTTTTATGAAGGTATTTTAAAAACCTTTTCAATAACATTTTCTCATACAAAAATATTAATACTCTTTCATGAGTATTTTTAACGTCTTTTTATAAAATACGTGTTCTCATATAGAAAAGATATTTTTATGAAATTAAATGATATATGTATGTTTTTTTTTTAAAATAACAATATACATTATATAATTGTTTTAAACATCAATTTATATATAGTAATAATCATTTATATATGTATATACATAAAAGATAAAATAAACATCATATACATATAACGCTAGTTTCGTCTTGCGAGCCGGCTCGATCTCAGCATGTGAAGCTCGACCTCAAAACCATTTATTAAATGAGTCGTAAAATGAGTTCGAGTTTGTTTAAGCTTAGCTTAGTTAGAGCTTTTAGCGAGTCGGTTCCGAGTGGCTTACGAGACGGCGTTACTCGTTTCTCCCTTAATAATTGTTGGAAGTCTATTAGCAACATATATGCCCTTAGTAATTGAGTATTACATTTATAGTTCATAAAATAGAACAAATAAACCATTAACTTTTTTTTGTTTCGTCATGATATTTATATAAAAAAGTTTTAAAAATGCATTTTTTGTTAAAAATAGTTTTTCTTATTACATCTTTTAAGCTACTTAAAAACATTTTCGTAAATTATATATTTTTAAAGGAAAAAAAATAAATGTGCCTACTTTTGTATGAAATTGAAACAAAATTATAGATGGAAAAATTTTAACTCTTCTATATGAAAAGACGATTTAAAATTAAGTCTAAGTGAATTAAAAAAACAGTTTTAGAAAAACTTTATATTTTTAATTACGACATATGAACCAAATGGTTTTACAATTTTATTAATTAACCTTTGTATTTGACTATTTTTAAATAATATTATTTTAAATTAAAATAAATTTAACCAATAGCATTGTAGTGAGAAAAAGAAAAACTTCCTTAAACACCTATTTTGGTAAATAAATTTTCTATATACACTATTTTAGGAAAAAAAAACTCTATTTATAATTATAGCAATATTTGATTTTATTCAAATGAACAATACTAAAACTGAGGATAGATACATTGTTAGGCAGCAAATCAAAAGAATAGAGGCCTAAAAAAGGACACGTAACACAAAAGATATTGTTTTATTAATAAGTATAGATATGATATTATTTAATTCAATACATTAAATATTATATTATTTGTAATACTTGAAAATGACATTTAAATTTATTAAATACTATTTAAATAATTAAGTATATAACTAATATTTATAATAACTAATAATTATATTCTCTAGGGGTATCTTGGGTAGTCGATAACTTTAATATTTATGGCTAAATTTGTTAGTAAATGACATATTAATTAATATGTCTAAAATACTAATAATAAAAAATATAATAATATTAATAGTAACGATTATTTTTATTAAAAGGTTAACAACAATAACATTGTCTTAAAATTTAATACTGTATTTTTATCATATTATTGTATCTGTAAGAATCTAATAATAACATATCATTAATCATTATACAATGTTCAACATTTTATGATACTTTTTATTCAAATACTTTTAACGTATTTGTTTTACTTGATATCTACAACTTATTAAAATCATGATAATCTCAAAAACTATCATTGCGATGTTCCCATATATATAAAGGATTGCGAGCTTTAATCTTTAATATCATAAGAAATCTTCCTATTATACTCTCATTCTGCTTCAAAGAAATGTATCACATGGTTTTCTATTAATATATTCATATTTAATATCTAATGTCATAACAAATATTTTCATTATTGTATCAAAACAATTCAACCTATACTATGTTAAATGTGAATTTTCTTGAACATATTCGTTAAACTTTAATCGTGTTCAATACTTATGTTTACTTAAAAGTGAAGCATTCAACTATTCTTGTTAATGCTAATTAGTTTTGCAACAATGTGTTAGCTCTAGCATAAATTAATAATCATAAGCCGTATAAAAGATTTAAACCATAAAAGAAAATAATTGATAAAATAATTGTAACAATGCTAATTAGTTTTGTAACAATTGTTCACTCCGCCACAACGCGCGAGCTACCCACTAGTATTAAATTAAAACACTACGATAAATAATTTATTTTAACCATTAAAAAAAGCAAACACTTCAAACCTCATAATTTCTTCACAAATGTTTGACCAAATCGGCCATAAGATTATCATGCATTTCTCAATGGCGTATATTCATACGATTTGTTTGTCTTTGTTCTTTGGTTAGCTCTACTAATATGTGACGAAGGCTTCTTCATATTATTGGCAAATAGCAAACCCCTTGTACAAATCATCTAATGTAAAATCAAGCAAGCATACATTGCATTTCAATTTTCTTCTTATACCTTAATATATGTGCAAGATTTGATATGATGTGTCACTACTTTTTTAAGACATCAAACCCTTGCTTGTTATTTTTTCTTCTAAATTTGTAAGCTTTTTTTAAATTGCCATCTTCTTCGAACATCTAGATGGGGACATGTAAACGATTTCACGAAGGTTGAATACTAAGGATAAATCTTATGAGAAAGATATTACTTATGCTCGTACTCCATTCAATTTGCATAAAACAAAGACCCGAGTGCAACCCCGTTTATCCAGTCGTAAAATGGTGATTGATTTAAGACATTAATGTTGTTATTTGACCCGGAAAAACCTAAGTGAGCATGTCAAATCCACATATTTTGTTATTTTACAACCTCAAGCACGATCATCAGGAGTGGATAGTCACCTTGCTGGTGTTAACCACGTCAAGCAGTAGGATAGTTTGACCACTCCATTGCATATAATCGATGCTACCTATTATCCTAGGAAAATCATGTACCTCTTCATGCACCAAGAATATTTTCTAAAAATCACTCCATTTTGGGTTTCTCAAATAAATTTTCAAGTACAGCTTGTTGATCCCTTAATAAAAATATATAATAATAGTACCTTAACATAAATTGTACAAAGTATCTTCCAACGTTTAATCCACAATGTTTAAAATTTGTCAAACGAGTTGCATGTATTGTCATATCCAGATTGACTAAAGGCGGACCTACACTTTTTTAAATTCGTGAAACCGAATTTACCTATTCCATCTCTTCCATGTTCAAAATCTTCAACCTCGTGCATTATATCCCTTACTATTTATAGAAATAGTTATCAGTCATTAGAAACTAACGTTAAAACATTTTTATGATCATAGTTTTGATTTTCAACAAAATTATGACCCCTCGTTCTAATAGATAGGTTGTTATATAAATATACATATGGAAACGTGAATAGAATAGTTGAGAATGGAAATCTCCTAAGGAATTGGGAATAAGGCACAATAGAGGACCGCTAAGAATGCCATGGGTTAGCTATAACGTCCGCCATGGAGTAAGGTTCATGATATTAGATGAGAGTCTCATAGACCGCCAACCAAAGGTGGTAGTGGCCCGCCAGGGTTGTGTTTAACGATCTGAGAGTACGGATGGAAATGGTGCAGGTTTGGGTTGGGTTTGGGTAATCCCAACCCCATACCTGGTTAGAAAAGTATGTCCCATACCTGGCCCAAAACCCGTGAGGTATGTATCGAGTAGTTACCCGTCGGGCATCGGGCACACCCGCGGGTAATCTGGTATACACATTAATTTTATGAATAATACCCGTTGGGTATACCCGTCAGGTATTTCTTTAACATGTCAGCCAAATTTCTTTATTGCTATCTTGTTCAACTAAATCTATTTGTTACTGTTTTACCGACTCTCTTTTAATAGTGGCTAAGGTTCAAAAGAGAACCAAAAGTGTGATTGTTTGAATTACTCGAGTAGTACGTTGGAAGAATGACCGAATGAGAGGAAAATTGAAACTTTAGAATTTGAAGATAATATGATATAATGAAAATAACTAAAAATAAATACATCGTATTTAAAATAACTAAAAAGATATATTATATTTAAAATAGCATAAAAACAAAAACTTTTACGGATATATAATCGGGTAAACGGGTATGCATAATTAGGTAAACGTGGCGGCAAACGAGTTTATCATGTAATCCCATAACCGTCCTAAACCCCCAAAAATAATAAAAAGTAATTACATACCCGGTCTCATACCGCTTACCCGACCCCATACCCATCCTAAATATCTTGGGTTTCGGGTATTCCCATCGGGTTCAGGTTTGATTACCATCCCTATCTGCAAGGAATATTCTGTTTTAGGATTCCTAATACCCGTCATGATGTCATGATAAATGTTCGGATTCGCATCCTGCATATATATTGGTGGTTGGAATGTTTTACATAGCAGAGGGTCAAAGTTTTGACCTCTTCTTTCCAAATCCTCGTAAATCGCCCTTCACTAGTCGGCCTCTTGATTCTATCCGTGGATTCTCTTACCTTCATCCTTGATTTCATGATCAAATAGGTCCAATGAAGATGGGTTCATAGTTTCAGCCTCTGGGCCTTCAGTCAAGGCTTTCCCTTTGAAGCTAATCTTAGGGTCCACCTCAAAATGCAGTTGACCAAAGGCTTCCACTGCTAGCCTCTGTCTATATAGTGCTGATCTCCTTTTGAATTCTTCCAGCACCCAATCTTGAATTTTACTGGCTAGTCTGGCAGCTTGTCTGTTATTGCTTGGGTTGACAAGTGCCAGATCTACCAGATTTATACCCTCATAGAAACTCAGGTTTGAAATGTTTAAGATTTCTAGTTGACTCTGAGCTCTAGAGAGTACAAGAGCTTTCCTTTCACTGTCATACCCCCAACCCCAGATTGGGTTCTTAGAAGGGGCAGACATTGCTCTTGGTATTCCCTCCTCAAACAGTTATTGTATTAACAAATGTAGATCACTATCTAGAGGAGGTTGCTGAGTATGGACAACTGCAAGAGAGGATGGTGAGTCCTCTATGTCCATACTCTGAGAGGAACTCCCAGGTTCTGTGATTGTTAGGATTTTCTCCCCCTTTTTGGTAGCATCACCCTCTTGTATAGGTGAGCTGGGAGATAGATCCATGACATCCACAGGTTCTTGTGGACCTGGATGAGTTGATCTCATTGGTCTCTCAGCAAGCTTACCCTTGAGATCGGTGATCTCAAGTTGCTGGTCATTGACCCTTTTCTGTAAGATAGTCACCTAAGATTCCAGGTGAGCTATCTTTGACACAAAGTAGGTGCACATGTTTGAAAGTTTGTGCACCTTTTGTTGCAGACTCCCCTCATCTTCAGATGAAGAATCATAAAGGGGATGAGAGGATTAGACCTGAGTCTTCTCCCTCATCACCAGCATAGGTTTGTTGGCTGCTGGATTTCCCCTACCCAATGACATCTTCAAGAGAAGTGTCAAGAGGCTGGGTTGCCATGGTAGAGGTCCTAGTGATGTTATCACTGGCAACAGTGATAGCCTCTGCCACATGGATCTCCTGGACAATCTGATGGATCTCTTGGACAATCTGAAGATCCACCTCAGTTTGGAGTGTCTAATGTGGGCTAGAGATAGGTGAGGCAGGCGCACTCATCACTCCTTGAGTGTGGGAAGAGAGGAGAGACTCATGGTACTCACTGAAACCTAAATCTTCATCAGAGTAGAAGTCAAGGCTAGGAAGTGGTTGATTTAAATCAAGAGGCTGGGGATGGTAACTTTCCCCTGAAGGTTGATCACTAGAGTGTTGAGACTCAGAGTGATGGCTTAAGGCTATTTGAGAGGGTGTGAGCTCATCAGGCTGAGCATGAGGAACCTTAGAACTAATAGTTGCAAAGATGGGAGTGGTTTGCTCCTCAGGGGAAGTGGGAGCTCTAGTGTCCACTTCCTCCTGTGTGGGTTGTGATATGGGGGCCTGCATATGCTCAATAGCAGGTGCAGGGGTTCGTTTGGATTTTCTTTGGTAAGTGAGGGTAATGGTAGGCCTTGATGGTGGTTGAGAGGTAGAGGGTGTTGGTTCATCACTAGCTGGTGCTGCTAGGATGTCACCCTGAGCAATGAGCTCAAACATTTTTGGGACAAGGGCTATTTCTACCCCTGAGAACCCAACAGTTGGCTTTTTCAATATTTTGAAAATGCTGGGCCTCATATGTGCAAGTTTAAGAACATTACCTATTCCCCTCAACTGTGGTCCCATTTCACAGTTGAGAATGTGTTGAACATACCGGGGAAACATGTAATATTCCAGGGAGTCCAAATTTGCAAGTAAATTTGTGAAAACAAACTGAGAATACCTAAATTTGACCCCTTAAACCATCCCATGGACAATGGAGGAGAGGTCTTTAGGAATCTGGTCCCATCCTCCATGTTTGTTTGACAAGTTGTGGATGACAACATGGAGGAGGTACTTCCACTAGTATTAGACCTTCCCCTTCCTTAAGGTCTTGACTATGAAGTCACCTTCATATCCCATCTGCTCAAAGGAATGGTTGACAGCAGCTTTTGGGGAGGACATTTCACCTTCTTCATCATCCAGCTGAAGATGGGTGTTAATGATGACTGGAGTGATGAATAGTGTCCTCCCTTGCACTGTGGCAGACAGTGCCTTCTCCCCGTCCATGGTAACCTCTTAACAGGTCCAGCAGAACTCAAGCAATTGATCCTCATAGAGAGGAGGATCGATTGTAAGGGAGGTGTAGTAATGAGACAAAGAAAGAAACCTACAAACGTCTGAGAAGCTTGGATCCTTCTCAGGGTCTAACAGAGCAACTTGGTTGTGTTGCCTATGCAGGTGCATGGAGAAATCGGGTCGTTTCGGCGATCAAGATTTGCCATTTGCAGAAGCTTTGCAGAGAAGGAAGGTAGAAGAAGATGAAATTTGGGGTTAATTTTAGGTTAAGAAAAAAAAGAGAGTAGAGAGATGAAGATAGGACCGTTTGGGGAGATATACTCAGGATTTGAGACAAAGTTAATTGAAAAGATAAACTTTGAAATCCTGATGTGGGTCCTACTTTCAAAAAAGCACCCAAAAGTTAGTTTTCTTGGAAGTAGAAAATAACTTCCGAAGACAATTGTGGCTTCGAAAGATTTGAAACAAAGCTTCCGAAGGTAACTTATGCTTCGGAAGATATCCCTAAGAATTTTGAAAATTTTGACTTCAGAAGAAATGATTAAGTCTTCCGAGACTAAATGGCTTTGAAAGAAATTTGTTCTTAAAATACATTAAATTGTTTATAAGAGACTTAAGCTTCGGAAGATACTTCAAGAGATTCTTCCGAAGGTAAATCTTAGATAAACAAGTTGAAGGAATTTTTAGGACATAAATTTCTTCCGAAGACAATTTCACTTCTTCCGAAAGTAAAATTTTATTATCATTCTAAGGAATATCAGTTTAAAATTTTATTTTCTTCCAAAGAGAACTGGGCTTATAAGGTGAGCTAATAGATAACTTAGGACACATAATTTTTAGGAGAAAAATTTGATTAAGTTACTTCAGAAAATCTATTCAAAGTTAATCATCCCAATAGCTGATACAAGATATTTAAATCTCTGTTCATCAAAAGCCTTTGTGAACAGATCAACATATTGTTCATTTGGTTAACTTTGATTAGTTTTATCAAGCCCTTTTCAAAGTTATTCCTAATCAAATGATACCTGATGTTGATGTGTTTGGTCTTTGAGTGTTGCACAGGATTCTCTGTAATAGAGATAGCACTGTTGTTGTCTATATGGATGGGAGTCTCCTTGAAATTGAATCCATAGTCAAGCATCTGATTCTGAATCCAAAGCACTTGAGCACAGCAGCTTGCAGCAGCAATGTATTCAGCTTCAGCAGTTGATGCAGACACACAGGATTGCTTCTTGCATTGCCAAAGACTATCCTTCCACCAAGAAACTGACACCCCCCAGATGTGGACTTTGCAGTCATGTTGCAGCCACCATAGTCACTATCTGTATAAGCATACAGATTAAAGATTGAATTCTTTGGATACCAAAGGCCTAGATTTGGAGCACCTTTGAGATATCTAAGAATCCTTTTGACAGTGATTAGGTGTGACATCTTGGGGTTTGCTTGATATCTTGCACATATGCATGTGGCAAACATGATATCAGGCCTGTAGCAGTAAGATACATAAGTGACCCAATCATAGCCCTGTAGAGATGTTCATCAACATACTCCCCCTCAAGGTCAAGACCAAGGGAATAGTTTCTGGCTATGGTGTCTTAGTAACTTTACAATCAGTCATCTTGAACCTTGTAAGTATGTCCTGTACATACTTTGACTGACTGATGAAGATGCCATCTTCAACCTGCTTCACTTGAATTCCTAGAAAGAAATTGAGTTCCCCCATGGCACTCATTTCAAATCTATTTTCATCAGCATCTCAAAGTCTTTGCAGAGCTTTGGATTAGTTGAACCAAAGATGATGTCGTCTACATATATCTGAACTAGCAATGTGTCATTCCCTGTATCTTTGATGAAGAGAGTCCTATTAATAGTACCTCTTTTGTATCCATGATTGCAGAGGTATGTTGATAGAGTCTCATACCACTTTCTTGGAGCTTGATGTAGTCCATAAAGGGCTTTATCAAGCTTGCAGACATAATCAGGATGATCTGGGTTTGCAAAGCCAGGTGGTTGTTTAATATAAACTTCTTTATCAATCACCCTATAAAGAAAGGCACACTTCACATCAAGCTGGTAGACCTTGAAATCCTTGGATGCAGCATAAGCCAGGAATATCCTTACAGCTTCAAGTCTTGCTACAAGAGCAAAGACATCAGTATAATCAATTCCTTCTTCTTGTGTGTATCCTTGGACAACCAGTCTAGCCTTGTTTTGATGATGATACCTCTATCATCCTTCTTGTTCCTAAATACCCACTTGGTACCTATAACAGTCTTCCTTGAGGAAGAGGGCATAAGTTCCAAACCTTCTGTCTTTTGATTTGAAGCAATTCTTCTTGCATTGCTTCAATCCAGCTTCCATCCTTTAGAGCCTCATCAACTTTCTTTGGTTCAATTTAGGATAAGAAACAAGAATGTAGACAAACATGACTGTCATGAGTTTGTGCTCTTGTTCTCACCCCTGAGTCAACATTTCCAATGATATTTGTGGTGGGATGTGACTTGTGGATCCTGAGTTGAGGGATCACAACAAGTTGGTTGGACAGATCAAGATTAGAGAAATTTTTATCTGGCAAAGAAGAGTCCCCCACCACATCAGCACACTTATCAAGAGAAACTTGATCCAATGAGTGTGACATCATTGATGTTGTCTTCAATGGAGTGGTTATCAGCATCAAGAAATTCTTGATCACTGTCACCACCATCCATTCCTCCTGCATTGGAGGTTCCTTCACCTAATTTTGAGCCTCTAAACTGGACTTTGAGGGTAATTCAGTGAATCAGCAGTATTTGTCATGCTTGTGCTGATTGGAGCCTCAATGACAGGGTTAGTCACCATTGGAGCTGAAGTAGTCTTCTTGTTTGGTCTTCTCAGCTCAAATCTTGGGTCAGGATCCTCTGTTGACCTGTTATCCATAGATCCTGAAACATTCTCACAAGATTTGTTAAAGCAGTTGGTAACTAAATCAAGATCAAATAGCCAATCCGGACCAAAACCTTTCACACAGGGTGTGTGTTCATTGAAAGTCACATTGGCTGACTCCTCAATGATTCTAGTTCTGATATTGTATACTCTATAAGCCTTGGCTTGATCTTTGGTATTTAAGATGGTGCAAGGACATCCAAATGTTCTGAGAAAACCAATAAATGGTCTCCTTTTATGCCACAGTTCATAAGGAGTCTTACCATGTGTCTTAACTACTCAAACTCTGTTCTGCACATAGCAGGCTGTGTTGACAGCCTCTGCCCAGAAGGTGATGGACGGCTTAGAGTCAGATAACATAGTTCTTGCAGCTTCAATAAGTGTCCTGTTTCTCCTTTCAGTAACACCATTTTGCTGA
This sequence comes from Flaveria sonorensis, assembly GCA_025506505.1. Classification (NCBI taxonomy): domain Eukaryota; kingdom Viridiplantae; phylum Streptophyta; class Magnoliopsida; order Asterales; family Asteraceae; genus Flaveria; species Flaveria sonorensis. The sequence continues at coordinate 45,581,183 of CM046426.1, read as the reverse complement.
GGAGTCCTGGGAGCACTATATTGTCTTGAAATACCCTTCTCATCCCAAAATGCATCAAGGATTTGGTTTTTAAATTCTGTTCCCTGATCACATCTTATGATTTTGACCTTGTGATCAGATTGATTCTCAATTTTCAGAATGAAATTCTTCAAGATTTCAGAGGTTTCATCCTTAGTTCTAAGGAAAAACACCCAAGTGAATCTTGTGAAATCATCTGTGATCACTAAAAGTATGAGGTCCTTCCTAGACTCATTACACTGGTAGGGCCAAACAGATCCATATGTAACAAGTGTAAGAGAGTAGTGATAGAGTTTATTTCCTCTGGCTTGTGAGACCCGTTGTGTTACTTCCCTTTCAGGCATGCAACACAGTGGTCATCACTTATAAACTCTTTCTTTGGTATTCCAGTTACCAAATCATTCTTAATCAGTTTATTCATATTTTTAAAGTTTACATGGCATATTCTCTTATGCAAAAGAAAAGACTCATCACTATTTGCTTTAGATAGAAAGCAAGAAACCTCTCCAGATGGAGATGCTTCCTACAAGTCCATCTTGTACATGTTTCCTTTCCTGGGGGCTCTAAGCAAAATTTGCTCAGGAGGAATGTCAACCCCAGGCATAAGAATAATACACTATGCTCAGTAGAGAGCATATGATGTTTTTGGTCACGAAATTGGGTCACACTCAGAAGATTGTATCCAAGCTCTTTGACAAAGTTTACCTTTTTAATACTGAGCTTACCATTTGTAACCTTGCCCCTGCCAGTAATGTACCCTCCTGCATCTCCCCAAAAGCAACTGGTCCTCCATCAATCCTTTCAAAGTTTTAAAGCAAGGACTCATTGCCAGTCATGTGCCTGGAGTAACCACTATCAACAATCCAGATATTTTTGTTGGTCTTTAGCTGTCCCTGCACAAAAGAGATGATTTAGTTACATTTGGAAACCCAAGCCTCATTGGTCTTGGGCTTATTAGAATGAGTTAAAGGCAATGAAACAGTAATAGATCCTATGCTCAGGTTTTGGGGATCATTTGCTGTTTCTGATGATGAACTTTTAGCCATATGGTCTTCCTTCATCTTCCACACCACCTTTGAAAGATTGGGCTTGACCTTCAATGCTTCGGAAGCTTTTGGCTTCGGAAGCTTTGGAGTGATCCTTCGGAAGATCTTGCTTTCACTGTAGCAGGCCTCAGTACTTGGAAGAATTCCTTTCTTCCGAGACCAATTTTCCTTCCGAAGGAAATGGTTCATTTGCCTTTTTCTTCATTTTGGAGCTTCCGAAGGAAACAGATTTTCCTTCCTAAGCTGTTTGTTTCTTCTTCCTCTCAGAAGTTTTCTTCTTGATCATGTGGATAGTACCCTTTGGATTGTATTGACAATCCTTGCTAGATGTGAGGTATACCACACATAACACAGTCTATATCTTTTCTTCTAAAAGCCTTCTTTTCTAAAGAAGACTGGCTTGAACACTTTCCTTTTCCTCTTTCACCTTTTCAGATGATGCAGCGGGCTTCTTAGGGTGAAGCTTGCTTTTAGAACTGGATGGTTCAGGCTGTGTAGCAGTGACGCACAGCTGATCAATCTTCTTGTTGTTGCTGGAGTGAGTTGAAGCTGAAGTAGAACCCTTGGTACTAGAATTCTTGGTAGGATCTTCAGCTTTTATCACCTTGAACCCTGCAGAGACAAATACTTGTTTCTGTTTGGGATCAAAGGTGGTCTTGACCTCTTGAGCTTTTCTTGATCTTCTCTTTGCTCTTCTGATCAAGTTCTTCCTTTTGGTTTTGCTCAAACCAGCTTCTTTTTCCTCCTTAGGAGCATGGTGACCCTTTTTGGATTTACTCTCTTCACTCACCTCAGAGTCATCCCTCACCTTCTCCTTTTCATCCTCTTCATCACTGGGGTCTATGGATGGAAGCTCATCTTGACTAGTTCCACACCTTGGAGATCTAACAGATAGTAGAGAGTGTGGAGGAGCTATCTCACTAGATCCCAGTCCCTGCTTGTTCTGATAACACACTTTTTCATGCAGAGATGAGGATATCATGTTCTTGAAGGTTTTCTCTTCAAGAACACATTTTTCTACCCTGGCTTTGCTGATCACAAGCTCAGCCTGGCATTCAATCAACTTGGTAATGAGATCCTTAATTTGAGTCCTGTAATTTGTTTGCTCATGTTTAAGAGTTGAAACTGTTTTTTCTAGATCTTCTATCTTAAGTTTATAGTCATTTTCTGCTCTTATAAAATCAGCTTTTAGAATATTCAAGGACTCAATGTCAGATCTCATTTCCAAGTTGTAGGACCTGTATCTATTTACTTTAGCAATACAATCAGGAGAGCATAGATGTTCAAGTACCTTGGCTTCATCGTGGTCAGCCATGAGTGCTTGGTTTGGAGATGCATCTTCAGCTTGAAAGCTCCAGTCAAAGCCTCCTTCTTCAACAGCAACTGCAGCTTGCTGTCTTGGCTTCTCATTCTGGTTCCCTCCTTCAGTATAGTTTGGCCTGGATGAAGCTTGGCCACCATTTGACTTAGGTGCCTTGCATTCTCTAGCAAAGTGTCCCATCTGGTTATAGTTGTAACACTTGACTTTGCTCTTGTCCAGTCCAAACTTGCCACTGGAAGCATTGCTAGGAAACCTTCTCCCAGTCCTCTTGTAGAATTTCTGGGCTCTATGAGTGAGAAGAGCCATCTGCTGTACTATCTCCATATATTCTAGATCATCTGGATGGATACAGTCCAGGTCTTCAAGAGTAAAGAGAAAGTTGCCTGAACTTTCATCAGTGGAAACAAAAGCTTGAGAGGAGCTTGTCTCTTGGAAGGACTTCCTTGGATGTAGCTCTCTCTTAGTGTCTCCAGAAAGGTGATGAAAGGGCCCTTTTGTGAAGTCTCAGGGTAGCAGATGAGATGATGTTGTGGTTCTCTGCTATCCCTTTCAACCACATGGAGGGCTGAACTCTGGTGAGTGTTGGAGCTACCAGATGAATTTTGCATATTCATCTCTATCTGGTATCCATTGAGTATCCCATACAACTCAGTGAGAGTAAGGGTCTTGAGGTTTTCAGTCCTCTTAATGACCACACAGTAGTGTGTCCATTGTCTTGGAAGAGAGGACATGAACTTCCTAACAATATCCCTGTTCTCAATAGTTACCCCAACATCAGCCAGAGTATCCACAATCTCAACATACCTGAAGTATTGTTGAGTCATGGTTTCACCTGTCTTGAAGGTGAAATTTTCAAACTGCTGCTTCAGGAGATCCTTCTTGTTCTCCTTGGCTTCATTTGAACCCTCATACATCAGTTTCAGTGCATCCCATAGCTGTTTAGCGGTCTTGCACTTCTTGAAACCTCTGTAGATGGAGTTTGGAAGAGCAGTTTGGAGGGCTGTCATGGCTTTCTGATCAATGTCAATTCTTTTCCAGTCTTCATCAGAAAGTCAGCCCTCTCCTTTGGTATCATGCCACCACCAGCAGCAGCTGAAGAGGTGCATGGTACATGAGGTCTATCTACACAGACTCCCATATCCTGGAATCTTGAGACTTGATGAAGCCTTCCATTCTTTGACACCAAGTGTCAAAATCTTCAGGAGTGATCAGTGGGGACTTTGTCATTGTTCCAGTTTCCATATCAGCTTTGGAGATAGCTGCCATTTGAAGAGTTAAGTGATGTATGTTACTAAGAGGTTTTGAAGATGGTGAGATCTTGCAAACAAGAGCCTGGAATGCTCTGATACCAAATGAAGGACCGTTAGAGGGTTCTTACACTTAGTTAACACACTTAGGAGGATATATTAATATCACTCAACAGTTCAAATAGGGAACTGAGAACTTTAACAGATGATACAATGCACAACACAAGTAAAGTAAGAGCAAGAACACAAGAAAATAATTTTCAAGGTAGTAGTATATTGCTTCTTCAGTTCTATTACAAGTGTTTGCACTATATCTGAAATACAAGAACCTTTGACTCTTTATACTAAACCTACAACCGTCAATATGCAAAAAGACAGTTGGATGTGACTAATATAGACAACAAGATCAGCCTAAAGTCAAAAGGCAGATTGCCTTTTGACTAGTGACTATGACAGGACATAGCTCACTGACTTTCCTATTACAAAAAGCCAAACAGGAAACAAATACAGAAACTTGTAGACAAAGACCTTATCTACTTTATCATAAAGCATGGAGGTTTCACCAACTTATGATAGTTGGTGAACCACCAGAGCATGCAGCAGATAGGAGGTTGCTTTATGATAAAATTGACAGAAAAAGTGTCTTTTCTCTCTCTTCTAAAGTAATCAGTCTTATCTTTATTCAGCTTCGGAAGACTTTGTCTTGATAGCTTCGGAATACTTTATCTTTAACCTTCGGAAGAGTTGAGTCTTTGGCTTCGGAAGACTTGACACTTAGTGTAAAGTTTCCTCAGTAGTTTCTTCTAAACATTGGCTTCGAAAGATTTTACACTTGCATTTTTCTTGAGTGTGTAAAACTTTCGAAGCTAGTTCTTCTTTGTTCCTTAGTGCATGTTAGAAGACCTGGTTGTTTTGGTATCTTTTGATTGATCCTTTGGTTGCATTAGCCTCTTAACCTCAGAGGTTCCTACAGTTTGCTTTTAGAGAGAGAGTAGAAAGAGAGAAAATATTTGTATGTTTAGGTTACCAAAATGATCTTTTATATAGAATTCTAACTGACAATTGCAGCTTGAAACACAAACCCATTATGGTCTGTAGTGACTTGGTGTGATGTCTGGCTAACACGTGTCAGCACCTCATTGATCAAGATCTTTGTTTGCTATTATGGCCCGCAACCTTAACCTATTACGGTCCGCATCGTGGCCACGTGTGGAATCTTAGTTCTTAGACATCAAACACCTGTCAAACACCAAGTGATCCTTATCTTCATTGTTGTGGGCCTAAAACACTATTCCGTTGTGGTCCTCATCTGTCATTGCACCATGCAACACATTTCTGTTGCGGTACGCATCGGCTGATTATTTTAAAATTGAGGTTGTTACAAGGAAACTTAGCGGTGGTGAATAAATAGATCTTCAAGTAGAAGATAGTGTGAGTTAAGATTTCCTACGACGGTGCTTTACATTGTAATTGTATTTTTGATACACCGGACGCTTGGTTAATGTATGCACTATTAAGATTTTAATTCGATCTAGTTTTGGTGTCCTTGATCGTTAACTGTTCCGCTTTACGCCCGTGGAATGGGGTGTGACAAAAATAGTCTTATAAAAGATGTTTGTTGGCCTCTATATGATCCTATATAATTACTTGGATCCGTCTTTGAATTAGACGTGAAGTTTCCACCTCACCAAGATGACCATTAAGTTGGATTGACGTGTGCACTGTAATAGCGATAATCATCGCCATCGGAGGAATCGGACAATGGAGATGATGAAAAATCTATTTTTTAAAAGTGTGGAGAACAAGAATAACATGAGAGTGAGCAGTATATATGTATTTGTTGAAATTTTGTAGGTTGTATTTTTATTTATATCTAATCAACTAGTAATCAGAGAATTTTATATTATATTTTGAAAAGGGTACTTACAAAGGAACAATAACAAATATTATATAAGACTCACAGGAACCTAAACACAGAAACAATATAAATTGATTGACAGAGAGGAGATTATGGCCAGCCTGTGAACACCCAATTATGGGTCGATATTTGACCCCAATTATTACTCCATGATTTGTGTTTTCCATTTTAGTTGAATATTCTAACACTCCCCTCAACTTGTGTAGTAGGATCTCTAATACCCAACTTGGATAAAACTAATTCGAATGTTCTTGCTGCAACTACTTTTGTTGGAATATCTGCGAGTTGGTCTTCAGACCTTACAAACAGAAGTTCGATTGTGCCATCTTCAATTTTTTCTTTTATGAAGTGTCGATCTATTTCAACGTGCTTTGTTCTATCATGTTGCACCAAGTTCTCTGAAATTTTAATCGTAGCTTTATTATTGCACATTAGCTGAGTTGGATGCTTAAGGGAAGACCCGATTTCTTTCATTATTTTCTTTAACAAAGGATCTCAGTGATTCCCTTCACAATCCCCCTAAATTTTGATTCAGAACTTGACAATGACACTACCTTCTGTTTCTTACTCCTCCAAGTCACCTAGTTACCTCCAAGAAGGGTGAAGTAACCCGCAGTTGATCGTTATCATTAGGATTCCCTCCCCAATCGGCATCTGTGAATACTTTAACATACAGATGTCCATTTTCTTAAAAATATACCTCTTCCTGGTGTGCTCTTAAGATACTAAATAATCTTCATTACTGCCTCCATATGATCTTCTTGAGGATGGTGCATGAATTGACTAACAATTCCTACCGCATACACAATGTCGGGTCGAGTGTGAGCCAAGTAAATTAATTTCCCACCAACCTTTGGTACCTTTCTTCAATTATTTTCACAACCATGGGAGTATCATTTGGTTTGCAATCCACCATAACACCTTCTGCTAATAGGTCCAATATATATTTACGTTGAGAGATATAGATCCCTTCTCTTGATCTGAGAACCTCAATCCCTATGAAATTTTTCAATCCCCCAAGATCTTTCATTTCAAACTCCTTGAATAGATTCTCACAATGGAAACTAATCTATTCCTCATCACTCCCTGTTATAATCATGTCATCGATATATATTGTAAGACAAGTGACCAACTCTCTTCTTCTTTTGTAGAAAATGTATGATCCTCGTTACTTTGTCTGTATTCATACCGCTTCATTGCCATTGTAAACTTCCCAAACCATGTATGTAGAGATTGTTTGAGCCAATATAATGCCCTTTTTAGTTTACATACCTCATTTTCTTTAAACTCATCTAATAACCCCAGAGTGGGGTTCCATATACACCTCTTCTTTCAAGTCTTCATGTAAAAAAGCATTTTTTTACATCAAATTTATAAAGCGGCCAATCTTGGTTTGCTTCTATTAAAAATAGTACTCTGATAGTGTCAATTTTTGCAATAGGAGAAAACATTTCAGAGTAGTCAATTTCATATGCTTGTGTACACCCTTTCGCACTAATCTTGCCTTGTGCCGCTCGATAATGCCATCAGATTTATACTTCATACTAGATACCCATCTACAACCGACTAGTTTCTTCCCTTGTGGTAACCTGCACTTTTCCCATGTGCCATTCTTGTTTAGAGCTTCCATTTCCATATTCATTGCTTCTTGCCATTTGGCTGTCTTTTTAGCTTCTTGGGCTGTATTCGGATTTTTTTCCGAAAGAATAGTTGCTGAAAAAACCTTTGTAATGTTGGCCATCCCTCCCCCCTCGGTTCTTATCAGATACTTTGAGGTATGAGGAACATGTTTCGGTGAATACCGGCTAGGGGGAATCCATCTATTTTTCCTTGGAGGCAGGACGTTAGTTTCCGGTTGTCCTTCTTGTTCAATGAATGGACCACCTGAAACATCATGATAAGTAGCATTTTGTGAACTATGGTATTGTAAATTGTTTACCTCTTGTTGGACATCTGTAGAAGTAGATTTCATGGCATTTATCTGTTATTGGACATCATTCTCGGGAGACTCATTGATGGTGTGAGTGGACTTGTCACCCTTTCCTGTGTTAGAAGCGAGTTCAATGGCGCCATCTACCAACTTTGTTGGAACATCCTCAGAACAACTTTCATATAGCAACCAATCTAGTGATTCACTGACTTTCTCCCTCGAACACTAGATTGGTGATCGAAGAAGTAATCAGATTCTAAAAAATCACAGTCCATAGTGACATGAACTCGACGAGTAATAGGATTGTAGCACCGATAGCTCGTTTGGCGGAGACCGTACCCAACAAAGACATATTTCTCGGCACACAGACTAAGTTTGTTTCGACTAGTCTCGGGGATATGAACAAATACAGAACACCCGAAGACATGAGGTGGTAAGGTCATAACGGATGGAACTTTTACTTGGGTGGCTAGGACTTGCAATGGGGTTTATTCCTAGAATTTGAGTTTAGAGACAATTTGCGAGGTATGTTGATGTAGCAAGGGCTTCGGGCCAAAGAGAATGAGGCACTCGAGATTCAATCATAATAGCATGAGTTTTTTCAAGTAGCGTATGGTTGTTTCTTTCTGTGGTTCCGTTTTGTTGAGGAGTGTTGGGACATGTGGTTTGTTGGATAAGACTATTTTCTTTGAAAATTTTTTTGCATTGTTTTCTTTACGAATTCTATGCCGTTGTCGGACTGGAGGATCTTATTTTTTTCTCAAATTGAGTCGGAATCATTTTGTAAAAACTAAAAAAGATCTCAGGCACTTCTGATTTATGTTTTATGAAGTATATCCTATTCATTCTTGAGAAATCATCCACAAATAAGACAAAGTACTTGAACTGACTATTGGTGGAATTTGGTGCTGGCCCCCAAACATCGGAATGGATTAATGAAATAATAGAGTCAACCCATGTATTACTTTGATCAAAAGAGACCCTGTGATTTTTTGCAAGAATGCAGGTTTCATATTTCTCATGAATGGAGTTATTTAAAATACTAGGAAACAAAATTTTAAGATAGCCAAAAGATGGATGACCAAGTCGTCCTGCCATAACCAAAGTTGTCTTTTGGTTGTTCCATGAGCAAGCATGGCATGTCCCTTGTGAACAACCTCATCAACATAGTAGAGATCTCCTCGTTCAGTATGTTCAATACCACTCCCAATGATTCCCTTCGTACGAATGTCCTGTAAAATACAAAACATGGATACATAAGCACCACACAATTGAGTTGTTTTGTCACTTGATTAACAAATAACAACTTTGAGGATAGGGAAGGAATGTATAAACAATTTTTTATTTTCATTTTGTCCGAAAAGGTGATTGATCCTCTCCTTTTGACTTCAACAATTTCTCTACTAGCAGTCTCAATATGAGACTAAGATGGAGATGACATGTTACAAAAATCTTTGGGATCATAGGACATGGTATCCGTAGCCCCACAATCAAAAATCCAGTTCACTGATGTCCTAGAGTGAGAGTGAGAGTTGGGCCGAGCATGGAACGCTTTGGATTCTTCATTGGTTTTATTAGAGTTTTTGGTAGAGTCTGTCAAATAATGAAACATTTGGGGGGAAAATTTTAAAGTTAATAATAGAAGGGTGTGAGATGTAACTCTCTGACCCTTTACCTCCAAGTTTTTCATCAGAGTTGTAAGGTCCTTACACGATTGATTCCACATATTGTTGCATTTAATAATCAAATTAAGACGGATGTGTGCTTGTGTGATATCAACGAACATTAAACAAACTCAATCGAATATTATTAATCAAATGATTATAATACCAAAAGAGTATACATCATTTAAGTTCGATCCACCCGAGGTGAGCTCCCCATGGGGGGCCTATTATATAACTCTCTGCTCACTCACCCTCAAAGCACTTTTACAAAATGAACACATAATGAAATACAAACGAAAAATATCTATATATACTATGCAGATGTTCTCATGCGAGAACTTGATGTTCTTGCATGGCAACTCCAAGTTTTCGCGCAATGAGATCTTTATTCATCTTGGAGTTCTCGCATCCTTGTACTTCTCGTTTGATTTGAGTTTTTTCTTTTCACTTGATATTGTAATCCATCAAGGATAGGTCCTTACAATTTCCTCCTATGGATTATGATATCAAGTTATGTTTGTCTTCAGTCTCTCATCTTTATGAATTATCTGATACTTGGGTTTCTTTCACTTTAGTCTTCACCCTCAGCTATAACCTCCTCCTAATGTATAGCTTCATAAAGGATATCATATCTGAATCAAGATTAAACTATTCTATCTTGATTACACACAACTTAAGATGTATTAGGCATATGACAGAGAGGTCCAGCTTCCATTTTGGATTCCCTAAGAACCCGATTCTTCTATCCGTTGAAAATATTTTGTGATGACAAACTAGATCATCTAAAGTATTCTTCCCCCTATGTAAGATGTAATGAGCCCACATTTTCAAAGTAAGAATACCAAACAATCTTGATTCTTCACTTAATTAACCTGTTCGACCATTGTCCTCATCAGTAAGATAAGATAAACCCATATTGTTAAGTTTCTATTCAAGAACAACCTGAATCAAATGTTGTAGATATAGAATCTTGAACTTGATCAAACAACACAAAAACCCCTATTTAAGTACCAAACTTGAAATCATCCAGCATCTTCCAGATATATAAACAAAACATTTGTTTTAAAACCTTCAAATGCTAACAAGTTTTTGCATCTGGATCATGTTTTTGCATTTTGCAAAGTTTTTGCAAAAACATAGTTATTGTATGGATGACGAAGTTTTCACATGGTGAAGTTTTTGCATGAGAAAATTTTCACAAATGACGGTTACTGCTACGAAGATTTTGCTTGAAAATTTTCTCATGAAAAAGTTTTCTCATTAAAAGTTTTCTCATGAAAAGTTCTCTCATGGAAAAGTTTTCTGATAAAAAGTTCTTTCATGAAAAAGTTTTCTCAAAATACGGTTATTTTTGCAAAGTTCTCGCACGATGCAGTTACTACGCGAAAATTTCAACCAAAATCGACTTTTTTGAGTTTGAATCACTGCTACGGTCTCAAATCTTCGTTTCCACCATCAAAATTCGAAGATATCGAGCATAATGATGTAACAAAACCGATTTCATATGTGTTCACCCTTGGTTTCACCTTCTTCTCCTTCGAAACTGATCCAAACTTGTTCTAAACCTTTTAGATATTCAACCTCCATGTTAACATCTCAATACGAATGATTGCGGAATGAAAATACGTGTATCAAGAGCATCACCTTGCTCTGATACCAAATGTAAGGTCCTTAACATGATGGATTCCACATATTGTTGCACTTGATAATCAGATTAAGATGGATGTGTGCTTGTGTGATATCAACAAACATTAAACAAACTCAATCAAATATTATTAATCACATGATTACAATACCAAAGGAGTATACATCATTTAAGTTCGATCCACCCGAGGTGAGCTCCCCTCGGGTGGCCTATCACACAACTCTCTGCTCTCTCACCCTCAGAGGACTTTTACAAAATGAACACACATATTGAAATACATAGGAAAAACATCTATATATACTATGCAGATGTTCTCACGTGAGAACTTGATGTTCACGCGTGGCAACTCAAGTTTTCGCATGATGAGATCTTTATTCATCTTGGAGTTCTCGCATCCTTGTATTTCTCGTATTATTTGAGTTTTTTCTTTTCACTTGATATTGTAATTCATAAAGGCTAGGTCCTTATAAGAGTTCATAGCCATTCCCCCAAATCAAGTGCTATTTCCTGTCCCTTCACAACCGGGTCTTCTCCCACACTTGCCACCAAAGCTCCTTTGACATCAACCGGGTCTTCAACAAAATCCAAATCGAAGCTCAAGAACACTTCAAAAACTGTCTTCAATCTTCAAATCAACTGATCTAAAGCATACCCAGCTCTGATACCAATTGTAAGGTTCAGTACAATACAAATAAGATCGATCTCGTGACAAGAATGCAGAATGTTACCATCACAGAATAGGATTGAAATGTAAATGAAGAACATGAATGTAAATAAGCTTCACAATTCTATTGCTCTCTGACTTTTTATGTAATAGAAATGAGTATGAAATCAGGAACTACAAAATCTCTCTAAATTACATCACAAAACATCTATTTATACTAAACTAAGAAGTTCTCGAACAGTTCTCGCGCGACTTCCTAGTTTTCACGCGAGATATAGTTTTCGCGCGATAACTTTAGGTTCTCCGCGACTTGATCTTTATAATCTTGATTTGATTTTCCGAGCCTCTAGGTTCAATCCCTACAATATTCCCCTAGGCTCGGAGAATCAATGTGTTTAGAAGTCCACGTCTGCAACCTTGTAACTGCCCCTATATGCATACATCTTCTTGTCCAAGGCCTTCGTAATCAACTAACCAAACTATGCTGCTATGAAATGAACAGATTCATCGGCTGCAGTTGGACATGCCTGCAACCTCATTAAATCTTCTCTTCCAAATTTGAGCAAATCCACAGGGTCGATGATACGGTATTCTCTGTCAACATAGTGTATCAACGCGTGTCCCGTCTCCTTTTCACAACTCCACCACATTAATTTAGACAAACTATTGACTATCACAGGAGCGCGTATAGGGATCTTCCTCATGTATTTTGGATGCTTATAGACCCTTATCTTCATTGGCTTGTTCGTATTGGGATCTGTACGTGTCTCATCTTCTATCACTTTGGATTTGGCTGTCTTGAAATCTTTGAAGTTAGTTTTACTCTGCCTCCAAATCATATTCTTATCCAGTTCCCTTTGCTATAGTTGCTTGGGTTAATAAACGGAACACGACCCATAGCATATAAATCTGACGCTCTGAGTGTATGGAAATTGTGCTCGTCCTGATAATACTCTATAGCTCCACCCCTTATCTTTATCACATACATCTTCTTTCCCTTATCGTACGCCCAACTAATAATAGGTTCTGAGTTTTCGTACCTTGTGAAAGGCTTGGAATGTCTCAGCGTGTGAATATAAGCTGGCGAAAGAGGAGAAACAACTGTAAAATTTCCGACCTGACGTACAGTACTTTGACCCGTTTTATCAGCTGTCTTGTCAGTTGTTTCTTGAATGCTCAACTCTCCAACAATCTCCCTTTCTTCAACCAAGATATCTGCGAATAAGTCCTTAAGACTATTCCCAAATATGTCTGTGTAATCTGTGGTCTCATCCAAATCTTCAAATGTACCAAAATCCTCATTTGTCTCCTCAGCAATAATCTTTTGCTGGAAAGTATAGAGTTCTAATTCTTAGGCTTCTTCAGTAGCAGGATCTAGAGGTGTATAGTCAATTGAGTCATCGGGACTTGGTCCAGAGACATTATCAGTACCCGACGATCTAGAAGGACCAGTAGCGGAGCCCATATCACCGCCCTGATCATCATTATCATCCTTCTTATCATCACCCTCATTATCATCACCATCAACTCCATCATCATCATCATCATCATCATCAACCTCCTCTTCATCACTAAAGTGATAATCAACCAAATCCAAATCATCATCATCATTTACAGGCTCAAGGATTGGTAAATCATGTTCAGGCTCTACAAATGCCTCTCCAGTATAAACTTCAGGTTGATCCTCAGTAGCCAAAGTATGAGCAGTGGTAGATGGCTCTTGATCAACATTAGCAGTCTTTGTAGTCTCTTTTGTAACAACAGGATCAACATCATGCCCTGTAGTGTCCCCAGGATCTTGAGCAACCTAGGGATCAGCAGTTTGCTGTCCACTTGATTCTCCAACTTCCGCGGTTCGTTGTTGAGTAAATGAAAATGGCACAAAGGAAGTGAGATCTCTGATGTTCTGCTCTAGAATCTGAACATAGCTGAATATGAATTGTTTCTGATGTTCAAGATTCTTGATCCGCTTATCCTTATCAAACATTTGCCAATGCAAATCATCAATAATCTGTGTTTACTCTAACATCTCCATCTCTAAGGTACTGACTCTCTGCTCAAGTGTAACAGATGTAGGTGAACTAGTAGAAGTACTAGCACGTTGTCTTTGTGAAGGAGGAGTGTTGAGAAAATCTTCCATACCCACAGACTCATCAAATCCTTGATCTCTGGGAGGAGTACTCAACACATCATCAGTAATGGCATGGCGGATGATGTTATAGTTGTTGATTCTTTAACGATCACTGGAGTCTCAGTAGGTGTAGCCTCACTAGCTGTGAGTGGAGTCTCAGACACAGGCACTTCATCATCAGTCGACAAAGTGGTCACTAGGGTCCGACGCTTACGCAAAACTCCTCGTCCTCTACCCCTACCACGTGACTTTCAGCTGTCTTCCTGGCCATTGTCTTCTTTCTTCCTCGAGTTGATGGAGAATCATCTGGAATGAAATCAACATCACCTTCCTCAGTAGTGAGTTTAGCTGGAGTTTCTTGCACTCTGGGACATTCCTGAAGTACATAAGGCACGTTCCCTATTTGGTCACTATTAGTCTCACTCCTTGAGCTGAACCATGAGTCAATCTCAGCATCTATTGACATGCCTGCTCCTTGTAAACTTTCAGGAGCCTCCTGAGTAGAAGTAGTGGAAGGACCGGTTGTACCAGCTTGAGGGGCAACATTTTCTAGACGTTCAGCTTCTCCTTGATAACCCTCAACAAATATGCCAAGTTTGGCAAAGTGTGTACCATCTCAGGCATTGCCTCTAGCTCCCATAAGATATGTGAATATATCCTTCTTCATCACCATTACAGCATAGGTACAAGAATTAGATATTGCTAACTCTGGGTGAGCAGCATTCACAATCAGCTGTATAAACCGAGGGTACATAATAAACTTCTTCCCTACTGTAGCTATGACGTTCTTATACATCTATAAAAAAATAGCTTTGGATATGCTGTATGGAATATCATCTACAAGAGATATTAGCAGAGATCCAAAGACTGCACTAAGGCTATCCATACCAGCCTTCAGGTTACTAAGACAATGAATCACCACATGAAGCAAGTACTTCCAGAATGGAGGTAAGTACTTCTTCTCTAGAGATGGATATCGGTGATCATATCCCATCCTATTCAAACAATCCCTTTCCATATCATCATCTATCTTGACTGGCATATTGGGCTGTTCCTACAATAGTAAAACACTGTTAATTACCTCACCTGTGATAACAATCCTCTTGCCCTTAACAGTGGCAGATATGCACGGTTCACCCTGCTCATCTCTCACATTGGCTACTGTTAGCCAAAACTAATCAACCACATCTGTGTAGATAGTAGGATTAGCAGTAATAGCATGATAGATCTAGACGTCTTAAGTCCATCGATCAATGATCTGAATAGGGCTTTAACTTCTGGAACATCTCCAAGATAAGCTACTATATTATGGTTTTTTATTAAAAACCATAGGTCTTGCCATCTAAAAATAAACTTGAATTAGAACACCCAAATTTTTTTTAAAAAAATTCAGACTTAAGAAAATTTTTGAAAATTTAAACTTTTCGCGCGAACCAAAGTACTCGTATAGGAAATCTTAAGTTTTCAGGTTCAATTTTTCGCGCATCAATATAGGTATTCGCATGAAACCAAATTTGACCAGAAGTCAACTTCTTGCGTGACAAGTCCACTATACACGAGAGTAGTTTTGTGCGAATTTTGAAAGTTCTCGCGCCTGTTCATATTCTGATACTTTTCGCATGTGAAAAGTTTTGTGTATCTCATATTTTTAATTAAGGCAATTTCAGAGTGTTTCAACAGTTAAAACATGTTCAATAGTTATCGATTAAGTCATTATTAAGGTTTCATATAGTTAATTTTGCTCAATTTTAAGTGTATGTCCATTTAACTTTCGGTCAAGAATCAAACACTCATTAGACTATTCTATAATCATCAAAATATCTTATGAAACACTATATAATCAATGGACGACAGCAATGAACAAATTTATCAAAAAAAACACTCCAACGCTTAGAAAAATTTGAGAGGTGTAATTTTCAGAGAGTTTTCATGCGAATAGTCAATTTCTCGCACAATAGTTGCTTTTATATCCATCTGACTTCTCGCGTGAGAAGTCAAAGCTTTCGCACAAATAGAATTTTCGCTTCATAGAACTTTTCGCATATAACTAGTTCAACTAGTCGCATAACTTTTCGCACATTTTTAACTTATCCCATGCGAGAGGTTCAATTTTCTTTAAACTTCTAAAATTTTCAACTTTTCAAATTCAAATTTATTTATCTTGTTAAACCATTTGATTTGTTATGAGTAAAAATATGTTTAACTAAGTGTTTACAATTATCCAAGAACCTTTAATTTTTGTAAAATTTGTAAATCAAAACAAGTTTAACAAAAACAAATTTTAACATAAAGACAAACTGATATTTTTTTTTATATTTAAATGTTTTTGGTAAATTTTCAAGTATAGGATCATATTTTTTATGAAATCGATCATTAATATCAATTAGCTTTATTTAAATAAGGCTGGTTATGTCGATTATCAATATATTTTATCCATTTTAACTTAGACTTCAATTTTTACTTGAAAACATGTTCTGTGATTTTATCATGTTTAGATTGAGTTATATGAAATTTGTGAATTTCATAATAAAAAATCCTGTAGAACTCTTATCCAACTTCAAGACACTTTTGAGAATTGAAGTCACCCTAATTTGACTTAAACCTTTTACCTCTGATTAGCATTTTCAGAATAATTTTCCTTATTATAATATCTATTTAGAGCATAACTAGACTGAAAAACGTTTCTGAACACAATATTAACAAGTTTTAGGACTTATTAATAGCCAGTCGGACTTATGTTTTGCCCTCGCAATACGTTTAGGACTTACATGCCAAGTCGGGCTTACATGCCCCATCTTTTGATTTTGCCTCCTGTGTCAGAACATATCCTCAAAAAGAAAAATATTTATCATATAGTATGTATGTCTATGACATATATTATATTGTTCTGCACATTGACATCTTTATTCTTATATGGCTTTTTGGCATCTTTTTGCTTTTTTATATTTATTTACTTTTTTTGTCTTTGCTTTTCATATCTTTTTCTTCTTTTGATACTTATATATACATATTTCATATTTCTTCTGAAAGACACTGAATCAGATAGTAACTGGCTTGAGTATGACTAGACTATAACTTTTAGTTTGTTTTAGCTTAGAATCAGTGATACTATAAAACCTTGATGAGTAACCCACTTCAATCATTTTCAGTTTACTTTAAGTGTATCACAGATCATAATACTTTTTAGTCTTGGTAGTCAAGCCTATTAACATATCAAACATAATCCAAATTAGTTTCTTTTAAGCCATAAGATGTAATGAATCAAAATTAAGAAATGTATTATCATTTCCTATATATCCTTGAAAATTTTAATTTTCTTAATATGTAAAACAAAATATTTTTGTAAATTTTCTTTTACTCCCTCTGAGAACAAAAATCTTTTTCAAGACATTTTCAAAACAAAATTCAAGAACAAAATTTTTTCGAGACATTTCAAATTTTCTACCCCTAAAATTGTGATTATCTACAAAGAAAATTACAATTTTAACCATAATGAATGAAAATATTTTGAAAGGGTTTATGGAAAATTATTGACCAAAGTTAATCATTCCCAGAAATTAGACTAAGAAGTCGAATCTGAAATGATCAAATGCCTTAGTAAACAAATCAGCAATGTTGGCATCTGTTGAGATAGATTCCAAATGGATAATTTTTCAATCAAAACAGTCACGGATAAATTACATGCGAATGTCGATATGTTTTATCTTTGAGTGTTGGATCGAATTCTTCATTATGTTTAACACTACAATGTTGTCACATAGAATTTTGATGTCATAAAGATTAAGGCCATAATCAAGAAGTTGTTGTTGAATCCAAACAATCTGAGAACAACAACTTGATGTAGCCACATGTTCAGCCTCTGCAGTGGATGTGGATACCGTATGTTGCTTCTTGCATTGCCAAGAAATCAACCTATTTCCAAGAAATTAACAGCCACCGGTTGTTGATTTTCTGTCCAAGTTACATCCTGCATAATCACTGTCAGTATATGCATATAAATTGAAATTGGAATTTTCAGGATACCAAAGACCGAGTATTGCTTGACCCTTGAGATATTTGAAAATTTGCTTGATAGCTATCATGTGAGATTCCTTTGGATTACTTTGATAACATGCACACTGACAGACAGGGAACATGATGTCGGGCCTGCTGGCAGTTAGATACATCAGAGATCCAATCATTGATCGATACAAATGCTGATCAACATCTTCACCCATGAGATCTGGAGTTAAAGTTGGATGAGAAGCCATTGGAGTGGGAGAAATCTTGGAGTCCTGAAATTTATACTTGTCCAGGATACCGTGAACATATTTTTCTTGATGTATCAGTATTCTCTTATCATTTTGTTTAACTTAGATACCCAAGAAAAACAACAGTTTTCCAAGAGAACTCATCTCAAATTTCTTTTTCATCATAACTTCAAATTCCTTGCAAAAATCATCATTGGTAGATCCAAAGATAATGTCATCGACATATACTTGAACAAGAATTAGATCATCACCAGTCTTTCGTAAGAATAAGGTTTGATCAATAGCACCTCGTGTATAAGCATTTGCAAGAAAATGCTCAGTAAGGGTGACATACCAAGCTCGAGGTGCTTGATGTAAGGCATACAGAATGTAGGAGCCTCTGAAGTTAAAAGGCTGATGCAACCAAAGGATACCAAAACAACCAAGTCTTCCAACATGCATATTGGAACAAAGGTGAACTAGCTTTGGAAGCTTTTACACTCTCAGAGAAATGCTAAGTGTAAAATCTTTCAAAGCCAAAGTACAGAAGAAACTGTTGCGAAAGCTTTACACTTATCTTAGAAAATACTCTAAGTGTAAAGTCTTCCGAAGCCAAAGACTCAACTCTTTCGAAGGTAAAAGATGAAGTCTTTCGAAGCTCTCAAGACAAAGTCTTCCGAAGCTACTTAAAGACAAGACTGATTTTCTTTTGAAGAGAGAGAAAAAATACCTTTTCCATCAACTTTATCATAAAGCAACTTACTGTCCGCTGCATGCTCTGGTGGTTCACCAACTATCACTAGTTGGTGAAACTTCCATACTTTATGATAAAGTAGATAAGGTCTTTGTCTGCAAGTTTCTTTTTTTGTTCCTTTTTGGCTTTTTGTAATAGGAAAGTCAGTGAGCTATGGCATGTCATAGTCACTAGTCAAAAAGGCAATTTGTTTTTTTTTACTTTAGATTGATCTTGTTATCTAGATTAGTCAAATCCAACTGTCTTACATGTAAATGACGGTTGTAGGTTGTAGTATAAAAGTGTCTCAGGTTCTTGTAATTTTCTTTATGCTTTGTAACACTTGTAAAAGCACTTGAGATCAATATACAACATCCTTAAAAACCAATCTTGTGTTCTTGTGTTGTTCTTAGTTCTGTCTCTTTAATTTACCCGTGTTCTTAGTATCATTTGTTTTTAAAGTTACCAGTTCTCTATTTGAATTGTTAAGTGATCTTAAGATCCTCCTAAGTGTGTTAACTAAGTGCAAGCTTAAGTACCCTTTAACGGTCCTGCATTTGGTATCAGAGCATTCCAGGCTCTTGATTGTAAGATCTCACCATCTTTAATCCTCTTAGTTACACACATCACTTAACTCTTCAAATGGCAGCTATCTCCAAAGCTGATATGGAAACTGGAACTATGACAAAGTCCCCACTGATCACTCCTGAGGATTTTGACACTTGGTGTCAAAGAATGGAAGGCTTTATCAAGTCTCAAGATTCCAGGATGTGGGAGTCTGTTGTCAATGGACCTCATGTACCATGCACCTCTTCAGCTGCTGCTGGTGGCGGCATGATACCAAAGGAGAGGGATGACTTTTCTGATGAAGACTGGAAGAGAATTGACATTGACCAGAAAGCCATGACAGCCCTCCAAACTGATCTTCCAAACTCCATCTACAAAGGTTTCAAGAAGTGCAAGACCGCTAAACAGCTATGGGATGCACTGAAACTGATGTATGAGGGTTCAAATGAAGCCAAGGAGAACAAGAAGGATCTCCTGAAGCAGCAGTTTGAAAACTTCACCTTCAAGACAGGTGAGACCATGACTCAATAATACTTCAGGTATGTTGAGATTATGGATACTCTGGCTGATGTTGGGGTAACTATTGAGAACAAGGATATTGTAAGGAAGTTCATGTACTCTCTTCCCAGACAATGGACACACTACTGTGTGGTCATAAAGAGGACTGAAAACCTCAAGACCCTTACTCTCACTGATTTGTATAGGATACTCAGTGGATACCAGATGGAGATGAACATGCAAAATTCATCTGGTAACTCCAACACTCACCAGAGTTTAGCCCTTCATGTAGTTAAAAGGGATAGCAAGAACCATAACATCATCTCATCTGCTATCCTGAAACTTCACAAAAGGGTCCTTTCATCACCTTCCCAGAGACACCCAGAGAGAGCTACATCCAAGGAAGTCCCTTCCAAGAGACAAGTTCTTCTCAAGCTTTTGTCTCTACTGATGAAAGTTCAGGAAACTTTCTTTTCACTCTTAAACACCTGGACTGTATCCATCCAGATGATCTGGAGTACATGGAGATAGTCCAGCAGATGGCTCTTCTCACTCACAGAGCCCAGAAGTTCTACAAAAGGACTAGGAGAAGGTTTCCTAGCAATGAAACCAGTGGCAAGTTTGGGCTGGACAAGAGCAAATTAAAGTGTTACAACTGTAACCAGATGGGACACTTTGCTAGAGAATGCAAGGCACTTAAGTCAAATGGTGGCCAAGCTTCATCCAGGCCAAACTACACTGAAGGAGGGCACCAGAATAAGAAGTCAAGATAGCAAGCTACAGTTGCTGTTGAAGAAGGAGGCTTTGACTGGAGCTTTAAAGCTGAAGATGCATCTCCAAACCAAGCACTCATGGCTAATCATGATGAAGCCAAGGTACTTAAACATCTTTGCTCTCCTGAATGTATTGCTAAAGTAAATAGATACAGGTCCTACAACTTGAAAATGAGATCTGACATTGAGTCTTTAAATATTTTAAAAGCTGATTTTAAAAGAGCTGAAAATGACTATAAACTTAAGATACAAGATCTAGAGAAAATAGTTTCAACTCTTAAACATGAGCAAACAAACTACAGGACTCAAATTAAGGATCTCATTACCAAGTTGACTGAATGCCAGGCTGAGCTTGTGATCAGTAAAACCAGGGTAGAAAAATGTGTTCTTAAAGAAGAGACCTTCAAGAACATGATATCCCCATCTCTGCATGCAAAAGTGTGTTATCAGAATAAGCAGGGACTGGGATCTAGTGAGATAGCTCCTCCACACACTCTACTATCAGTCAGATCTCCTAGGTGTAGAACTGGTCAAGATGAGCTGCCATCCATAGACCCTAGTGATGAAAGGATGAAGAGGAGAAGGTGAGGGATGACTCTGAGTTGAGTGAAGAGAGTCAATCCAAAAAGGGTCACCATGCTCCTAAGGAGGAAAAAGAAGCTGGTTTGAGCAAGACCAAGAGAAAGAACTTGATGCAAAGAGAAGATCTAGAAAAGCTCAAGAGATCAAGGCCACTTTTGACCCCAAGCAGAAACAAATATTTATCTCTGCAGGGTTTGAGGTGGTGAAAGCTAAAGATTCTACCAAGAACTCTTGTTCCAAGAGTTCTGCTTCTGCTTCAACTCACTCCAGCTATAACAAGAAGATTGATCAGCTGTGCGTCACTACTACACAGCCTGAACCATCCATTTCAAAGAGCAAGCTTCACCCTAAGAAGCCTGCTACATCATCTGAAAAGGTGAAGAAGGAAAAGGAAAGTGTTCAAGCTCAGTCTTCTTTGGGAAAGAAGGCTCTCAGAAGGAAAGATTTGGATTGTGTTATGTGTGGTAGTACTTCACATCTGGCTAAGGATTGTCAGTACAATCCCAAGAGCACTATCCACATGACCAAGAAGAAAACTTCTGAGAAGAAGAAGAAACAAACAGCTTCAGAAGGAAAATCTGTTTCCTTCGGAAGCTCCAAAATGAAGAAGAAGGCAAGTAGGAAATTGCCTTCAGAAGAAAAGTTGGTCTCGGAAGAAAGGAATACTTTCGAAGTACTGAAGCTTGCTGCAGTGAAAGCAAGATCTTCCGAAGGATCTATCTCCAAAGCTTCCGAAGCTACAAAAGCTTCCAAAGTATTGAAGGTCAAGCCCAATCTTCCAAAGGTGGTGTGGAAGATGAAGGAAGACTTTGAGACTGAAAGCTCCTCTTCAGCAACAGCAAATGATCCTCAAAGCCTGAACATAGGATCACTTACTGTTTCATTGCCTTCATCTGAATTTTATAAGCCCAAGACCAATGAGGCTTGGGTTTCCAAATGTAATTAAATCATCTCTTTTGTGTAGGGACAGCCAAAGGCAAACAGAAATGTGTGGATCATTGATAGTGGCTGCTCCAGGCAATGAGTCCCTACTTTAAAACTTTGAAGAGTTTGATGGAGGGCCATTTTCTTTTGGAGGAGATGCAGGAGGATACATCACTGGCAGGGGCAAGGTCTCAAATGGTAAGCTCAACATTAAGAAGGTAAATTTTGTCAAGGAGCTTGGATACAATCTTTTGAATGTGTCCCAATTTTGTTACCAAAAACATCACATGCTCTTTACTGAGCATGAGTGCATTTTTCTCAAGCCCGGGGTTGACATTCCTTAAGAGCATATTTTGCTCAGAGCCCCCAGGAAAAGGAACATGTACAAGATGGACTTGTAGGAAACATCTCTCTCTGGAGAGATTTCTTGCTTTCTATCTAAAGCAAATAGTGATGAGTCTTTCCTTTGGCATAAAAGAATGTGCCATGTAAACTTTAAAAATATGAATAAATTAATTAAAAATGATTTGGTAACTAGAATGCCAAACAAAGAGTTTACAAGTGATGACCATTGTGTTGCATGCTTGAAAGGGAAGCAGCACAAAGTGTCTCACAAGCCAAAGGAAACTAACTCTATCACTACTCCCCTACACTTGTTACATATGGATCTGTTTGGCCCCACCAGTGTAATGAGTTTAGGAAGGACCTCATACTGTTTGGTGATCACAGATGATTTCACAAGATTCACTTGGGTGTTTTTCCTTAGAACTAAGGATGAAACTCCTAAAATCTTAAAGAATTTCATTCTGAAAATTGAGAATCAATCTGATCACAAGGTTAAAATCATAAGATGTGATCAAGGAACCGAATTCAAAAACCAAATCCTTGATACATTTTGTGATGAAAAGGGTATTTCAAGACAATACAGTGCTCCCAGGACTCCTCAGCAAAATGGTGTTACTGAGAGGAGAAACAGGACACTTATTGAAGCTGCAAGAACCATGTTGTCTGACTCTAAACTTCCCATCACCTTCTGGGCAGAGGCTGTCAACACAGCTTGCTATGTGCAGAACAGAGTTTTGGTAGCTAAGACACATGGTAAGACTCCTTATGAACTGTGGCACAAAAGGAGACCATTCATTGGTTTTCTCAGAACATTTGGATGTCCTTGCACTATCTTGAATACCAAAGATCAAATAGCCAAGTTTGCTAAGAAATCAGATGATGGACACTTTGTTGGGTACTCTTCTCAAGCTAAGGCTTATAGAGTATACAATATCAGAACTAGAATCATTAAGGAGTCGGCAAATGTGACTTTCAATGAACACACACCCTATGTAAAAGGTTCTGGTCTAGATTGGCTGTTTGATCTTGACTTAGTTACCAACTGTTTTAATAAATCTTGTGAGAATGTTTCAGGATCTACAGATAACAGGTCAACAGAAGATCTTGATCCAAGATTTGAGCAGAGAAGACCAACCAAGAAGTCTACTTCAGCTCCAATGGTAACTAACCCTACAAGTGAAGCTCCTATCAGCACAAGCATAACAAATACTACTGGTTCATCTGAGATGCCTTCAAATTCCAGCTTAGAGGCTCCAAATCCAGGTGAAGGAACTTCAAATGCAGGAGGAACTGGAGGTGGTGACAGTGATCAAGAATTTCTTGATGCTGATAACCACTCCATTGAAGACAACATGAATGATGTCACACACTCATTGGATCAAGTTTCTCTTGATAAGTGTGCTGATGTGGTGGGAGACACCTCATTGCCAGATCAGAATTTCTCAAATTTAGATCTGTCTAACCAACTTGCTGTGATCCCTTAACTTCGGATCCACAAGTCATATCCCACCATAAACAGCATTGGAAATGTTGACTCAGTGGTAAGAACAAGAGGACAAATAAATGACAGCCATGTTTGTCTACATTCTTGTTTCTTATCCCATGTGACATCCGGTAATTTTCCGTTACCAAACTCCGTTAGTTCCTTTAAGTCTTGCATATACGTGTCGTGAGCACACACTAGTTGTCGTTGAAC
The DNA here is from genome assembly GCA_025506505.1 of Flaveria sonorensis. Taxonomy (NCBI): domain Eukaryota; kingdom Viridiplantae; phylum Streptophyta; class Magnoliopsida; order Asterales; family Asteraceae; genus Flaveria; species Flaveria sonorensis. The sequence continues at coordinate 45,557,252 of CM046426.1, read as the reverse complement.
GTTGGTGACTTAATAATAATTAATAATGTCAAACAAATAATTCCTATGTTGATTATTAAGTTGTGCTTATGTGATTACGCAATTTAAATATTGATTGTGAATTTTATCGCGTAACGTGGAAACGTGTGTTTTTACTTTGTAAATTTTGTAGCTTGTAAAGATAATACATATAATTGTTATTATTAGTTTATATGTTTATTATTTTAGTTAAAAACATTTTAAAAGAGTGTTTAAAAGCTTAATTTTATAAAAATACAAGTTATAAGGGTAAAAAGGGTAATATTGATAAATTAAATAAAACAAAAATCCCAACCCTAGCCCCCACACCCCTACGACTGTGATATCCCTCCCAGACACACACACCCTTCGAATTCATCCAAGAACAAACAAGAACCCTCGATTTTGGTCGATTACAAGCCATACAACGCGTTAGAATCATCAATTGCAAGCCATTACACGATTTAAAGGTTAGATTTTGTGTTCTTTTGATGTGTTTTGTACATGGCTGAGAACTTGGGTTCGAAAATTGTTATGGATGTCAAATTCTTGATGTTTGTTGATGTTATGATGTTAGTTAGGTTATATTGATGCTAGTTAACGTTGATTATGCAAGAAAGCTTTGATTTTGTTGCGTTGTTCATAGGTTACTAATAATAGTAACTTTATTTGCATGGATATGGTGATTTGATGATGAATTGATGTTGTTGATGTGTTTGTGATGATAATTGGATGTTAGATTGTTGATTTGAGTGCTAGAAATCCAAGAATGAATGTTGTAGTTCATGTCTTACTAAAGATAGTAACTTTTGGTTATGAAGGTTGATGAATTGTGATAATTGGATGTTGTTGATCATGTCTAGATTTTATCATGAGCTTGAATTGGTATACTATTGATGAATCCATGAATGTCTTGGATGTTTGATAGATTTTGGGATGTGCTTTCCCAAAAGGGAAACTTTAATTGCACAAATTCTTGAGTATGAGGATTTGAACATGTTTGGGACATTAGGATCATGTTAGTATGTTCATGGATGATTTTTTAGGTGGTAGAATGTATTGTTTAGGTTGTATGAATGTTTAGTTGGTTAGTTATCTGATTTGGTCTATTCGTGGGAATTCATGGTAATGGGTCATATGGGTATGTTAGGACTATTGTTGGTTTGTGGTTGATCATGGTTGAACATTTTGGATGATATGATTTCTGTTAAATGGTATGTTGATGATCATCATACACGCGTGCGAATCTGAGGCCCTACTTAGTAGGATTGGCAGGGTTTTGGGTGTGAAGTCGTGAGTGGCTTCACATGGCATGCTGTGCATGATTTGATTCTATGTATGATGCATTGGCTGTGTTGTAACTATGTTGAGCAAAATAATTGTTTGAGATTCGCATGACTTGCATGATATCTGGCTGTATGATGATCTAGTTAGTACATGTGGTTAATGAAGGGTTATATGTAATCAGTTTGTATGTTAACCATGTGTGATGTATAGTTATGCTTGTTTGAATGAAATTTCACCTATAATGTCACCAACGGGTCAACTAGGTCAAATGTGTCGTGTCTTTCTTAAACCTTGAGTTCCTTGGTTTGTAGAGCACTTAGGGTTTCATATTGATTCTTTGTACACGTACTTATGTACTCATGTGTTCTAGGTGACCTTTGAAGGTTTTCTTTCCACTCTTTCTTTCAAGTTAAGCTCTAAGTTAATTCTTACGCGTATCAGGTGAGTTCATGCCCCACTCTTTTACTTACTCTCTTTTGGGGGAGATAGCATACTGGTTTTTACAAATGCTTTATCATGATAAGTTGTGTATGGTATAATATAGTGTTGACTACCATGAAGGTCCTCACACTTTTGGATTGTTAATAATGATGGTTAGCGGGAAATCTTGGGTAGTACTACTGGGTCTGACGAGCCCCACCTGTGCGACTCGAGGTCGAACGTGTACAATATTGTCCTAACGAACATTTGTCACGACCTGGTAAGTCGTGGCAGGAGGCAACAAATGTAACACAGTCAGGTTCAATCGCGGAATCACTATGATTATTACTATTTGTTTATAGACTAGCTATCTATTACAATACACTTCTTATATTTTGCAACTATTATTGGTTTATGTTTAAATGTAAACTCTTGAACTCACCAACCGTTATGTTGACTCTTTTAGTATGTTATTCTCAGGTTAAGGTTGCTATTGCCTAGGAGCACGTCACACGGGTCAGCATCATGGTGTTTGTCAGCATGTTATGAAACATTGTTTTGGATTATGATTGTCTAAACATCGTGTTTTGGTTTTGCATAATACTTGGGCTCGTATGTTTGCGCATTTAAATCATGTTACATTGTTTTGGGATTACTCGTTTATTTAACGCTTCCACATGTTTTAAAGTTAAACTCTGATTTTGAATGTTAGTTCATATAGAGTCGTTATGTGTAACTGATGACTGAAATCCTGGTATGTCACGCGCCTCACGGTAAAACCCCGTACGTGGATTTTGAGGGTGTGACAGATTGGTATCAGAGCCATTGGTTATAGGAAACTAGGTTGTATACACATACTAGACTATAACCGCACAGTTGTTAGTTACTTATCGCTTACTCTCCTTACTGTATACTCATTGGCATACGCATCACGTACTTCGTAGCATGGCATCGTCATCCAGAAATTTAGGCAAGAGACCTGCACGATCTGAGTCACCTCCTACTTCTCCCGTACCTGATAGGGGATTTAACTGGCCCCGACATCCTTATCCTCTTGGCGAGATAGACTGGGATCAGCCTTTCATACCTCCTGAGCTCAATCCTCCGCGGAACTAGGATTTCTACCCCACCTACATAAACTGTATGGCTTATAGAGAGCGTGTACCACCGGTAGCTCCTACACGACCTAGGACTAGCTCATCGACCGCCTCTGCATTGCCTACTCTTCCTACCTTGGGCATCCCTCTCGAGCAGGCGTTTGCAGCTTTGGTAGCCACTCTAGACACGGAGCGACAACGGATTAGAGGACTCACTGATGAGAACTCTGCCTTACGATCTGAGATGCGTCAGTTGCACTACCAGGTAGAGACGCTTCAGGAGCACCTCTCGATGGCCATTGGTGGACATCATACCCTGGCAGGCAACGTTGTAGCACTTACTGGGCGCATAGACGCGCAAGATCACCATAACATAGTGATCGATGATAGGTTTGCTGATATAGAGGCACCGATAGCAGCACTTCAGATTGCTGAAGCCCCTGCACCTTTGGTGGACCCTAATAAGGAAGACCCGGAAAAGGAACCGGAGGAAGCCCCTGAAGAAGAACCAGCAGAGATGGATGAGGACAGTGACGGATCTGACGTACTGGACTGATTCTACTTTTATATGACTTAGACTATGTAGTGTTTCTTTTCTTTGAAACCTATATGGGAAGGGTTGTTTCCCACCCAACTGACAAACTTAAATTTTAACATTGATGGAATATTTTGTTACTCAATTGCAATTTATTTATCTTTGGTTATTATTTCTGTTATAAATGTTGTGGTTGTGGTGAATGCATTATTTCTTATTGTTTACTGTACTTTGATGAGATTAATGCGTTAGATGTTACTCATTATTGTATTTGTGAATTGTAAAGTGAAATATGGATGCACGTGGAAGAGGACGTAGGCGTGGTCGTGGACGTGGCGCCGGAGCCATAAACATGACACCTGCGGAATTGGCGGCTTTAATCACTGAACATGTTTAGGCGGCAGTGGCTGCTGCCCAACCGAGACAACCAGCAGGTAAATGATAACAAGAGGTTCAACTAATTATCCTAGTTATTTGTCTATGATATCTGACTAATGTTTGGTTGTCAAAACAGGACAACCACCATGTACCTACAAGTCCTTCATGGATTGTAAACACCATACCTATAGCGGGACGGAAGGGGCTGTAGGGCTTGTAAGGTGGTTTGAAAAGACAGAGTCTGTCTTCTCAAAATGCAACTGCCCGCCTGCTCATCAGGTGAAGTATGCCAACGGGACATTGGAAGGCGCAGCACTTTCCTGGTGGAATGCCCAGGTGCAAATGCTGGGTCAAGCCATGGCCAATGAACTACCCTGGGATGAATTTAAGGGGATTATGACCGAAGAATACTGCCCCGAAATGAAGTGCAGAAACTGGAGATTGAGTTCTGGAAACTCAAAATGCAAGGCTCAGAAATTGAAGCCTACATGACCCGTACTCATGAGTTGGCCACACTATGCCCTGGAATGGTTAATGAAATGCACAAGAGAGTCGAGCACTACATACATGGACTGGTGCCCGAAATTCAGAGTATGGTAACTGCTTCCAACCCCACTACCATACAACAAGCTTCCGAGCAGCCCACAGGCTGACTGACCAGGCAGTTGAGCAAGGACGGTTACCCAAACGGGGCGCGGTTGCTAGTGTGTTCGACAACAAACGAAAGTGGGAGAACATTAGTAACAAAGGTTCATCCTCCAGCAACCAGCCACAACAATAGCAGCAACAGGTACAGTAGCAGCAGCAACCTTCCCAGCAACAAAAGAGGTTTGATAACAACCGAAATTTCAACCAGTCATCCTCGGCATCGCAGGGACAAGGAGGCTATGTGGGGAAAAGTCCCAAGTGCAATTGATGCAACTACCATCACACCGGCAGGTGTGACAACTTCCGATGCCAACGCTATGGTAAAGTTGGGCATGCAGCGAAGGACTGCCGGGGTGAACTGATGAAAAAGCCACAACAATCACAAGAAACTCCGAAAGGTTGTTTTGAATGAGGAAAAGAAGGCCATTACAGACGCAACTGTCCCCAGCTCAAGAGGAATAGTAATGGCAACAACAACAATGGCAACAACAGCAACAATAATAGCGGCAATAACAACAGCAACGGTAATGGCAACAATAATGGAGGCAATAACAACAATGGAGCCAAAGGAAGAGCCTTCGTCATTGGCTCAGGTGAGGCTCTAAACGATCCTACAATAGTAACTGGTAAATTTTCGGTTAATGGTCGTTTTGCTACCATTTTTCGATACCGGAGCCGATAGAAGTTTCGTGTCCACTAAGTTTTGTAGTCTTTTAAGTGATATGACCTCAGCCTTAGAATCTAAATACACCGTAGAGTTAGCAGATGGTACGTAACGCATATTCTTAGAGACTGCAATATAGAACTTGCTGGTCATACATTCGCCATAGATCTCATGCCTGTTACACTAGGAAGTTTTGATGTAGTAGTAGGCATGGATTGGCTTTCCGATAAGCAAGCGGAAGTCATATGCCACGAGAAGATCATACGGATTCCCATTGGCAAAGAAGTCCTTACGGTCAGAGGTGATAGGAGTGGTGCGGTGATAGGCATCATCTCGTTTATGAAGGCACAAAAGTTGTTACGAAAGGGTCGACTGGCCATATTGGCACTCGTCACAGATAAACAGACCGAGGAAAAGAAGATAGAGGATATCCCCATTGTTCGCCAGTTTCCCAAGATGTTTCCGGAAGACCTGTCTGGATTACCGCCTCATCGTCAAGTTGAATTCCAAATTAAGTTGACTCCAGGAGCCGCTCCGATTGCGAGAGCACCTTACCGGTTAGCTCCGAACGAACTGCAGGAATTATCCGCCCAACTATAAGAGCTGTTGGATAAAGGGTTTATCCGACCGAGTTTGTCACCCTGGGGAGCGCTAGTTCTATTTGTCAAGAAAAAGGATGGTACTTTTCGAATGTGCATTGACTATAGGGAACTGAACAAGGTCACGATCAAGAATAGATATCCCTTACCTCGTATAGATGATTTGTTTGATCAACTGCAAGGATCAAGCTATTATTCTAAGATTGGCATGAGGTCTGGGTATCATCAGCTGAGAGTTCGAGAGGAGGACATCTCGAAGACTGCTTTCCGTACGGGTTACGGTCACTATGAGTTCTTGGTCATGCCATTCGGGTTGACGAATGCACCAGCAGTATTCATGGACCTCATGAATCGCATGTGCAAACCCTATCTTGATCAGTTTGTTATCATCTTTATTGATGACATACTGATATACTCAAGGACTGAGGAAGAACATGTTGAGCACTTACATTTAATCTTGGAATTACTTAGAAAGGAACAACTGTACGCAAAGTTTTCTAAGTGTGATTTCTGGATACGTGAGGTGCAATTCTTGGGTCATATTGTCAACGAGAAGGGAATACATGTTGATCCTGCAAAGATTGCAACGATAAAGAATTGGTCTGTTCCTAAGACACCAAGTGAGATACGACAATTCCTTGGATTAGCGGGATATTATCGACGGTTCATCAAAGGATTCTCTAAGATTGCACAACCTCTCACAACCTTAACTCATAAGGGAACCACATACAAATGGGGTGAGAGCAGGAATCTACTTTCCAGTTGCTGAAACAAAATTGTGTAGCGCACCAATATTAGGTTACCAGATGGTAGTGATGATTTCGTAGTCTATTGTGACGCTTCCATTCAAGGGCTTGGATGCATCCTGATGCAGCGGGATAAGGTGATAGCTTATGCCTCTAGACAGTTGAAGATTCATGAGAAGAACTATACCACCCATGACTTGGAGCTGGGTGCAGTAGTTTTTGCCTTAAAGATCTGGAGACACTACTTGTACGGTACCAAATGCACTATTTACACCGATCACAAGAGTCTTCAGCACATCTTTGAGCAAAAGGAGTTGAACATGAGGCAAAGACGCTGGGTGGAATTGTTGAACGATTATGATTGTGTCATCAGATATCATCCTGGGAAAGCAAATGTAGTCGCTGACGTGCGAGTAGGAAAGAAACTGCTAAGCCTCAACGCGTGCGAGCTTGCAGCTTACCATTAGCACACAGTTACCGAGACAAATCCGAGAGTCTTGACGGAAGCCTTTAAAGCAGAAAACATTCGGTCAGAATCCTTAAGGGGAATGGACAAGCAGCTCGAGGTAAAAGCGGATGGAATTCGTTACTTCATGGATAGACTTTGGGTACCTCTACACGGAAATCTGAGAGACTTGGTCATGAGTGAGGCACACAAGTCTAAGTACTCTATACATCCTGGATCTGACAAGATGTATCATGATTTGAAGGCGCACTATTGGTGGCCTAACATGAAGGCGGATGTAGCTACATATGTGAGCAAGTGTCTGACCTGCTCAAAGGTTAAAGTGGAGTATCAGAAACCGTCTGGACTATTGAAACAACCCAAGATCCCTATGTGGAAGTGGGATCAGATCTCAATGGATTTCATTACCAAGCTACCTCGAACTTCTACTGGTTGCGACACAATATGGGTTATCATGGATAGATTAACAAAGTCTGCTCATTTCCTAGCGATAAAGGAAACAGACAAGATGGAGAAATTAACCCGACTCTATGTGAAGGAGATCGTTTCGAGGCATGGAGTACCGATCTCAATTATTTCTGACCGCGACACTCGTTTCACATCGCACTTTTGGCAATCACTGCAGAAATCTTTAGGTATGCGATTGGATATGAGTACTGCTTATCATCCACAGACTGATGGTCAAAGCGAGCGTACTATACAGACTTTGGAGGACATGTTACGTGCTTGTGTGATTGACTTCGGGAATAACTGGGAAGTTCACCTACCATTGGTGGAATTTTCTTACAACAACAGTTATCACACTAGCATAAAGGCGGCACCTTTCGAAGCGTTGTATAGGAGAAAATGTAGATCACCAGTTTGTTGGGATGAAATTGGTGACAGCCAGCTAATGGGTCCTGAGTTAGTACACGAGACCACTGAAAAGATTTTGCAAATAAGGAACCGTATGGCTGCAGCGCGCGACATACAGAAAAGTTATGCTGACAAGCGACGGAAACCTCTAGAATTTCAGGTTGGTGATAAAGTCTTACTGAAGGTCACACCATGGAAAGGCGTGATTCGGTTTGGTCAGCGAGGAAAGCTAAATCCGAGATACGTTGGACCATTTGAGATCTTGGAAAGAATAGGTCCAGTGGCTGACTAGCCTTACCTGATTTCTCTAAGTGGAATCCATGATGTATTCCATGTTTCAAACTGAAGAAGTGCTTAACGGATGAAACGATGGTCGTACCGCTGAAAGATGTTCAAGTAGACGAACAATTACGCTTCATTGAGGAACCGGTCGAAGTGATGGATCGTGAGGTGAAGACACTTAAGCAAAGCAAGATACCCATAGTCAAGGTTCGTTGGAACTCGAGACGTGGACCAGAATTCAAGTGGTAATGTGAGGAACAGATGAAGCTTAAGTATCCTCAGCTATTCGAAAGGACGATGTCAGCCGGCGAAGGTACTGATTTAAATTTCGGGATGAAATTTCTTTCAACATGGGGATGATGTGACAACTCACCCAAAACTCACATGATTTCGATTACTTTATGCCAATACAGTAGACCAGTGATGGAACACTCACATGTAACGCAATTTTCGGGACGAAAATTCTTTCAACATGGGGATAATGTGACATCCGGTAATTTTCCGTTACCAAACTCCGTTAGTTCCGTTAAGTCTTGCATATACGTGTCGTGAGCACACACTAGTTGTCGTTGAACGTTGGTGACTTAATAATAATTAATAATGTCAAACAAATAATTCCTATGTTGATTATTAAGTTGTGCTTATGTGATTACGCAATTTAAATATTGATTGTGAATTTTATCGCGTAACGTGGAAACGTGTGTTTTTAGTTTGTAAATTTTGTAGCTTGTAAAGATAATACATATAATTGTTATTATTAGTTTATATGTTTATTATTTTAGTTAAAAAAATTTTAAAAGAGTGTTTAAAAGCTTAATTTTATAAAAATACAAGTTATAAGGGTAAAAAGGGTAATATTGATAAATTAAATAAAACAAAAATCCCAACCCTAGACCCCACACCCCTACGGCCGTGACATCCCTCCCACAAACACACACTCTTCGAATTCAGCCACGAACAAGCAAGGAACCTTGATTTTGGTTGATTACAAGCCATACAACGCGTTAGAATCATCAATTGCAAGCCATTACACGATTTAAAGGTTAGATTTGTGTTTTTTGATGTGTTTGTACATGGCTGAGAACTTGGGTTCGAAAATTGTTATGGATGTCAAATTCTTGATGATTGTTGATGTTATGATGTTAGTTAGGTTATATTGATGCTAGTTAACGTTGATTATGCAAGAAAGCTTTGATCTTGTTGAGTTGTTAATAGGTTACTAATAATAGTAACTTTATTTGCATGGATATGGTGATTTGATGATGAATTGATGTTGTTGATGTGTTTGTGATGATAATTGGATGTTAGATTGTTGATTTGAGTGCTAGAAATCCAAGAATGAATGTTGTAGTTCATGTCTTACTAAAGATAGTAACTTTTGGCTATGAAGGTTGATGAATTGTGATAATTGGATGTTGTTGATCATGTCTAGATGTTATCATGAGCTTGAATTGGTATACTATTGATGAATCTATGAATGTCTTGGATGTTTGATAGATTTTGGGATGTGCTTTCCCAAAAGGGAAACTTTAATTGCACAAATTCTTGAGTATGAGGATTTGAACATGTTTGGGACATTAGGATCATGTTAGTATGTTCATGGATGATTTTTTAAGGTGGTAGAATATATTGTTTGGGTTGTATGAAAGTTTAGTTGGTTAGTTATCTGATTTGGCCTGTTTGTGGGAATTCATGGTAATGGGTCATATGGGTATGTTAGGACTATTGTTGGTTTGTGGTTGATCATAGTTGAACATTTTGGATGATAGGATTTCTGTTAAATGGTATGTTGATGATCATCATACACGCGTACGAATCTGAGGCCCCTACTTAGTAGGATTGGTAGGGTTTAGGGTGTGAAGTCGTGAGTGGCTTCACATGGCATGCTGTGCATGATTTGATTCTATGTATGATGCATTGGCTGTCTTGTAACTATGTTGAGCATGATAATTGCTTGAGATTCGCATGACTTGCATGATATCTGGCTGTATGATGATCTAGTTAGTACATGTGGTTAATGAAGGGTTATATGTAATCAGTTTGTATGTTAAGCATGTATGATGTACTGTTATGCTTGTTTGAATGAAATTTCACCTATAATGTCACCAACAGGTCAAATGGGTCAACTGGGTCAAATGTGTCTTGCCTTTCTTAAACCTTGAGTTCCTTGGTTTCTAGAGCACTTAGGGTTTTCTATTGATTCTGTGTACACGTACTTATATACTCATGTGTTCTAGGTGACCTTTGAAGGTTGTCTTTCCACTCTTTCTTTCAAGTTAAGCTCTAAGTTAATTCTTGCGCCCATCAGGTGAGTTCATGCCCCACTCTTTTACTTACTCTCTTTTGGGGGAGATAGCATACTGGTTTTTACAAACGTTTTATCATGATAAGTTGTGTATGGTATAATATAGTGTTGACTACCATGAAAGTCCTCACACTTTCGGATTGTTAATAATGATGGTTAGCGGGAAATCTTGGGTAGTACTACTGGGTCTGACGAGCCCCACCTGTGCGACTCGAGGTCGAACGGGTGCAATATTGTCCTAACGAACATTTGTCACGACCTGGTAAGTCGTGGCAGGAGGAAACAAACGTAACACAGTCAGCTTCAATCGCGGAATCACTATGATTATTACTAATTTGTTTATAGACTAGCTATCTATTACAATACACTTATTATATTTTGCAACTATTATTGGTTTATGTTTAAACGCAAACTCTTGAACTCACCAACCGTTGTGTTGACTCTTTTAGTATGTTATTCTCAGGTTAAGGTTGCTATTGCCTAGGAGCATGTCACACGGGTCATCATCATGGTGTTTGTCAGCACGTTATGAAACATTGTTTTGGATTATGATTGTCTAAACATCGTGTTTTGGTTTTGCATAATACTTGGGCGCGTATGTTTGCGCATTTTAAATCATGTTACATTGTTTTGGGTTTACTCGTTTATTTAACACTTCCGCACGTTTTAAAGTTAAACTTTGATTTTGAATGTTAGTTCATATAGAGTTGTTCTGTGTAACTAATAACTGAGATCCTGGTATGTCACGCGCCTCGCGGTAAAACCTCGCACGTGGATTTTGAGGGTGTGACATCCCAGATAGAGCCGAAGATGGTTGATGAGGCTTTGGAGGATGGAAGCTGGATTGAAGCTATGCAAGATGAGCTGCTTCAAATCAGAAGATAAAAGGTGTGGAACTTATGCCCTCTTCCTCAAGGGAAAAGTGTCATAAGAACCAAATGGGTATTCAGGAACAAGAAGGATGATAGAGGGATTATCATCAAGAACAAGGCTAGACTTGTTGTCCAAGGGTACACTCAAGAAGAAGGTATTGATTACACTGATGTCTTTGCTCCAGTTGCAAGACTTGAAGCTGTAAGAATATTCTGACTTATGCTGCATCCAAGGATTTCAAGGTCTACCAGCTTGATGTGAAGTGTGCCTTTCTTTATGGGATGATTGATGAAGAAGTTTATATTAAACAACCACATGGCTTTGCAGACCCAGATCATCCTGATTATGTCTGCAAGCTTGATAAAGCCCTTTATGGACTAATCAAGCTCCAAGAAAGTGGTATGAGACACTATCAACATACATCTATCAACATGAAGATAGAAGAGGTACTATTGATGGGACTCTCTTCATCAAAGAGACATGGAATGACACATTGCTAGTTCAGATATATGTAGATGACATCATCTTTGGTTCAACTAATCCAAAGCTCTGCAAAGACTTTGAGATGCTGATGAAGAATAGATTTGAAATGAGTGCTATAGGGGAACTCAATTTCATTCTAGGATTTCAAGTGAAGCAGGTTGAAGATGGCATCTTCATCAGTCAGTCAAAGTATGTACAGGACATACTTACAAGATTCAAGATGACTGACTGTAAGGTTGCAAAGACACCCATAGCCAGAAACCACTCCCTTAGTCCTGATCTTGAGGGGGAGTGTGTTGATGAAATCTCTACAGGGTTATGATTGGGTCACTTATGTATCTTACTACTAGCAGGCCTGATATCATGTTTGCCATATGCATATGTGCAAGATATCAAGCCAACCCCAAGATGTCACACCTAATCACTATCAAAAGGATTCTTAGATATCTCAAAGGTGCTCCAAATCTAGGCCTTAGGTATCCAAAGAATTCAGACTTTAATCTGTATGCTTACACAGATAGTGATTATGGTGGTTGCAACATGGCTGCAAAGTCCACATCTGGGGGGTGTCAGTTCCTGGGTGGAAGGATAGTCTCTTGGTAATGCAAGAAGCAATCCTGTGTATCTGCATCAACTGCTGAAGCTGAATACATTGTTGCTGCCAGCTGCTATGCTCAAGTGCTTTGGATTCAAAATCAGATGCTAGACTATGGGTTCAATTTCAAAGAGACTCCCATCCACATAGACAACAATAGTGCCATCTCTATTACAGAGAATCCTGTGCAGCACTCAAGGACCAAAAACATCAATATCAGGTATCATCTGAATAGAGATAATTTTGAAAAGGGTTTGATAAAACTAATCAAAGTTAACACAAATGAACAATATGCTGATCTGTTCACAAAAGCTTTTGATGAACAGAGATTTAAATATCTTGTATCAGCTATTAGGATGATTAACTTTGAATAGATTTTTCTTAATAACTTAATCAATATTATTTCTTAAAACTGTGTGTCCTAGGTTGTCTATTAGATCACTTCATAAGACCAGTTTTTCTTTGGAAGAAAACAAAATTTTAAAATGATATCTCTTAGAATGATGAGAAATTTACCTTCGGAAGAAGCAAAAGTTGCCTTCGAAAGAGGTTTAAGTCTTTAAATCATCTAAACAACTTATCTGAGATTTACCTTCGGAAGAAATTCTTGATGTATCTTCCAAAGCTTAAATTTTAGTATAAGTACTTAAATGCATTTTAAGAACAATTCTCTTCCTAACGTAATTTAGTCTCGGAAGACTCATTTATTTCTTCCTAAGCCAAAATTCTCAAAACTCTTTGAAATATCTTCCGAAGCAAAATTGCCTTCGGAAGCTTGATTGCAAAGCTTTTGAAACTTAAATTGCCTTCGGAAGTTTTACAACCTCCAAGAAAACTAACTTTTTGGGCGCCTTTTTAGAAATAGGACCCACTTACGGATTTCAAAGTTTATCTTTTGCACTAACTTTGTCTCAAATCCAGACTATATCTTTCCAAACAGTTCTATTTCATCTCACTTCTCTCATTGTTCCTTAACCTAAAATTACCCCTAAATTTCATCTTCTTCTTCCTTTCTTCACTGCAAAGCTTTCTCAAATGGCCAATCTTGATCGTCGTAACGACCCTAATTTCACCATGCACCTACACAGGCAACACAATCAAGTTGCACTGTTAAACTCTGAGAAGGATCCAAGCTTCTCAGACGTGTGTAGGTATCTTTCTTTGTCTCATTACTTCACCTCCCTTACAATCGATCCTCCTATCTATGAGGATCAGTTGCTTGAGTTCTGGCAGACCTGTCAAGAGGTCACCATGGACGGGGAGAAGGCACTGTCTGCCATAGTGCAGGGGAGGACGGTTTTCATCACTCCAGCCATTATAAATATCCATTTGTAGCTGGATGATGAAGCAGGTGAGCTGTCCTTTCCAAAAGTTGCTGTCAACCAATCCTTTGCGCAGATGGCTACAAAGGTGACTTTTCAGTCAAGACCTTCAGAAAGGAAAGGTCTCATTCCAATGGAAGTACCTCCTCCATGTAGACATACACAGCTTATCCAACAAACATGGAGGATAGGACCAGATTCCAGAAGACCTCTCCTTCATTGTCCATGGGATGGTTCAAAGGGTCAAATTTAGGTACTCTCAGTTTGGTTTTACAAATTTACTAGCGAATTTGGATTCCTTAGAATATTACATGTTCCCTCGGTATGTTCAACACATTCTCAACTGTAATTGGGACCATATTTGAGGGGAACAGGTAATGTTCTTAAACTTGCACACATGAGGCCCGACATTTTCAAGATTTTGAAAAAGCCAACTGTTGGGTTCTCAGGGGTAGAAACAACCCTTGTCCCGAAAATGTTTGAGCTCATTGCTCAGGGTGACATCCTAGCAGCCCCAGCTAGTGCTGAACCAACACCCTCTACTTCTCACCCACCTCAAATACAACCTACTATCAAAATCACCTACCAAGGAAAATCCAAGCGAACCCCTGCACTTGCTACTGAGCATGTGCAGGCCCCCATATCACAACCCATACAGGAGGAAGTGGAATCTCGAGCTCCCACTTCCCCTGAGGAGCAGACCACTCCCATCTTTCAAACATCAGTGCTGAGGTTCCTCATGCTCAGCCTGATGAGCTTACAACTCCACAAACAACCTTAAGCCATCACTCTGAGTCTCAATACTTTAGTGATCAACCTTCAGGAAAGCTACCATCCCCAACCTCTTGATCTCAACCGTCCCATACCCAGCCTTGACTTCTACTCTGATGACGATTTGGGATTCAGTGAGTACCATGAATCTCTCTTCTCTACCCACACTCAAGGGGAGATGAGTACTCCTGCTTCACCCATGTCTAGCCCATATCAGACACCCCAAACTGAGGTGGATCTTGCTGTGATTGTCCAGGAGACCCATGTGGAAAAGGCTCTCACTGTTGCTAGTGATTACATCTTTAAGACCTTAACCATGGCAACCCAGCCTCTTGACATTGTCATGAGGCAAGGGAAACCCAGCAGCCAAGAACCCCATGCTGGTGGTGAGGGAGTGGACCTCGGTTCACCTCCTTCATCCCCTAATGATTCTTCAATTGAAGATGAGGGAAGTCTGAAACTCAGGGTGCACCAACTCGAAGACATTTGCACCCAACCGGTTTCAAAGATAGCTCACCTTGAATCACAGGTGACTATCTTGCAAAGGAGGGTCCATGACCAGCAACTTGAGATCACCGATCTCAAGGGCCAGTTAGCTGAGAGACCTATAGGAAAAACTCATCCAAGTCCATAAGAACCTGTGGATGTTATGGATCACTTCCCCAGCTCACCTATGCATGAGGGTGATGCTACCAAAAAGGGGGAGGAAGTTCTGACAGCCACAGAACCTGGGAGTTCTTCCTCAAGTATGGACATACAGGACTCACCATCCTATCTTGCAGTTGTCCATACTCAGCAACCTCCCCTAGACAGTGATCTGGAACTGCTCATTCAACAACTGTTTGAGGAGGGAGTACCAAGAGCAATGTCTGCCCCATCTGAGAACCCAATCTGGGGTTGGGGGTATGACAGTGATAGGAAAGCTCTTGTGATCTCTAGAGCTCATGGTCATCAAGAAATTCTCAACATCTCCACCCTGAGTTTCTATGAGAGTATAAATCTGGTAGATCTGGCACTTGTCAACCCAAGCAATAACAGACAAGCTGTCAGATTAGCCAATCAAATTCAAGAATAGGTGCTGGCAGAATTCAAAAGAAGAACAAATCATATAGACAGAGGCTAGCAGTTGAAGCCTTTGGTCAACTGGATGTTGAGGTAGACCCCAAGATTAGCTTCAAAGGGAAAGCCTTTACTGAAGCCCAAAGGCTGAGACTGTGAACCTTGAGACAAGATCTCCTCCAGCACCCCATACTCTCAGTGAGGCACCAGCTGGTGATGGTGCTTCACAACCTCTCTCTGGTCAGAGTTTGACTGTTAAATCAAGTAATGAAGGCCAAAGCTCTTCTCAGGCTGAGTCATCAAGACCTGCAATTGACAAAGGCAAAAGGAAGATGACTCCTGAAGATATTGTAGAGACTGTGGCTGATGAACAACCTCAGGTAGTTGATGAAGAAGAAAGATTAAAAATGATCAACTACCTAAGTGCCACAGGTCTCTATCAGGCACCTGCACTCCTTCCCTTGCCTTATGATTATATATTATTTGAATACAATAAGCAGCTGGAAGAGCAAGCCAAAAAAGAAAGGCAAGTTGCAAGGAAGAGGCAAAGGGAAGAAGTTGCAAAATCAAGAGCCATCATCCAGAAAAGTCAAAAAAAGTCTGCAGATAGGCAGAGGATGATGAGCTTCTTGAGGCTGTATGGGTTCTACGAAAGGAGGCTTGGTCCCATGTCTCTATCCATAATAGATGAGCACATAAGGGTGATCAAGCAGAAGATAAAAGAGGAGATCTTGTGGACCTTCATTTATCATCAAGTCAAGCTCAACCTGAAGTTGAGGTAAAGGTTGAACCTATAGAGACAACACCACCTGCACCTGAAGCTGCACAACAGCCAACTTCATCTTCTAACCCACAGCAGCGTTCTCCTCCCTCTCCTTCTAAAACTAGGAGAGAGGAGATCCTAACTAAGAGGGAATCCACTGAAGACCTTGGTACTGAAGACTAACCCTCTTAGTTAAAATCTTCAGGGAGGAGAAAAAGGATGCCCAGAAGAAGATCATCAACTAAGAAGAAAAAAAGAAAGGCATCCACCACCCAACCTCAGGATGAGTCAGAACATCCTGAGGAAGTGCATGAAGAGGACTCTCAACCAACTCCTATCATAGTAGAGCCTCTCTCTGTTGGAAGACAAATTCTGTCCTAGACATTTGCTGAAGATCCAGACAGATGGTATGTCACTAGAGATCAGGGAGAACAACATGTCTACTTCACAAGTGACATGCTTGAACTCCCTCTGCATGATCTCTATGATATGACAAGGTACTTCATGAGTCTAAAGAATCCAGATTTGCTGATGAAGAAAGGAATTCTAAAGATCCTCATATGGACTATCCCAGTCTGAAGAGCCTCTCTGTTTTGGTAGCATCAGCCTAGGGGGAGTTTGTAGGAACCTCTGAAGTTAAGAGGCTAATGCAACCAAAGGATACCAAAACAACCAAGTCTTCCAACATACACTTTGGAACAAGTGTAAAATCTTCCAAAGCCAAAGTTCAGAAGAAACTGTTGCGGAAGCTTTACACTTATCTTAAAAAATACTCTAAGTGTAAAGTCTTCCAAAGCCAAAGACTCAACTCTTCCGAAGGTAAAAGATGAAGTCTTCCGAAGCTCTCAAGACAAAGTCTTCTGAAGCTGCTTAAAGACAAGACTGATTTTCTTTAGAAGAGAGAGAAAGATACCTTTTCCATCAACTTTATCCTAAAGCAACTTACTGTCCGCTAGATGCTCTGGTGGTTCACCAACTATCACTAGTTGGTGAAACTTCCATACTTTATGATAAAGTAAATAAGGTCTATGTCTGTAAGTATCTGTTTTTGTTCCTTTTTGGCTTTTTGTAATAGGAAAGTCAGTGAGCTATGGCATGTCATAGTCACTAGTCAAAAAGGCAATCTGCTTTTTTTTTTACTTTAGATTGATCTTGTTATCTAGATTAGTCAAATCCAACTGTCTTTAAATGTAAGTGACGGTTGTAGGTTGAATTATAAAAGTGTCTCAGGTCCTTGTAATTTCTTTATGTTTTGTAACACTTGTAAAAGAACTTGAGATCAATATACAACATCCTTGAAAACCAATCTTGTGTTCTTGTGATGTTCTTAGTTCTGTCTCTTTAATTTACCTGTGTTTTTAGTATCATCTGTTTTAAAGTTACCAGTTCCCTATTTGAATTGTTAAGTGATCTTAAGATCCTCCTAAGTGTGTTAACTAACTGCAAGCTTAAGTACCCTTTAACGGTCCTACACAGAGCTTTGTCTAACATATAAGCATAATCTGGATGATTTGGATCTTCAAAACCAGGTGGTCGACACACATAGGTTTCTCTTTCATCTTGCCATACCAAAATGCAGTTTTCACATCATTTGATACACCTTGAAGTTCTTATATTAAGCATAAGCCAGAAAGATGCGTATAGCTTCTAGTCTTGCACAGGAGCATATACTTCTTATAATCAAGCCCTTCAACTTAATAGAATCCTGAACAACAAGTCTGGCCTTGTTGCATACTATCAAGTCTTTTTCATCCGTTTTATTTCTGAATATCCATTTTGTACTAATCAGCAACTTACGCTTTGGTAATTTACACAGATGCCACACATTGAGTTTCTTGAATTGAATCAGTTCGTCTTGCATAGCCTCAACCCAACTATTTTCTTTTAATGTCATCTCAATGTTCTTTGGTATAATTTGAGAAATGAAGAATGAGTACAGACATGTATTTATTGTGCCCGATTGACTTCGAGTGCGGACACCTTATGATAACGGACCAATGATTGCTTCAGTTGGATGATTCATATGAATTCTCAGCTGAGGAATTGTATTTTCAGAAATAACTCATCTAAAATTAGACATATGACCAACTAGTTCTTCAGCATTGTTCCCTCCTTCAGGTTGATACACAATATCTTCCTCTTGAAGAGTATCATTATCAACAGATAAATCTTCAAATGGAACTTGAATTGTATCAATCGGATCAATTTGAGTAGAAGAAGAACTTTGATCAGAAATTTATGGAGCTTGTTCAACAACTGAATCAGAATGAGATAAAACAGATTCAGAAGCAGAGTGTGGAACAGCTGTGACATTTGAAAAAGAAGGTATGTCTGAAGATTCTTCCTGTAGCTGAAGATGACATAGGCCACTTTCATCAGTAAGAATATCTTGAATTGATGATGTCAAAGGTGGATTAGCTGTAGAAATAATTGATGATTGATTAAATGTTTCAAACAATAAAACATAATCATATACCCATGAAGGTGCTGAACCTGCATCTATTTTGTTAGACTCATGCCAATCAATATCGAATGACTCAATTATTTGTTTAGTTATTTTATTGTAAACCATGTATGCAACTTTATTGGATGAATATCCAACAAAATAACATTCATCAGCTTTTTCATTAAATTTGATTTAGAATCAGATGTGTTTAAACAAATACGATAACATCCAATGTTTTGAAATATTTAAATTTGGGTTTATGTTTGAAAACATATTTCATAAGGAGTCATATTTTGTTGTTTGTGGATTAACACCGATTCTAAACATAATATGCAATGTTAACAGCTTTAGTCCAAAAGAATGATGGTAGTTTGGCTGCTGATAACATTGTTCTGGCTGCTTCAATTAAAGTTTTGTTTCGTCTTTCAGCACTCTATTTTGTTGTGGAGTTCCTGTAGAACTAAATTGTCTAGCTATCCCTTTTGAATCACAAAAGTCATTCAATGTATAATTATAAAATTCTGTTCCATTATCACTTCGAATGTACTTGATGGTTTTGTCAGTCTGATTTTCCACTAGAGTTAAGAATTTTATTAGCAAGTGAGGTGTTTCATCTTGGTTACTAAAAAGAAAACCATGTAAATTTGGAAAAATCATCAGTAATAACCAACAATATGCACGATGTCCTAAACTCAAAACGCTAACAGGACCAAACAAATCCATATGCAACAGTTGAAGAATTGAGTCATTTTGTATGAGTAACTGGTTTATCAGGAACTTTATGTTGTTTCCTTTTGAACACGATAGACAATGTTTAGTAAGTTGAATTTCTTTCAATGGAGGCCTACAATATGATTTCCTCTAACCAACTTGTTCATATTTTTAATGTTTACATGACCAAGACGATGATGCCATAAAACTTGAATCATTCTCCGAGGCTTAGACAACAAACAAGACCCAGTTAGCAAAGGAATGTGAACCATTCATGTCAAGTAATATGTGTCTTTGTCTCTCGGTGTTCTCAACAAAATCCATTCATCAAGAATTACAAAGCAGGTTTTAGAATAAACATTCTTTACCAGTAAAATGCGTTGAATATCGTTTATCACAAATTTGAGAGACACTTATTCCATTATGTTTAAGTTTCTCTACAAAATTGACATCCTCAAAGCTTAACACACCATCAGACACTGTATTTTTCTTTGTAATCTTACCACCTTTATCTCCTACAAATATAACATATCCTCCGTTGTATGGTTGTATGTTGTTTAATAGAGATATATACAATCATGTGCCTTGAACAACCATTGTCAACATGCCAAACACTATTTAGAACTTGCCTTGGTTGTTCCTGCACATATGAATGAATTCATTCATATTTAGGAACCCAAGCCATGGTTGACTTGAGCACTTTGTTTTCATCCAAATTGGATACAGACTTTAATATCTTATCTCTTAATCATTGTAAACATCCTTTTCAATAATATCAGGCTTAGATTTTGTTTCTTTCTTTCCACTTTTGAATGGCTTGATCAAGTGCTTAACCATTTTCTTTAAGTGGTCTGAATAAAGTAGAATTGCTATCATCAACATGTAAATTTCTTGTTTGATTTTTCTTTATCAAATCTGTTTTCATTTGATCATTGCATTTATCAATAAAAGAATTTGACTTATTTTAATTCCTTTTGTATTTAGCATTTAAAAAGAGTTGTTTTGTATTATTTGAAATTGAATTGTGAAATCTTTGTTTTTTTGACAATTCATGTTGATGATGACAATTTCTAGCCTTATGATTTGGCTTGCCACATACATAACAACACATTTTATGATATGTATTTGATACTTGTGAATTTTGCACAAACTGTTTATGATAACTTCCACAGTTATCATAGAATCTCGCCTTAGTATTTTTTTAGCCTTGTGATTCTTTAACAGTCTCTCTTTTCTCTCTTTCATTACGAATTGTTCTAGATGATTCCAGAAGAATTAAGGTATCTTTTCTAGCTTTTTGATTCACATCTTTAGCCGATGAGGCATGAACTGTATCTTTAACCTTTGAATCGCAGGTACTAGATGGGACTAGTGTCTTTGATACCTAATCTACAAAACATCTTGTTTCACAGAATTAGCAGTAATAGGAGACTTATTCTTAAAGGAAATTGGAATTTGTTTCTTTAAGAATATGATCTTTCTTATCAGTGTTGCCTTTTAAAACAAATCTGTTCTTGAAATCAGTTTTCAAGTCAGATACTGATGTTGTGACTCGTTTTCTTTCATTGTTCTTAAAATCTATTTTTGATTTCAATTTTTTTAGTTTGTTAGACATTTTGAACAATTATTTGTAGAATAAAAAACATATGAAAGTCCATTGATAACTGATGATAAATTACATAAATATTTTTCATCATAACTTTATTTTCCTGAAAATCTATTTCATCATCACTTTCCCATTCTTCAACAACCTTCCTGCTTCACACTTCTGCAAAAGATTATCATGATTAATTTTAATTTCAGTTTTTATGACAGGGTCACAGTCAGTGAAACATTGACTGGAGGTATTAAGTCTGACTTTGGTTGAAAACCTAATCCATAGTCTCCTCATCGGGAGTGATAATGAGGAAGGCAGACATGTATAATCATGATTAATAGGTGGTGCAGAATGTTGAAAACCAACACACCTTTTTCACCATTAATTTTCTGACTCATTTGAGACTTGATTATACCTTCAACCATGTTTGAGGACAGCTTAATTTTCAACAGTTAATTTTGCAGATAAGAGTTCACTGTTAAGTTGTTTATTTCTAAAGATAGTTCATTATTAGGTGTTGTTATATCTTTTATATTACACTTTTTATCATGAAGATTCAATTGTGATTGATAAATCGATTGTGTTTAACCTTTCTATCTTTTCTTTAAAAAATTTCTCATCAGTTTTATATTTACGAGCTTGATATTAAAGTTTTTCAATTTCTAAAATCAAGCGTCATTGTGAATTCTGTATTTTTGTACCTTTCCTATGCATGTATTTGAACAAAGATTAGAAGTAAATTATTGGTCTCTTCTTCCTTTTTCTTCTCTTAGGTATGACATTGCCATGAAGGCTTTAGTATCTTTTCTTCTGCTACTTTTGGTGTCGGAGTAATCTCAAAAGCATTGTCAATTTCCACAAGCAGATGTCGAAGTTTCCTCAATGACAAGTACAATCTTTTCAACTTGGCCGGAGCAAACTCATAGCCTTTTCTTTCACTTCTTCCAATCTTCTTCTTTTCAATGATGTTTAATTAAGCTGGAGTAATCTCAACAGCTTTTCATTAACTTCTTTCCTTCCTTCAACATTCACCTTCAATTAGCTGGAGTAATCTCAACAGCTTTTTCACTAAGCACCACATCAACTACGCATCTTCGACTTTCAACTCTTCAATTTACCTCTTCATCAAACACTCCATCATAGATCATCAGATACAAACTAGCTAGTACATTTTACCCAGTTCTTTGATAGTTTGAATTTCTGCTAACAAAGCTGTAGATAATTTATATCTAGAATATCCATCTGATCGGACCAATCGTACTCTTATCTAGAATATCATCTGATCGACCAATCGTACTCTTCATTAGTCCGAGAAACTAGGCTTTGTTATTTGATGAACTTGCTTTGTCTCCCTTTGATTCCACTTCCACAGTCACCATCTTCTCTCTATTGTCTTCTTAATTAGACCTTCCTTCAGTGCATTCTCTTGCAAAGTGACCAGGCTTATCACAGTTATAACATCTCAAATTGATTTGTCGAACCTAATCTTGCTTAAGTTGTTCAGACCAAACATCTTTCTACCGGTTCTTCTTGCAAAAATTTTTAGCACGGTATACCACATGCATCTGATACTAATATCATTCTCTTCAAATCATAAGGATTAATTGTTCAAGTCATCAACTAAGATGTTGGGTGGATTGAGTCTTCAGCAGTGAATGCTTCATAACTGTTTCATGAAATTGGTGAATAGAGCTAGATGCTCTTCAACTATTTGAATGGGTTGGCTTGTTTGGGTGGAATTTACAATAAATGCTTATTATGTGGGTTGAGTGGATTGATTTTTGGTAGATATGGGGTTGTGGGTGAGATTGAGCTGGATTGTAAAGGTTCTGATGAGAGGCTTGGAACTAAGGTAGGATGGATCTTTGATATTTGGATGAACTGTAGTGGCTGATTGTTGTTGTTGGCACAACTAGGAGTAGCTGACATAATAATTTGGATTACTAGCCTTTTTTAGCATAATGCTGATGCTTCAGCTCCCATTGTATTGATGTAGTTAGCAGCTCTCTACTTGTCATCCATTTTATAAGACTTGATGGTGAGATTAGATCACTCAGGGAGAAGGTGAAAAAATCCTTGTTTCTGTTTATGTAGTGCAATTGTTGTTCCAGCTGTAAGGTAATGAGTTTTAACAACTTCTTGTTCATAGCAATATTCTCCAAGGTACTACCAGCACTTTTCATCTTAGTACTCAATTTCACAAATCTTGATATTTGAGCCTCCAAGGTTTCACCAAGTATGTGATTAAACATATTAAACTCTTAGTCAGCATGTCCTTTTGCTTTCCCTCATATCCTTATTGCCATTATCTGCTCCTCCCATTGCATCCCCTAAATCTTTTTCCTTTTTGTAATCTTTGAACTTTTGTTGCGCAATCTCAGTTCTAAGTGCCATATTGATGGCAGCATACGCTTTTTCAACAAGTTCTATTTTCTTTATGTCGTCTCATCCCAGAGGTGTTTCGGTTTTTGCACTAAGTCTCCTTCTCATTGTTATACACCGGGATATACGGGCCTTGTTTGATTGAACACATCATCGGGGTTCAGTGTAATAAAATGATTCTTGAAATGGTAAACCCAGTCGGTATAATCTTCTTCGTTGAGAAGTCTAGAGGGTTTTTCACACCTCAAAAATCCACGTGCGGGGTTTTACCGCGAGGCATGTGAACAAACCAGGATCTTAGTCATAGTTACTCAGAACGACTCTATATGAACAAACACCCAAAGACAGAGTTTAACTTTGAGTAATGCGGAAGGAGCGTTTAATATAAAACAGAAAAACCAAAGTAAAGTAAACATAATGTAAAATGCGCAACACACGCGCCCAAAAGTAGTAACAACAAAGACTTAAATGTTTAACAATCAAACCAAATACAAAGTTTCAATCATGCTGACAACTACATGATGCTGACCCGTGCACGTGCTCCTAGACAATGTAACCTCAACCTGAGAATAGCATACTAAAAGAGTCAACACAATGGTTGGTGAGTTCAAGAGTTTGCGTTAATCATAAATCATAATAATTGCAAAATATAAGAGGTGCATTGAAATAGATAGCTAATTATATTCACAAGTAATAATCATAGTGATTTCATGATGGAAGCGGACTGGGTTTCGTTTGTTGCCTCCCGTCCTGGACTTACCAGGTCGTGACGATGTTTGTATTAGGACAAAATTGCACCTGTTTGACCTCGAGTCGCACAGAGGGGGCTCGTCAAACCCAGTAGTACTACCCAAGTTTTGCCGCTAATTAACATTATTAATAATGAAAGTGTGAGGACTTTCATGGTATTCAGCACTATATCATACTATACAACCAAAACTCATATAATTAAAGCGTTTGTAAAACCAGTATGCTATCTCCCCCAAAAGAGAGTATGAAAAAGAGTGGGGTATGAACTCACCTGGTGTGCACAAGAAAGAACTTAAAAGCTTTAACTTGAAAGAGAGGATAGACAACCTTCAGAGGTTACCTAGAACACGCAAGTACTTAAAAGCTTAACTTGAAAGAGAGGATAGACAACCTTCAGAGGTTACCTAGAACACGCAAGTACATGAGTACGTGTACACAAAACTAGGGCTGCAAACGAACCGAACGAACACAAACAAGGCCTTGTTCGTGTTCGTTCATTAAGAAATAAACATGTTCATGAACTGTTCACGAACACTTACCGAATGAGTTTTCTTGTTCGTGTTCATTCATTAAGGAAATGAACATGTTCATGAACTGTTCACGAACACTTACCGAACGCAATCGCACACAAACAAAATCAACAAAAACAAACAAATTTTCATGAACATGACGAACACAAAGAAGTCCATGAACCACAAACGAATACAATGATCACATATTTATTTTAGAAATAAAATCAACATATTCAACACAAAATTTACAAAAAATAAATAAACATGTAACATAAATATCTAAAAACACTTGACATACTTGTCATAAAAATAACTAACACAAAAATTCAGAACATAATCGAACATATTAGAACATAAACGAATACATTATCGAACGTTCACGAACGGACATTAACGAACATAAACGAATACATTATCGAACGTTCACGAACATAAACAAACGAATACGGCTTGTGTTCGTGTTCGTTCGTTTAACTAAACGAACGAAATTTTCTTGTTCGTGTTCGTTCATTTACTAAACGAACGAACATAAACGAACTTCCCGTCGAATAGTTCACAAACTGTTCGCTGAACGTTCAGTACGTTTGCAGCCCTACACAAAACCATTATGAAACCCTAAGTGCTCTATAAGCACCCAGTTGACCCTTTGACCCGTTGGTGACATCATAGGTGAAATTACATTCAATCAACATGATAGTTCATCATACAAGTTTATCATACAAGTTGTTCACGTATGCACCTCATTAGCCACATGTGCTATCTAGATCATCATCAACCAGATTTCATACAAGTCATGCGAATCTCAAGTAATCATCATGCTCAACATAGTTATACCATCACTAGTGCATCATACCAAAATCAAATCATGCACAACATGCCATGTAAAGCCACTCACGACTTCACACCCTAAATTCGCCAATCCTACTAGTAGGGGTCTGAGATTCGCACGTGTGTATGACAATCATCATCCACTAATCAATAGAATCATGCCAACCAGAACATTCAACAGTGATCTATTACAACCCCAAACCATAGTCCTATCCCCATATGATCCATCACCATATATACCACCAAGAGGTCAAATCCCAATAACCAAACAAGTATTCATACAACTAAACAATCCATTCCACCATATTAGAAATCATCCATGAACATGCTAGCATGATCCTAATGTCATAAAACATGCTCAATCATCATATCCAAGATTTTATGCAAATAATTTCCTTTTGTGAAAGTGCATCCCAAAATCTATTCTTTCATGAATTACAACACATAATCATCAATAACATACCCTATCTAGCTCATAGAGATCATAAGCATTCATCAACACTTGAAAACCATCCAACCACAACTCTTCATACATAAAAGTTTCCCACTTTTGGCAATGTATGAACTACATTATCAATTCTTGGATTCCTAGCACAATCATCATCATTCTAACATCCATACAACATCATAAACACGCTAGTAACATCAATTCATCATCAAAACACCATTTCATGCAATTAAAGTTACTATTATTAGTAACATATGAACAACGCATCAAATCGCAACTTTCTTGCACAATCCACGTAAACTATCATATATGCAATCTAACTTACATCACATAATCATCAATAACCCAAAATCGACATCCATTCATCAAATTCCAACTACGACTCTCGGCCATACCAAAATACATGAAAACCCATAAAAATCTAACCTTTAAACGTGTAATGGACAAGATTCGATGCTTCTAACGTGTTCTATTGCTTGTAACCGATCAAAACCGACCTCTAATGGCTTGTTCTAGCTGAATTTCGAAGTGTGTGTGCGTCTAGAGGTTGGTCGCGGCCGATGGGGTGTTTTAGGGTTTGAGTTTTCCTTTTAGTTAGTTTAATTTAACATATTTACCATTTAAACCTTGTAATTTGTATTTTATAAAAAAACTAGGCTTTTAAATAATTTTTAATAAGGTTCTGAACTAAATTAATAGCATAAACTAATAATAATAATTATATGTATTATCTTTACTAGTTACAAAATACACGAATAATATAACACGTTTCCACGTTATCGCGATAAAATTTACATTAATATTTAAATCGCGTAAGCACATAAGTACAACTTAATAATCACATCACCAGCTAAATTATTATCTGTTTAACATTATTAATTATTATTAAGTCACCAACGTTCAATGACACTAGTGTGTGCTCACGACACGTGTATGCAAGACTTAACGGAACTAACGGAGTTTGGTAACGGAAAATTACCGGATGTCACATTATCCCCATGTTGAAAGAATTTCCCGTCCTGAAAATTGTGTTACATGGTATGTGTTCCATCACTGGTCTACTGCATTGGCACAAAGTAATCGAGTGAGTTTCGGGTGAGTTGTCACATCATCCCCATTGAAAGAATTTTGTCCTGAAATTTAATCAATACCTTCGCCCGCTGGCATCGTCTTTTTGAATAGCTGAGGATACTTAAGCTTCATCTGGTCCTCACGTTCCCACGTGAATTCCGGTCCACGTCTCGAGTTCCCCGTGCTTAAGTGTCTTTACCTCACGATCCTCACCTCCACTGGTTCCTCAATGAAGCGTATTTGTTCATCTACTTGGACTTCCTCAAGCGGTACGATCATCGTTTCATCCGTTAAACACTTCTTTAGATTTGAAACATGGAATACGTCATGGATTCCACTCAATGAATCAGGTAGGGCTAGTCGATAGGCCACTGGACCTATTCTTTCCAATATCTCAATGGTCCAACGTATCTCGGATTTAGCTTTCCTCTTTACCAAACCGAATCACGCCTTTCCATGGTGAGACTTTCAATAAGACTTTGTCACCAACCTGGAACTCTAGAGGTTTCCGTCACTTATCAGCATAACTTTTCTGTCTGTCGCGCGCTACAACCATACTGTTCCTATTGTGTATACTCTTCCCAGTGGTCTCGTGTACCAACTCAGGACCCGTTAGCTGGCTATCACCAATTTCAGCCTAACAAACTGTGATCTACATTTTCTCCCATACAAAGCTTCAAAAGGTGCTGCCTTTATGCTAGTGTGATAACTGTTATTGTAAGAAAGTTCCACCAATGGTAAGTGAACTTCCTAGTTATTCCCGAAGTCAATCACACAAGCACGTAGCATGTCCTCCAACGTCTGTATAGTATGCTCACTTTTACCATCGGTTTGCGGGTGATAAGCAGTACTCATGTCTAACCGCATACCCAAGGATTTCTGCAATGACTGCGAGAAGTGCGATGTAAAACGAGCATCGCGGTCGGAAATGATTGAAACCGGTACACGATGTCTTGAAACTATCTCCTTCAAATAAAGTCGGGTTAATTTCTCCATTTTGTCTGTTTCCCTTATTGCCAAGAAATGAGCAGATTTCGTTAATCGGTCCATAATAACCCATATCGTGTCACAACCAGTAGGAGTCCGAGGTAGCTTGGTAATGCAATCCATTAAAATCTGTTCCCACTTCCATATAGGGATCTCAGGTTGTTGTAATAGACCAGATGGTTTCTGATACTCCACTTTTACCTTTGAGCAGGTCAGACACTTGCTCACATATGTAGCTACATCCACCTTCATGTTAGACCACCAGTAGTGCACCTTCAGATCATGATACATCTTATCGGATCCAGGATGTATAGAGTAGTTAGACTTGTGTGCCTCACTCATAACCAAGTCTCTCAGGTTTCCATGCAGAGGTATCCAAAGTCTGTCCATGAAGTAATGAATTCCATCCGCCTTTACTTCCAATTGTTTTTCCATTCCCCTTAACGATTCTGACCCAATGTTTTCTACTGTTAAAGCTTCTATCTGAGCCTCTCGGATTTGTTCAGGTAACTGTGTGCTAATGGTAAGTTGCAAAGCTTGCACACGTCGAGGCTTAGCAGTTTCTTTCCTACTTAGTGCGTCAGCGACTACATTTGCTTTCCCCGGATGGTATCTGATGGCACAATCATAGTCGTTCAGTAGCTCTACCCAACATCTTTGCCTCATGTTCAATTCCTTTTGCTCAAAGATGTGCTGAAGACTCTTGTGATCGGTGTAAATAGTGCATTTGGTACCGTACAAGTAGTGTCTCCAGATCTTTAAGGTAAAAACTACCGCACCCAGCTCCAAGTCATGGGTGGTATAGTTCTTCTCATGAACCTTTAGTTATCTAGAGGCGTAAGCTATCACCTTATCCCCTGCATCAATACACACCCAAGTCCTTGAATGAAATCGTCATAATAGACTACGAAATCATCACTCCCTTCCAGTAACGCTAATATCGGTGCGCTACACAGTTTTGTTTCAGCAACTGGAAGGCAGATTCCTGACTCTCGCCCCATTTGTATGTTGTTCCCTTATGAGTCAAGGCTGTGAGGGGTTGAGCAATCTTAGAAAATCCTTCGATGAACCGTCGATAGTATCCTGCCAGTCCAAGAAACTGTCGTATCTCACTTGGCGTCTTAGGAACCGACCAATTCTTTATCGCTTCAATTTTTTCCGGATCAACATGTATTCCTTTCTTGTTAACAATATGACCTAAGAATTGCACTTCGCGTATCCAGAAATCACACTTAGAAAATTTGGCGTACAATGTTCTTTCTAAGTAATTCCAAGATTACCCGTAGGTGCTCCCCATGCTCTTCCTCAGTCCTTGAGTAGATCAATATGTCATCGATAAAGATAATAACAAACTGATCAAGATAGGGTTTACGCACGCGATTCATGATGTCCATGAATACCGCTGGTGCATTCGTTAACCCGAATGGCATGACCAAGAACTCGTAATGACCGTAACGTGTACGAAAGGCAGCCTTTGAGATGTCCTCCTCTCGAACACTTAGCTGATGATACCCAGACCTCAGGTCAATCTTAGAATAATAGCTTGATCCTTGCAGTTGATCAAACAAATCATCTATACGAGGTAAGGGATATCTATTCTTGATCATGACTTTGTTTAGTTCCCTATAGTCAATGCACATTCGAAATATACCATCCTTCTTCTTGACAAATAGAACTGGCGCTCCCCAGGGCGACGAGCTAGGTCGGATAAATCCTTTATCCAACAGCTCTTGGAGTCGAGCAGATAATTCCTGTAGTTCGTTTTTGGAGCTAACCGGTAAGGTGCTCTAGCAATCAGGGCTGCTCCTGGAGTCAAATCAATTTGGAATTCGACTTGACGATGAGGTGGTAGTCCGGGCAGGTCGTCCGGAAACACCTCGAGAAACTCACAAACAACGGGAATATCCTCTATCTTCTTTTCCTCTGGATGTTTGTCAGTGACAAGTGCCAATATGGCTAGACGACCTTTCCATAGCAACTTCTGTGCTTTCATGAATGAAATGATGCCCATCACTGCACCACTCCTATCACCTTGGACCAAGAGAATTTCTTCACCGTTATGAATCTGTATAACCTTCTCGTGACATATGACTTCCGCTTGCTTGTCAGAAAGCCAATCCATGCCGACTACTACATCCAAGCTCCCAAGTGTGATAGGCATGAGATCTATGTCGAAGGTATGACCAGCAAGTTCTATCTTCCAGCCTCTAAGGATACATGTCACGTGAATCTGTTTACCGTCTGCTAACTCTACGGTGCACTTAGATTCTAATGTTGAAGGCATATCACTTAAAAGACTACTAAATTTAGTGGAAATAAAGATTCTATCAGCTCCAGTATCAAATAATACAGTAGAAAAAACAACCATTAACCGAAAATTTACCAGTTACAGTTGTAGGGTTGTTTAGAGCCTCACCTGAGCCAATGACGAAGGCTCTTCTTTGGCTCCATTGTTATTTCCACCATTGTCGTTGCCATTTCCGGTGTTGTTATTGTTCCCGTTATTGTTGTTGTTGCCATTGTTGTTCCCGCCATTTCCATTCCTCCTAAGCTGTGGACAATTGCGTCTGTAATGGCCTTCTTTTCCACACTCGAAACAACCTTTTGGAGTTTCTTGAGATTGCTGAGGCTTCTTCATCAATTCACCCCGACAGTCTTTCGTTGCATGCCTAACTTTACTGCAGCGTTGGCATCGGAAGTTGTCACACCTGCCGGTGTGATGGTAATTGCATCGGTTGCATTTGGGGCTTTTCCCCACATAACCTCCTTGTCCCTATGATGCCGAGGATGACTGATTAAAGTTTCGATTATTCGAACCTCCATTGTTGCTGTTGAGGTTGGTACTGCTGAACATACTGCTGCTGCTGTTGTGGCTGGTTGCTGGAGGATGAGCCTTTGCTACCAGTGTTCTCCCACTTTTGTTTGTTGTCGGGCATGCTAGCTACCGCACCTCGCTTGGGTAACCTTCCTTGTTCTACCGCCTGATCAGTTAGCTTGTGGGCTAACCGGATAGCTTGTTGTATAGTAGTAAGATTGGAAGCAGTTACCATACTCTGAATCTCGGGCACCAGTCCACGTATATAGCACTCGACTCTCTTATGCATCTCGTTAACCATTCCCGGGCATAGTGTGGCCAACTCATGAGTCCGGGTTGTGTAGGCTTCAATCTCGAAGCCTTGCATTTTGAGTTGCCAAAATTCTATCTCCAGCTTCTGCACCTCGTTTCAGGGGCAGTACTCCTCGATCATAATCTCCTTGAATTCCTCCCAGGGTAGATCATTAGCCGTGGCTTGACCCAGCATTTGCACCTGGCATTCCACCAGGAGAGGGTTGCGCCTTCAAGTGTTCCAGTCGCGAATTTCACTTGATCAGCCGGTGGACAGTTACACTTCGTGAAGACGAATTCAGTCTTCTCGAACCACCGTATGAGTCCCACAGCTCCTTCAGTCCTGCTGTAGGTGTGTGGCTTACAATCCATAAAGGATTTGTAGGTACAGGGTGGGAGTCCTGTTTCGACAAACCAAACATTAATTAGGTAGTCCAGACAAGTTGCTAAGATATTGATTAGACCACTTGTACCACTTACCTGCTGGCTATCCAGTCTGTGCAGCAGCCACTGCCGCCTAAACATGTTCATTGATTAAAGTAGCCAACTCTGTAGGTGTCATGTTTATGGCACCGGCACCACGACCTCCGGCACCACGTCCATGACCTCGTCCACGCCCACGTCCTCGTCCGTCCATATTTCACTTTACATTCACAAATACAATAATGAGAAACATCCAACATATTAATCTCATTGAGGTACAGTAAATAATAAGAAATAAGGAATTCATCACAACCATAACATTTATAACAAAAAATAACCAAAGGTTAATAAATTGTAAATGAGTCACAAAGTATTCCATCAATGTCAAAATTTAAGTTTTTCAATAGGGTGGGAAACAACCCTTCCCACATAGGTTTGAAAGAAAAGAAACACTATATAGTCTAAGTCATTTAATGATGAACTCAGTCTAACACATCCGATCCGTCACTGTCTTCTTCCATTTCTTCCGGTTCTTCCTCCTCTGGGGCTTCCTTAGGGTCCTCTTCTTCAGGGTCTTTTGCAGTTGCAGGGGCTTCAGCAACCTGAAGCTCTACCAGTTATGCCTCTAAAGCAGCAATCCTGTCATTAGCCATCATATCCCGCTGCTCTTGTGCATTCACACTCCCAGTAAGCACTGCCACAACCGTCTGTCATAGCATAACACCTATTAAGGGCTTTTGCAAGTCGCTCCTCGAGCGTATCCACTTGCAATCGTAGTTGTCGCACCTCGTGTCTTAGGACAGAATTCTCACCTGTGAGTCCCCGACACACTGCCGCTCGATGTCCAGCATGGCTACTAGGGCTGTAAATGCCTGCTCTAGAGGAATGTCCAGGGTAGGAAGTGTAGGTAGTGCAAAGGCGGTCGATGACCTAGTCCTAGGTCGAGTAGGAGCTACTGGTGGTACATGCTCTCTATAAGCCATACGGTTTATGTAGGTGGGGTAGAAATCCCAGTTCGCGGAGGATCGAGCTCAGGCGGTATAAAGGCTGATTCCAGTCATCTCGCCAGAGGATAAGGATGTCTGGGCCAGTTAAACCCCCTTTCAGGTACGGGAGAAGTAGGAGGTGACTCAGATTGTGCCGGTCTCTTGCCCAAATCACGGGATGACGATGCCATGCTGCGAAGTACGTGTTGCGTATGCCAATGAGTATACAGTAAGGAAGTAAGTGACGAGTAACTAACAATCAGTGTGGTCTCTTGCCCAAATCGCGTAAGCACATAAGTACAACTTAATAATCATATCACCAACTAAATTATTATCTGTTTAACATTATTAATTATTATTAAGTCACCCAACGTTCAACGACAACTAGTGTGTGCTCACGACATGTGTATGCAAGACTTAACGGAACTACGGAGTTTGGTAATGAAAAATTACCGGATGTCACAAAAGGTTAGCCATCTTGAAGATCAGAAATCACACTTATCAAACTTTTCAAAAATTCATCAAACTTGAAGTTTCCGCGCGAATAGCAGAGTTCTCGCGCAAACAATCACCAACTTTTCACGCGGATACTTTTGTAACAGACTTTTGTTAAAAGATCAACTTCTAGTGCGAAAGGAATCTTCTGTAACAAACTTTCCGACAAACTTTTGCGAAAAACAGACTTCTCGCGCGAACAGACACTTTTCGCGTGCGATTAGCTAGTTTCTCCTGAATCATTTTCATTCCGATTTCGATGATTCCAACTTTAACTTTTCACCAATTTTTTTTTAAAATTGATTAATTAAGCCTTGAATTAGTGATTTAGGTTCAAATTTTGATCCTAAGTGTCTCTAATTGATTAAATTAACTTGTTTAATCAAATGAACTTCACCGAATCTTCAATCAGCAACATAACAGCCTTCAACATCTTCAAAACTGATCAAAACAGTAGAAATCAAATAAATATTCAACAAAATCCAATTGGAGCTCAGGAACACTTCAAAAACACTCTACAATCTTCAAATCAATTGATCTAGAGCATACCAAGCTCTGATACCAATTGTAAGATCAGTACAATACAAATAAGATCGATCTCGTGACGAGAATGCGGAATTTTAACATTACGAATAGGATTGAAATGTAAATGAAGAACAGGAATGTAAATAAATTCTCTCTGACTTTTTAAGTATTACAAATGAGTATGAAATCAGGAAACTACAAAAGCTCTCTAAATTAGATCACAAAACATCTATTTATACTAAACTAAGAAGTTCTCACACAGTTCTCGCCCGACTTCCTAGTTCTCGGGCTAGATATAGTTTTTCGCGCGGCAACTTCTGGTTCTCGCATGACTTGATCTTATAATCTTGATTTGATTTTCCAAGCCTCTAGGTTTAATACCTACAGAGTCTATTCCAGAGCCGTATATGGTGGCTAAACCATCCCAAAGGGCTTTTGTAGTTGGATATTGTGAAACATTGTTCACCAAATTTGATTCAAGATTTTGGATAATCCAAGTGAAGACACACTGATCATCTGTTCCCGCCGAGTATAAATCTTGTCAGTTTTAGAAGAAGGCATGGATTCCCAATAATGTGAGAACCTCTCCCCCCTTCCCCCAATTGCTTTCTTCATAATGGTTGCCCATAGGGCATAGTTGTCACCACCGAGTTTATCCCTAGAGATAAATTCTCAGGGTTAGCTATTGGTTGTTATGTTCTGAGACCATTTCTCAGAAGTGCAGCGATTTGCATTGTTAATTCCTCGGGGATTTGGTTAACAATGGCTTCATTATTAGGCATCTTTGTTGAAGATGATCAGAATTCCCAGGATTAAACGCGCTCTGATACCGTAATCAACCTGTAATCAAAGAATTTTATATTATATATTGAAAAGGGTACTTACAAAGGAACAATAACAAACATTATATAAGACTCATAGGAACCTAAACACAGAAACAATATAAATTGATTGACAGAGAGGAGATTATGGCCGGTGTGTGAACACCCAATTATGGGTCGATATTTGACCCAATTATTACTCCATGATTTGTGTTTTCCATTTTAGTTGATATTCTAACAGTTACAAAAGGCAATCTAAACTTCATTTAAGCCATACCAAGTCGATTACTGACCATTATTAAACATGAACAATCAAAAATAAACATAATAGCCTAATCAGGTTAGACTTGTTTGAAGATTGATTCGACATTATGATGAGAAACCCTAGACAAGAACATGAATTAGATTAGCAAAAAAGACAACGAGACGGGTAAATCTGCTACATATAAATTTTACATATCAAGAAAGACATATACCGACCACAAGACTAAGAAAATGATCGATGAAGGAGATGACGATGATCTATCTTCAAAGATAAGAAGATGAAGATGATCTCATTAACCACAAAAGAAAACATGTGTCTGTATTGTTCTCCTGTCTTCTTTTTATAGATACATCAACAACTTAGGGCAACCAAAAACTAAGCTAAATGATGAGCCAATACTCCACTAAGCTTTATCAATCCAACTACGTCTTTAGCCCAAAGAATCAATCCAACCCAATGACATATTAACATACATTAAAAACTTATCACATATTAAAAATAATGCGATTATAATACAATATTTGTGTTATTGTATTGAATTAGCCATGTGTTTCAACAATTGTAAAATCAAATAGCCATTAGATGGTGTGAAGTCACAAGCTCCGCCATTGTGAATCCACTCACGACCAACCTTCTCACATGCTTATCTGTGGGACGTTGTTCTTACCATGACAGGAAATCATGGCACCCTGTAAGAACCTAGTCTTTATGGATTACAATTTCAAGTGAAAAGCAAAAACTTAATTCATCCGAGAAGTCCAAGGAAGTGAGAACTCCAAGATGATTGATGGAGAACTTGTCACGCGAGAACTTGGAGTTGTCGCGCAAGAACTTGATGTTCTCGCATGAGAACATCTAGACAGTATATATAGATGTTTTTCCATTGTATTTCATAATGTGTGTTCTTTTGTAAAAGTGCTCTAAGGGTGAGAGAGCAGAGAGTTGTGTGATAGGCCCCCCAAGGGAGCTCACCTCGGGTGGATCGAGCTTAAACGATGTATACTCCTTTGGTATTGTAATATTTGATTAATAATATTTGATTGAGTTTGTTTAATGTTTGTTGATATCACACATGCACACATCCGTCTTAATTTGATTATCAAGTGCAACAATATGTGGAATCGATCGTGAACAGGATTTTACATTTGGTATCAGAGCAAGGTGTTGCTCTTGATACATGAGTTTCACTCCGCAATCATCCGTATTAAGATGTTAAACATGAAGATTGAAGACCTGAATGTTGTGGTCGGTTATGACTCGATTTCGAAGGTAAAATTGACTAAATCGAAGGCGAACACATGAAATCAACTTTGTTACTTGCTAAAATGATGATCTGCATCAATATGCTCAGTATATTCAAGTTATGATTATAAAAATTGAATAATTGAAATCGCAGCAGTGAATCAAACAAAAAAAGTCGATTTTTACGAAGTTTTCGCATGAATAACCGCTTTTTGTGAAAACTTGGGCAATTTTTGCATCGGTAGCCGCTTCTTGCGATAACTTGGAGTTGTCGCACGAGAACATTAAGTTCCGTGCGAGAACATCTACCTAGTTCATATGCGAAAACTTCATCAAGCAAAACTTCAACATTCACTCGAAAACTTTTACTATCAACTTGATTTTTGCAAAAACTTTGCAAAAAATGCAAGAACGTTGTCTAGATGCGAAACTGATAGTTTGTGAAGGTTTACAACAAGGTTTTCAGCCCAAATCTAGAGGATGCCGGATGATTTGATGTTGTGTACTTAAACATGGGTTTTGTGATGTTTGAACAAGTTCAAGATTCTATATTTATAACATTTGATTCGGGTCGTTCGTGAACTGAAACTTGTAATGTGGGCTTTTATCTTATCTTACTGATGGGAACAATAATCGAACGGGTTATTAAGTGAAGAATCAAGATTGTTTGGTATTCTACTCTGAAATATGGGCTTATTACATCTTACATAGGGGGAATACTTTAAATGATCTAGTTCGTCGTCACAGAATCTTGTCATCGGATTGAAGAATTGGGTTCTTCGGAATCCAAAATGGAAGTTGGACCTCTCTGTCATATGCCTAATACATCTTAAGTTGTAAGTAATCATGATTGATTCAGACGTGATATCCTTTATGAAGCTATACATTAGAAGAGGTTACAGCTGAGGGGGAAGACTAAAGTGAAAGATACCCAAGGATCAGATAATTTATGAAGATGAGTGACTGAAGTCAAACATAACTTGATATCATAATCCGTAGAGGGAAATTGTAAGAACTAGTCTTTATGGATTACAATATCAAGTGAAAAGCAAAACTCAATTCATGCGAGAAGTACAGGAAGCGAGAACTCCAAGATGATTGATGAAGAACTTGTCGCGCGAGAACTTGGAGTTGCCGCGCGAGAACTTGATGTTCTCGCTCGAGAACATCTAGACAGTAATAAAGATGTTTTTCCTTTGTATTTCATATATGTGTTCATATTGTAAAGTGCTCTGAGGGTGAGAGAGCAGAGAGTTGTGTGATAAGCCGCCCGAGGGGAGCTCCTTCGGGTGGATCGAGCTTAAACGATGTATACTCCTTTGGTATTGTAATCATTTGATTAATAATATTTGATTGAGTTTGTTTAATGTTCATTGATATCACACACGACATACATCCGTCTTACTTGATTATCAAGTGCAACATATGTTAAAGTCGATCGTAAACAGGACTTTACACGCCCCCTATCACGGCCATTATAAATGGTCCAAAGCATGAAACACCTGTAACTCTAGATTTACAACGAAAAAGAGGAATATGCTACACCTATATTGGGTTTAGAA
Source organism: Flaveria sonorensis (assembly GCA_025506505.1). NCBI lineage: Eukaryota > Viridiplantae > Streptophyta > Magnoliopsida > Asterales > Asteraceae > Flaveria > Flaveria sonorensis. The sequence continues at coordinate 45,519,950 of CM046426.1, read as the reverse complement.
ACGTCTAAATGAAAAAAACCAATTTTTGCATTTCAATTTAGCATGTTGAACGGTATTTTATATATATTCTTGTACGCTTTCTACCAGGTATAAGTACTAAATAATTAACAAAATACTCCATGATCCAATTGTTTACTACTAGAGTATTTAGCAATTGCGTTTTGGCAGGAGTGTTGATGGAATAGAAATTTGTAATGCTAGGTTACGATCATTTATGCATTAGTATTAAGTGGTTTCTAATAGAATAAAACATAGATAAAAATATGTACAACATTTACATCAAAAGGTAGATAAGAAATAAGCATTTGTATCGGCATATTCCGTATTAAAAAAATGTTAAACGCAAAAAATATAATGTTTTGAAAAAAGTCACATTAAGACATTCATTAATATAAGTATGTTATAATGAAACTCAAAGTTTTATAAAACATCATATTTAAAAGTTGTAAGATAAAAAGAACGGAAAAGAGAATCAGAACTTTTAAACGATACTAGTGGCTTCTATATTTGTGCTTCGTTAATTTGAATATTATCATGCCACATCTCAGTTTTGAAAAACAAAATTAAAGAGAACATAGACAAAGTTATGCATGACACAATCGTACATCTAGAATTTAATAAAACATCATATCTAGAAGTTACAAAGAAAATAAGTTTCAATGTAAGAACCGTCATAGTTAAAATTTATTTGTTTATTATCTAATTTTAAAGGTCGATGTTATGATGGTATGCCTAATCTATACTACATAATAAAAAAAGGTTTGGGAGCGTTATGTGTTATTTTTCTAAACCTTCTCATTTATTTATTTCCTTCATAAGGTAATATAATCATTTGAGTATTACATAATTTTATCTCTCTCTTATAAAATTACATTCTCTCACCCACATCTCTCTCTTTCTCTTATTTGGATTTTCTAGAATTAAAACTATTTTAAAGAAAAAGATTTTTAAAGAAATTAAAAAACCAATCTTTTATCAAAAACAATACTTTTATAAATATGAAATTTTCTAAATCATTGAACTTTTTAAAACAATATGTTAAACCATTCTTTATATTGTTGTATAAAATTAAGATAAAAAACAATAAAAATAAATAAACATGATTTATATATTAAAATATTTTTCAATAACATTTTTAAAGATGAATGTTTATTAAAAATTATTTTTTATGATGAGAAAGTTTAATTAAAAGAAATATTATTGTTTTTTATCACATGAACCATTTAGCTATACGTAATTTGACTCACATCTTATTTTAAAATATTTTTTAATTCTTAACTTTCACTAGTAACAATTAATATTTTCTTTATAAATCATATAATACATATGTTTATAGGCTAGTTGTGTTTGCACGAGGCATGAGGGTTAAAAAGGTGTACATTTTTTTTTCTTATCTTATTTCAAAAGCCGGAAGTTGAGATCGGAAGTGCTAGAATTCATTGAATAATAATTTCCTTACATCCTCTGTTTGCAAATCGTACTATAGTAAAGAAGCACATTTGAAGAAAACTTGATTTATATGTGTTTATAACTTTTATGACCGTTTTATATGACATATTTAACTGTCTATTTTTGTAAGGATCAATACAATACAAAGATCAATCTCGTAATGAAAATAAATACGGAATGTTAACATTACGGATAAGATTGAATATCAAACACAAGATGTAAATAACTTCGATTGTATTGCTTTTTGATTTTGGACAAATTACAGTAAGTGTGAAAATCAGAAATGAGACAAAAGCTTACAAATTACATTACAAAACTTCTATATATACTAAACTAGAAGTTCTCGCTCGACTTGATGCTTTCGCGTGAGAAGCAAGTTTTCGCGTGGCAACTTGGACTTGTCGCATGACTTAATCTTCTTTATCTTGATTTGATTTCCCGAGCCTTTAGGTTCAACCCTTGCAATCTCTCCCTAGGCTCGGTAAATCAATGCGATCAGAAGTCCACATCATCAACTTATAAATGCCCCATAAGCGTACATCTTGTTGTCCAGGGCCTTCGTAATCAACCAACCAAACTGTGCTGTTAAAAAGTGAACATATTCATCAGCTGCAATTGGACATGCCTACAACCTCATCAAATTGTCTAGTCTAAACTTAAGCAGATCAACAGGGTCGATGATACGGTAGTCTTCTACACATGTATTACACATGACCCGTCTCCTTCTCACAACTCCACCACATAAGCTTAGACAGCTATTAACTGGCACTGGAGCGTGTATAGGGATCTTCCGACATATCTAGAATGCTTATAAACGCTTATCTTCATTGGTTTGTTAGTATTTAGGTATATCCGGTCTCATATTCCATGACCTTAGATTTTGCAGTTTTAAAGTCTTTGAAGTTGGTTTTACTATGTCTCCGGATCATATTCCTGATCCAGTTCCCCTTTCCATATTTACTTGGGTTGATGAATCGAACACGACCCATTGCATACAAATCTGAAGCCCTGAGTGTATGAAAGTCATGTTCATCCTGAAAATACTCTATGGCTCCTGCTTTTCTTTTAATCACATATAGCTTCTTCTCAGCATCATACTCCCAACTAAGAATTGGTTCTGAGTTTTCGTACCTTGTGAAAGGTTTGGAATGTCTCAGTGTGTGTATATAAGCTGGCGGTGAGGAGCCTCAACAGTAATATTTCCAACCTGACGTACAGCACTTTGACCACTTTGATCTGCTATCTTGTCAGTTGGTTCACTTATACTGACTCTCCAACTATCTCTTCTTCTTCAATCAAAATATCAGAAAATAAGTCCTTAAGACTATTCTAAATACATCTGTGTAGTCTACTATCTCCTCTAAGTCATCAATGAACCAAATCTTCATCTTCTTCCTTATCAATCAATCTTTGCTGGAAAGAGTAAAACTCTTTCTCATATGCTGCTCTCAGTAGCAGATCTAAAGGAGTGTAACAACTATATCATCTGGACTTGATCCAGAGACATTTTCAGTGCTGATGATCCAGCAGTACCAGTAGCTGCACCCATATCTCCTCCTTGATCATCATTATCATCCTTCTTATCATCACACCCTCATCATTATCTCCTTCATCACCATCATCACCATCATCATCCTCATCAGTAGAATCATAATCAATCAAGTCTAAAGCATCATCATCATTTACTGGTTTGGAATAGGAACATCTGTTCAGGCTCTACAAACACCTCTCCAGTGTAAACCATAGGTTGATCCTCAGTAGCCGGAATAGGAATATCTAATGATGCTCTTGATCACATTAGCAACCTTTTGTATCAACAGGATCCACCCATGCTCTGTAGCATCAGTAATAGGATCATCAACAGGTTCAGGACCCAGATACTGTCCACTAGATTCTCCAACTTCCATGGTCCGTTGTGGTGTAAACTAAAAGGACACACACGAAGTGAGATCTCTCAAGTTCTGTTCTAGATCTGAACATAGCTAAAAATGAACGTTTGCTAATGTTCAAGACCCTGATCTTCTCATCCTTTTCAAATAGCTTCCTCTACATCATCAATGATCTGAGTCTTTTCAACATCTCCCTCTCCAATGTATTAACTCTTTCCTCCAGTGTAACTGATGTAGTGAACTAGTAGAAGTACTAGCACCTTGTGTGGCGTAGGAAGGGTGCTAAGAAAATCTTCCATTCCTATTGTCTCTTCAAACCCTTGATCTCTTAGTGGAGTACTCAACACATCCTCAGTAGCGGGCATAGTAGATGGTGTTTCTAAAGTTGCAACCTCTATGGCAGGAGTCTCAGAGGTAGGTCTTCTTCCTCAGTCGACACAATGGTCATAGGAGTCCGACGCTTTTCTCTTCTCAATACTCCTCATCCTCTACCCCTTCTACGTGGAATATCATCGGCTCTTCTTGCCATCCTCTTCTTCCTACCTTTACTAACAACATATCTTCTGGAACAAAATCTGCCTCACGTTCCTTAGTAGTGCGTTTTGCAGGTGTTTCATGCACTTTAGGATGTTCTTGCAGCACATAAGGCACATTCCTAATGGTCACTATCGTCTCACTATCACTCCCAGTGAACCAAGAGTCAATCTTTGTATCTATATCAGACCTTCTAGCACCCTGAGAACTTTTCAGGTGCTTCTTGAGCAGATGTGTATATGTACCAGCTGTATCATCTCTATGAACATGGTGATCTCTGTCTCATGTACTCGTGCCTCTGCTTGAAATCTTCAACAAACCTCCCAAGCTTAGCAAAATGGGATTCATTCCAAGCATTCCCTCTTGTTCCTATCAAATAAGTGAATATCCTTCTTGTTCCATATTTCACTTTACATTCATAAATACAATAATGAGTAACATCCAACATATTTATCTCATTGAAGTACAGTAAATAATAAGAAATAATGATTTTTCATAACCACAACTTTATAACCAAAGACAAATAAATTGTAGATTATTCCCAAATATTCCATCAATGTCAGAATTTTAGTTTTTCAGTTGGCGGAAAACAACCTTCCCACATAGCTTTCAAAAGAAAGAAACACTATATAGTCCAAGTCATATAAATGTAGAATCATCTAGCACGTCAGATCCATCACTATCCTCTTCCATCTCGTCTGGCTCTTCTTCCTCCGGGGCTTCCTCCGGTTCTTCTTTAGGTTCCTCTTCTGGGTCTTTTTCAATAGGATCACTATGTTGTGATGCTATTGCGCGTCATGCGCTCAGTAAGTGCTACAACGTTGCTGCCAGGGTATGATGCCCACCAATGGAAATTGAGAGACGCTCCTGAAGCGTCTCTACCTGGAAACACAACTGACGCATCTCATATCGTAGAGTGGAGTTCTCATCAGTGAATCCTCTAATGCGCTGTCGCTCAGTGTCTAACGTAGCACTAAAACTGCAATCGCCTGCTCAAGAGGGATATCTAGGGAAGGAAGAGTAGGTGATGTAGAGGATGTTGATGACCTAGTCCTAGGTCAGGTAGGAGCTACAGCTGGTACACGCTCCCCTTAAATTATACGACGTATTTAGGTAGGGTAGAAGTTCCAGTTCCACGGAGGATCGCGCTCGGGTAATGCGAATTGTGATCCCAATCATCTCTTCATAGGGGTAAGGATGTCAAGGCCAGTCTGATCCCCTATCAGGTACATGAGGAGGAGGAGGTGACTCAGATCGTGCAGGTCTCTTGCCTAGAGCTCTTGATGAAGATGCCATGCTACGAGGTACGTGATGTGTATGCCAATAAGTATACAGTAAGGAATAAGTGATGAGTAACTAACAAACTGTGCGGTTATAGTCTAGTGTGTATGCAACTAATCCCTATAACCAATGGCTCTAATACCAATCTGTCACACCTCAAAATCCACGTGCGGGGTTTACCGCAAGACGAGCGAGGAAACCAGGATCTAAGTCATTAGTTACTCAAAACGACTCTATATGCAACATTTAAACAAATCAGATTTAAAACTTTAAAATATTTGCGGAAGCATTTTGTAAATAACCCAAACACAAGGTACTGAAAGTAAACTGCGCAAACACGCGCCCAAACCAAAATACATAAGTAAATGCTAAATTAAAAGTAAACATGTTTGAACAAAAACATGCTGACACCATGTGTACTATTAAGGGCAGCTGCTAGAGACAACATGAGAAAAGCATACTAAAAGTGTCAACACGATGGTTGGTGAATTCTAGAGTTTGTAATCATTCATAAGCGGTAGCGTTAGTAAAAATATATAAACAAATGCATTGAAATAGATAGCTAGTCTAATTCATTAGTTAGAACACTAGTGATTTCGCGATCGAAGCTGACTATGTTTGTCTGTTTGCCTCCCGCCACGACATACCAGGTCGTGATGCTGTTAGTCATGGCGGACAATATGGCACCGTTGACTTCCGGTCACCCGAGTGGGGTTGTCAGACCAGTAGTACTACCAAATATTTCCTGCTAGATTCCTTAATTAACGATCCGAAAGTGTGAGGACTTTCTATGGTATAACCCACTAGGTTTACCAAACACATGTTATATCAGGATAAGCATTTTAAAACAAGTATGCTTTCTCCCCAAAAAGAGAAGTAGTAAAAGTGGGGCATTGAACTCACCTGGTGCACAAACGAACGATAATAAAAGCTAACAATGAGCGAAAAAGACAACCTTCAGAGGTTACTAGAACACGCAAGTACATAAGCACGTGTACACAGAATCTTTAACAACCCTAAATGCTCAATAAACACATTGACTCAAGGTTTTGGAAACAAGACACATTAGACCCACTTGACCAATTGACCGTTGGTGACATGTCAAATTAAGTTCTTGTTTGATCAAACATAAAACCAATAATCCAACATACCATTCCAGATTACTATGCAAGTATTCACATGAAACACTTATATTCTCAATGACATACCCTATCTAGTTCATAGCAATCATAAGAATCCATCAACACTTACAATTCATCCAAACACAAATCTTCATGAATAAAAGTTTTCACTTTTGGCAATGTATGAACTAGACTACATCAATCATGGATTTCTTGCATCATCTACATAGATTAACATTCATACAACATCATTAACATCATAACATCATCAATCCATCATCAATTCATCAATTCCATGCACAAAAGTTACTATTATAGTAAGGTATGAACAACGCATCAGAACCACGAATTTCTTGTATAATCGACGTAAACTAACATCAATACAATCTAACTAACATCATACAATCATCAAAACAAACAAAAAATTCGACATCCATCATCAATTTCGAACTAGGTTCGGCCATGTTCAAGAATCCATGAAAAACCAATAAAATCTAACCTTTAATCATGTAATGGCCAAGAATGATGCTTGCTACACGTTGTAATGCTTGAAACTAGGTCAAATCGAGTGTTTGGTACTTGTTCTTGCTCAAAATCGTGATTGTATGTGTGTGTATGGATGGTTTCAGCCGCAAGAGGGGTTAGGGGATTAGGTTGGGTTTTTACCAAATATAAGTTTTGTAGTTTTTACTAATTAATCCCTCCTTGATCATATTTTATAAAAACTTGCTCTTTTAACACTTTTTAAAAGATTTTAACTACTAAACACAAGTATATTAATCATCAATAATAATCATGTATATTTCAACTAATAACAAAACAAATAAACAATATTTCAAGTAGTCACATTATCAGATAAAATTCACAAAATCACATAACTACAAATTAATAATCAACATTATTATCAAGTTATTATCCAGTAACCATTGTTAATTATATTAAGTCACCAACTTTCAACGACAATAGTGTGTGCACGACACGTGTATGCAAGACCTAACGGAACTAAAGAGTTTGGTAACGGAAAATACCGGATGTCACATATCATCCTATGAAAATATTGTTGGTGATCTTATTCAAGAACCACAAGAAGTCAAGGGGGAGCTGCCAATATCTATCAATTTCATGTTTCTTTCACAAGTGGTTCCAGCTAACATCACTGCAACATTGAAAGATAATTGTTGGATTGAAGCAATGCAAGAAGAACTTCAGTAATTCAGAAAAAAAGAAGTCTGGAATCTAGTTGATCTTCCAGAAGCCCAATATCCAATTGGCACAGGTGGCATTTCAAGAACAAACTAGATTATAGAGGTATCATTATGAGAAATAAAGCAAGGCTGATAGCACAAGACTATACTCAGAAGAAGGATAGACTATGATGAAGTTTTTGCCCCTGTTGCCAGGATTTAAGCAATTAGAGTCTTTATAGCCTATGCATCAAATAAGAAGTTCACAGTTTACCAGATGGATGTAAAATGTGCCTTCCTATAGGTAAAATTGATGAAGAAAGTCTATGTTGCCCAATCACGGGCTTTGAGGATCCTGATTATCAACAGGGTATACAAGGTGACAAAGCTTTGTTGGTCTTCATTAGGCCCAGAAAGTGGTATAAAACATTATCTTATTTTCTTACTCAAGCAAGGTTACAAAAGGGGAACAATTGATAGACTCTCTTCCTGAAGCATGAACATCAAGATCTCTTGTTGTCCAAGTATATGTAGATGATATCATCTTGGATCAACAAACAAGAGATTGTGTGAAGAGTTTGAATGTGATGAAATTTGAGTTTCAAATGAGTTCCATGGGAGAATTAACATTTTTCCTTGGTTTGCAAGTTCATAAAACCAGATGGTTTTTATCAATCAGGAGAAGTATGTGAATCAATTTTGAAGAAGTTCAACCTTGCTGATTCATCTTCATGCAAAACACCAGCATCAACAATAGATAAGATTGTACCTGTCCTAAAGGGAAGTCAGTTGATCAAGATTATATAGATCTATGATAGGATCTTTAATTATTTAACTGCCAGCAGGCCTGACATAATGTTTGTGGTGTATGTTTGTGCTAGGTACCATGCAGACCCCAAGGAGTCATATATGAATGCAGTCAGAGGATATTAGATATCCAAGGGAAGCTAGCTCTAGGACTTTGGTAACAAAGAGGAGAATTCAACCTCTACTCATATTCTGATAGTGACTTGGAAGGTGTAACAACAAAAAAAATTCACAACTGGTGGATGCCAATTCATAGGACCAAGACTTGTTTCTTGGCAGTGCAAAAAGCAAACAAATGTATTAGTATCCACAGCTAAGGCTGAGTACATAGCTGCCTCAACTGGTTGCTCTCAGGTTTTATGGCTGCAAAACTAATTACTTGATTATGATTACAATTTCTTCAAACACCAATACATATTGATAACTCAGCTGCTATGTTCATCACTGTTAATCCAGTGCAACATAGTAAAAAAAAGCACATACAAATTAGATATCATTTTTGAGAGATTGTTTAGAAAAAGGTTTAATCAAGTTGATTAAAGGGGATACAACAAATCGGCTTGCTGATTTATTCATTAAAGCCTTTGACTCGGTGAGATTTAATTTCTTAATTGAGTCCTTAGGCATGATAAACTTAGATTAACTAATCAACACAAAGAAAAGCATGATCTATCCTTAAAATTTCTTAATATGAAAAAGCCAAAAACATTCATTAAACATATAACATTCCAAAAAAATTGTCTTTGTTTCATGTTTTCTTGAATAAGCAGTTCATATCATGGGAAATGATAGTATACTATACCTTTGCTTAATTTCTTGAATTTTATCACACAATAAAGACTTATCAGATTGGTTTGATATGTGAGTAGGTTCAGCTTGAGTGGAAAATAAACAAGTACATGCTTAACATAATGTCAAAGTGACAAATTGTGGCCAAATTCCATTTTGAGAAACAAGCAAGTCTTATCCTGATGTGATCAACTTATTCACCTAAGCACACTATGTTGTGACACTTTATAACCTCTATCTTTACACATCATGGACCCTTTGTTTTGTGTAAACAAAGACCTGGGTTCATAGGCACCTCTGTTTTACGTAAGTAAAGACCTGTTGTCCTGTTGATGATAATCAAAAAGATTCCAAAAAGAAACAGCTCTAAAAGAATCCAATGTGATCAACTGTATATTAATTCAGAGCTTACATATCATATCAGCATTAATAAGATTTTAAAAAAACCTTAAGATAGAGCTTATAACTTAAAGAACATAATTTTAAGTGTGAAAAAGTGATAAATTGACTAACAAAAGGAGGACAAACTCCAATGTGAATTGAATATGGAGTCCATATTTGTCTTTCTTTAATCAATACCAAAACATGATAAACAACATGACAAGTTGAAACTATACTCTTGCTTGAATTTATATGGATCATAATACTTGCAATCAGCACTAGATCTATGTATTCTATCATCAAACAAACTGGTTCAGGAAGTTGCTTAGTGTCATAGTATGATCCAATTGCATGATGCAAATGCTTGTAAATAGTTTTTTGTTCTTTTCTTTGCCAATAAGTTGGACAGATAATTGCTTTTCATGCTATTCTTTTAACAATTTTTTGATAAATGCATAAGTTAATCATTAATCATAAATTTAGGGGGAGTAGTAATCAGCATGAAAATCTGAGTTAATGTGTTTTAGTTTTAAGTGAAGAAAGTTGGAACCTGAGCACTAACTTGGTTGCAGAATATCTGTAAGTTTTTAACACACCATTTCTTGCACAATTGCCATGAAGCAAAGTCAACAAGGTCCAATAGCAAACAACAAATGATCTAACATTATGTTAAGATCATAGATCAAAAAGAGCAAAAATTACCTTTTCGTAGATTGGTAACCTACGGATAAAACAGCAAATTCATAACAAATTTTTCCTTCCGTAGATGTTTCTGCGGAAGAATTAATTAAGAATAAAATTAAAACATATCAAAAAGGAAAGTTTTGCCTTCCGTAGATGATCTACTGAAGAGTAAACTTGTGGATAACCACGGAAGGGTAATTAGGATTAAGGGTCCCACAACATTAAATAAAAGGTTTTAATAGTGTCCGAGGGAGTATAAATGATAATCCGACCATTGTCATTTTTATTCACTTTTTCAGAACCCCTTTTCAGACCTAGAAAAACTCACTCAAACCAAAAACCCCTTTCTCCACCAACATTCAAATCTTTCATACCTCAACAATCCTCACCTAAATCACCTCTCTAACAACATCAAAATGACTAATAGTTTTTCTAAAGATCATAATGTCTGTGCGTTTCTTAATCTAGAGGATTCAGTAGCCGATGGGTGCCGAGATATTATCAGATATTTGAGATGGTCTAGATTGTTCTATGCTTTATCTGCAGACCCTGTTATCTATCAAGATCATATAATCGATTTCTGGAACTCAGCATGAATTGAGGAGGAGCAGGATGAAAAGGTAATCTATGCTACAATCAGAAACGAATAGCTGAGGATAGATGAACGAACAATAAGGAGGGTGTTGGCGTTAGGAGAAGGTGAAGAAGGACACCCTGATGTATTCGACCATGAATACATTCAAAAAGTTTTTCAACTGATGGGTTATGATGGTGATTATAGAAATGGTGAAATCAAGAAGGGAAGGTTGTGTAAGATGTATAGATTCCTATGCCACACTTATCTGAAGTGTATGTCCAACAGGAAGTCAGGGTTGGATAGATTTTCAAGGCATATCTCCTCTAGAATCATTGGTATATTTGAAGGAGGGACATATAACTATTCTAAGTACATTCTTGGATGTTTATGTGACCACATCAGGGTAGAAAAGGAAAACAAGATGTATATGTTCCCAAGGTTCCTTCAGCTGATCATAATGAAACTATGCCCAATGTTGATAGAGAAGGTGATGTCTTTGTCCAAACTCACCTGAGAAGATCTGTACTCAACAAGTTGAGTGGGCAATATCAAGGGAAGATATGGAGATGTTCCCATATATAATTGATGAAAGTGCTAATATACCTCAGGAACTCCTATTCCCTGTACCCCCACAGCAACAAACAATATCATCTGAGTCTTCTAATCAACCACAACAACAAACTACACAGGCTGAATCCCCTGAACTACCTCATCATGAACCCAATCCTCTTTCACCACCATCCTTTACCAACATACCAGATACACCACCTGTACATCCCATCTCACCACCAAGTGAACACACCCAACCCTTATCACCTTCATTTTCCCAAACATCAATAAACTCCGCTTCAACTGAAGTAGTGTCACATGATCGAATTCCACAGCAATCACCACCTGTCCATATTATCTCACCACCAAGTGAACATACCCAACCTATCACTCCTGCCCAATCTCAATCATCATTGAACACTGGTGCCACTGAACCTCTCTCTCCCAATCTGACTCAAACACCATCTCATCAATAACACTACCAACTTTCTCACACATATCTACTGAACCTACTGAAAGTCCAACTTACATTGAACCACTCAACCTTCATGAGGATGAGCATGATGCTATGAATAAAGGCACTACAGAGGAGATTTGTTTAGATGTAGAGGGGAAGAATGATGAAGAAGTTGAACAAGAGGCTAAGATTGATAGTCAGTTTGTTGATATCACTGCTTACAATGAGAATGATTTAAGAGTGGAAGAGATAGATGTAAGTAAGAGTTTCTTGGTGGCAAAATACAACAATATTATCATTAAAAGCAATAAAAAGTTAGAGAAGTTAAGAAAAATAAAAAGGGAGATGATTGAGAAAGATAAGGCAATAGCAGCTAAAGATCCAATAATCAAGAAGTTGAAAGAAGAGAAAGAAACAAACAATGAATTGATTGACTGGATGGATGAGGTTCTAACTGAGACATGTGAATCTCTTCAGAAAGAGAAACAGAAAAGAAAGGTCATGTCTGAGCTGAACGAGTCATTGAAAATTCTCTCTGATCAGTCAATGTTGCTGAAAGCTAAAGATGATGAAATAGAGACTTTGAAGAAGAAATTATCTGATCAAGAGATGGGCAGTCAAAAGAACACCTCAAGGAAGCTGATATTCCATTGTTGAAACCAAAGGAACCAACAATCATGTATAGCAGGAAGAGAAAGTACTTCAGAAAAGTACAAGAAGATGTGATTGAACTTGGAGACACCCCAAAAAGAACAAAACAATATCTCCAGAGCACACACCACCAACTGAACCCATTAAAGTAGATAGTGATGATAAGTGGAAAGAATTAACAAAAGAAGAGCCTGCTGAAGCTGCTAAAGAAGCAAAGTCTGATGATTGCTATCAACTGAAGACATACTTGTAGAAAGAGCTTAATCTGTCATGTTTATGGACTTGATAAACAATGGCTTTCCTTATGATATGGTTGAAAGAATGAACATGTCTGAAATGATCCAAGTTTTGAAAGAGTTTGATGCTGCAAGGCTAATGTTGTCGGTGTGCAACTATGAACATTCTCAAAATACAAAGAAATGGAAAATATAAGGAAAGAATTGGGCCATTGTGACACAAAGAAGCTGACCAGGTACAACATGACTTGTTGGTTACAAAGTTATAACTATGAGAATCATGAGATTAAAGGAAGAACAATAAGTGAATTGAGAGCAAAGATGGAGCATGTAATGAAGGTTGAGCTAGACACAAGTGTGAAATTCAGGATTGGGCTCCCAATCCTGCTTACAAACAACAAGCAAAACAAACTCCTGATGAACCAACAGTAGTTGAGAGTAGAGACATGTACAAGGGAAAAAGAAAGTTGATTAGAGAGCCAAGAGATGTGATACCCAACAAAATATGGCCATTGGGCCCTGCTGTGAGGGAGATAACTAAGGAAAAGACTACATTGATTCAACTCTTTGATCTGATGACCACTCCTAGATCAGCTGAAGAAAATAGAATAATAACATGGAGATTTGATGCAGAATGGAATTGTGCCATTATAAAGAGAGCATCAGGGATGGTTCAATACTATCCTTGGATGAGTCTCTCCTCTCTCTACTAGTGCTGATCTGCAATGTCTTCAAGCCATTCCTATCACCAATTATCCCATCAATCCAAGAGGAAGGGATTTCTCTGGAATAGTTGCAAAGCTGAGACATAAGTTCAAAAGGGATGTCTTGAAAGAAGCAAGAAGAGAAGATGAAGAGTAGAATAGAAGAAGACAAAGACAGAAGAGGCCTCATTCCAGTTCTTTTCAATCCATAGATGATGAATTCTTAACAAGAATTGGATATGAAAACAAGGCAGATGCTTCAGTCAAAACTATAGAAGGAAATCAATATTCAATGCCTATCACATAGTGGGGCTATGTAGAAAGGACCAAAGAGCTGGTGTTGCTAAGGAATGATCCATAGAAGAAAGGTTCAAGCATAAGACTTTTTGACCCAATGGAAATCAAGCTCCTTCATCCTAGTTACACTTCATATCTATATGACAAGTACTTCCCCAAGCTAAATGACCAAAATGCTCAAAATGACCTGTGCTTGTATGTTCATATCATTCAAGTTATTGACAAACTGCATGCTAAAGCTTATAAGAGAAGAAAATTTGAAGCGGGCCAGCTGATGGGAACTGAAATTCAAGCAATCATTGAGCTGAGAATATCATAACAAGATGACCTTAAAATGGTTTCAAATAATAGTGTTGTTGCAACACTTACCACTGAAGAGGACATCCTGGGTCTGAAATACAAGACATTGAAGAAAATAAAGAGGATGAAGATTAAGTACTTGTATGATGATTTGAAAAATGTAGTTGAATACTTCACAACAAGAATTTTAGGAAGAATTCAAGAATTAAGAGCACTAAACCAATGATTACAAGAGACTAAACCTATAGGGGAGTATTGTTAGGTCTAGATCCTTTGTATAAGTTTAGATGATAAATTAACTCTTGTAATAACTCATTGTAATTCTATTTTGATATCATAATATACTGCATGAATTATATGTTAACCCATACTATTGTGTGTGTTGGTTTATGTTTCATTGCAGGAAACATCAGACTTGGTAAATTTGGAAAGTTAACCAAGTGTTAGAACAACTGCGGATGAATAATTTGTTCTTCCGTAGATGTGCTCTGGGGCATAACTGAAGTCTGTGCTTCCGTAGAACTCCTATGAAAGAACAACAAATGCTGAACAAATCCAAGATCAAGTGGAGCTACTGAAGAGTTTGCTACGGAAGACCAATTGCTGCGGAAGAAGAATTTCCTACTGAAGATCAAAAAGTCAACAAGTCAACATATGAAAGCAACATCATCAAATCAATGACGGCAAAAGATATTGAAGTCAAGCGAATATTTCACGTCACATCAAAAACATTCTGTTTGTAATTTACAATTTCCAATGTAAATTGTGAACTCCTATGCCGATAAACAGGCAAGGATGCACACATATAGAAACAGAATAGCGAAACAGAATAGCGAGATATCAGCAAGAAAATAGGAACAGAATAGAGAGAGATTGAGAGATATCGATACTCAAATATGTGTATATATTGATAGAAACGATATCAATCAAGAGATACTCAACTCAAGAAAAATAACAATACAACAAGAACAGAGAAAACAACATTATAGCATCACGAGCATCAACATCAATTGTAATCGATTCAAATGAAAAGCAATTGAAAATCATCTTTGTGTTACTTTATTACATTATGTTTTCAAGTTGTTTTATTTTGTTTATCGATTTCAATTTATAAACAATCCATTAAACAATAAGTGCTGATAGTTCCACAATCATTAATTGTTAAAATCAAATTGATAATTCCTTCTTCTATCCTTGGATTCACAAACAATCACTATCTACATGCCAAACACTGTTGATAACTTGTCTTGGTTGTTCCTGTCCATTTGGATGATTTATTCATTTTCCGGAACCCAAGCCACGGTGGACTTGAGCTCTTTGTTTACATATAAATATGATACATGTTGC
Source organism: Flaveria sonorensis (assembly GCA_025506505.1). NCBI lineage: Eukaryota > Viridiplantae > Streptophyta > Magnoliopsida > Asterales > Asteraceae > Flaveria > Flaveria sonorensis. Next base: position 45,504,713 of record CM046426.1, on the reverse strand, counting down.
AATATCATATCTCTTTTGTCGTTGAAAACACATTTGTCAACAACAAAAGGCTCAGGTGATTTGTCCTTAACTTTCCACCTTTGAATTTGTCTGATCGGTAATGTTGTGGAATTATTATCACCAACTTTTACAGATTTTACATTTGACTTTTCTTTGTTCAAATCAGTATTGTTCTTAGTAAAAGAATTTGACAGATTTAAGTTTCTTTTTAAATTTGCATTTACAAAGAAACATTTTCTATTGTTTGTAATTGAATTATGAAATCTCTGTTTGCTTGTCAATTGATGTTGATGATGACAATTTCTAGCCTTGTGATTTGGCTTTCCACACACATAACAACATATTTTATGATGTGTATTTGACACTTGTATGTTTTGCACAAACTGTTTATGATAACTTCCATAGTTATCATAGAATCTGGCCTTAGTATGTCTTTAGCCTTGAGATTCTTTAACAGTCTCTTTTCCTTTCTCTCATTATGGATTGTTCGAGATGTTTCTATGTAGGGCCCCGTTCCCGGAGACCTCACAGTTGGTCAATCATAGCATAAAACATTAAACATCACACATTTCATAAAATATTGCAGCGGAATTAAGTTAATAAAAACCATTCATTCTATTAATAATTAACGTTGTTAAGCAATACATCATTGTTTTCTTGAATTACAAAAGACCCTGTTTCATTGCATTACAAACAACAATATCATTAAAGATGAATGGATGCCAATCTTGCCCTACCGAGTAGCTTCCCCTGCGTGCCATCCTCAGCAACAATTACCTGCCAACTGAAAATGCATAAAAGTAAGCGTTGCTGAGTGAGTTCTAGTTTTAAAACGTTTAAAATACCTTATAGGATTTATATATGAAATATCATTTTCAATAAAATACTTCCTTTACTTTCACACGTGAGCATTCATCATACATACATCAAGGTATAGAATTAATCTTTCATTAGCTCACGAATTCATTCATTATCTTTCACTATAATCTGGATCCTGTCTCATGCAATACCCGACTCATGTCCGAAGACCGACAGTTCCGGGGTACACGACAAGGACCCCGTCTCTTTTTGCAACACCACCACCTCATGTCCGAAGACCATCACAGAACCGGAGTGAGCATCACGACATGTTTCGGGTCAATCTCATGGATTAAACCCCTTACGAGACTGTTGTGACACACAGTCACTCACCTAATATTGGCGTACAAGTCTGTTGTGACAATACAGTCACTCACCTCAACCTTTGCTTGCAAGACTTTTCATACTTTTCTTATGTTTCACTTCTTTATTAACATTAATCTTTCACTTTCTTTATGATAATACTTTACGCATACGAATATAACACACCACGCAAAGTCACATTATACATAGTATAAAGCATCAACAACAGCCCACAACATGCAACACCACAACAGACATGAACCATCAAAACATTCCAGAACTTACCCGTTACATTCTACTTCCCAAGCTTTGGAAAAATCCTAAGCCCTTAGACAAATGCGGATGAACAGTACTAATGCGGATGAACAATACTAATGCGGATGAACAATACTAATGCGGATGAACACTAATGTGGATGAAAGTCTTCAGATTATTCCAAGTGTCCAACTAAATGCTGGTAGAACAAATGCGAATGACTGAAACAAATGCGCATGAACACTGTAGCAAATGCTCATGAACAAAAGAAATGCGGAAGAACACTTGGGCATAAGCAACTACAAATGCGGATGAATAACAATACGCATGAGCAAGTACTTAAATGCGGATGAACAAACAACAATGCGCATGAGCAAATACTTGAGTGTATATTCAGCTCTTAAATACGGATGAACTAACCGACCTGCAAATGCACTTATGCAATTATTCAGTCCCCAATCCTCGATCAAACACATCCTTATCATGGATCTAACATGCTTAACATCTAGAGCAGGCATAAAACCACGAAAACACCAACAATTCCTAACCAAACATGCTTATCCATCTGCTCGAAGCTTATACTCAACATCACCAGCATCAACATCACATAAACCACCATAAAGCACAAACACAATCACCCATATACATACGGTAAAGCATAAAACAGCTATAAACCTTTTAAACATGCATTTTCAGCCCCAAAGAAGTTTAAACACATAAAACCAGGGTCTAGAACTCACCTAGTGCAGCAAACAAGCAAAACTCCTCCAAACTCGTGTGCACAAGAGTTCAAACGCCTAAACAAGCAGAAACAGACAACAAAACACATATAAATCGGTTTCATGGTCAAAGCCCAACAACCGAACCATAAAATAGAAGAACACTAACCACAAGCGAGAATCAGCCTCTTCTCCTTGAACCTAAGAGAAATCGAATTCAGCTTCTTCTTATGATTCGGTTGAACACAGTAGCAGCAGGAGTGATATGGGCAGCCATGCCCATATAAAGTGAACTTTTGACTTTTGTGTACTTTTACACAAAACACCCCTCATCTTTGGCTTCTTTTTGCTTTCTTCTTGATACTTTTATTTTCTTTTTTTATTTGACCGAAGTTTCGGGCGTTACAAGTCTACCCCCCTTAAAGAGGTTTCATCCCGAAACCTGTCACTCTTCGAATAACTTTGGGTAATGCTGTCTCATTTCATCCTCCGTCCCCACGTAGACTCGGAACCCTTTCGGTGTTTCCACTGCACACGTACGAGTGGAACCACTTTATTTCTCATCTCTTCTCCTTCCTGTCTATGATGGCCACTGGTTGCTCCACATAGTTGAGCCTTCATCCACTTCGATATCCTCCAGTGGCACAATCATATCTTCATCGGCCAAGCATTTCTCAGATGAGATACATGGAACGTCGGGTGAATTCCACTTAGCTCATCAGGCAATTCTAGTCGATAGGCCACCTCCCCTACTCGTGCAACGATTCGGAAAGGCCCTATGTATCTCGAACTCAGCTTGCCCCTCTTCCGAAACCGGGTGATCCCTTCCAGGGCGATACCTTTAACATGACTTTATCACCCACGTTGAACTCGATTGGTCTACGCCTCTTATCGGCATACGACTTCTGTCTATCCTTGGCTGCCTTCATAAAGGCTTTGATCTTTTCTAGCTTCTCATCGTAGCCTCGATTACCTCCACGCTTCCTAACTCTTTCTGCCCAATGTCTCCCCAACACACGGGCGTTCTACATCTCCTACCATAGCATCTCGTAAGGTGGCATGCCAATGCTGGCATGATAGCTGTTGTTTAATGAGAACTCTGCCAATGGTAGATGATCATCCTAACTTCCTCCGAAGTCGATCACACATGCTCGGAGCATGTCCTCGAGCGTTTGAATTGTCCTCTCAACTGACCATCTGTTTGAGGATGGTAAGCCGTACTGATGTGTAGCCTCGTCCCAATCGCATCGTGGAATCTCTTCCAAAACTTCGATGTGAACCGAGTGTCACGGTCTAACACGATAGACACCGGCACACCATAACGAGCTACAATCTCTTTGATGAACAAATCCGCCAACCTCTCAGATGAATACGCCTCGCGATCGGTAGGAAGTGAGCACTCTTTGTCAAACGATCAACTATTACCCAAATTGCATCATACCCCCTTGCCGTACGTGGTGACTTCGTGATGAAATCCATGGTGATGTGCTCCCACTTCCACTCGGGTATATCCAACGGTTGGATCTTCCCGTATGGCTTTTGATGCTCTGCCTTCACTTGTAAGCAAGTAAGGCACTTTCACATACTCCACTATATCGCGCTTCATACCCGGCCACCAATAGTCTTTCTTCATATCTTGATACATCTTAGTGGCACCGGGATGAATGGAGTATCGAGTCTTATGAGCTTCGTCCATAATGTCCCCGTAGATCACCGTAGCGGGGAATCCACATCCACCCGAAGCGGGTTCTAACTCCGTGGTATTTTCTCCCAACTCCGTGACTAGACCTCTCATCCTTTCAGAGTTAAGGCGATCTTCCTTCAACTCATCCTGAAATTCTTTGACCTGTCATCACGTCAGCGGTCATCACCAATTGGTAAGCCTTCACCCGGATTGGCTCGGGTCTCTCTTTTTCGGCTGAGGGCATCAGCCACTACATTGGCTTTACCCGGATGGTAATGGATTTCATAATCATAATCCTTAATCAGCTCTAACCACCTCCTCTGCCTCATGTTGAGATCTTTCTACTCAAAGAAATACTTTAGGCTCTTGTGGTCCGTGAAGATTGTGCATTTCACCCCGTACAGGTAATGCCGCCAAATCTTTAATGCAAAGACCACAGCTGCGAGCTCCAAATCATGCGTGGGATAATTGACCTCGTGGGTTTTCAACTGTCGTGACGCGTAGGCTATTACTCTCCCACGTTGCATTAACATACAACCCAGTCCCGAATAGGAGGCATCCGAATACACCACTAAGTCTTCACTCCCTTCGGGTAATGTCAAATAGAGCTTGAGTTAATCTTGCCTTTAACTCCTCAAAAGCATCCTCCTATTCTCATCCCCACACAAACTTCACCTCCTTGCGAGTCAATTTAGTCAAAGGTGAGGCTATCTTGGAAAAGTCTTGAATAAACCTTCGGTAGTAGCCCGCCAACCCAAGAAACTGCGAATCTCAGATGGCGTCTTTGGAGATTCCATTGCATTGCACTACTGCCTCAACCTTCGTCGGGTCCACCATGATCCTTTAGCATTAACCACGTGACCCAAAAATTGAACTTCACGTAACCAGAAAGCACACTTAGAGAATTAGCATAAAGCTTCTCCCTTCTAAGTGTCTCCAATACCTCGCTTATATGACCGGCATGTTCTTCTTCGCTCTTCGAATAAATCAGGATATCATCAATAAATACAATCACTGATTTATCTAACATCTGCCGACACACTCGATTCATCAAATCCATAAAGGCAGCTGGCGCGTTAGTCAGACCGAAAGACATAACGAGGAACTCGTAGTGTCCATAACGTGTGTGAAAAGCTGTCTTAGAAATGTCTTGCTTCTTAACCTTCAACTGATGGTAACCAGATCGGAGATCTATTCGTGAGAACCAGCTGGCACCTTGGAGTTGGTCAAACAAGTCATATATTCTCGGTAAGGGATATCGATTCTTCACTGTTAACTTGTTTAGCTCCCGGTAGTCTATGCACATCCTCATACTACCGTCTTTCTTCTTAACAAACAAACCGGAGCACCCCAAGGAGAGATACTCGGTCGAATGAAACCCTTGTCCAATAACTCCTGCAGTTGAACCATCAGCTCCTTCATCTCGGTTGAAGCTAATCGATACGGTGCCTTGGCAACGGGTTGAGCACCGGGTATCAATCGATCTGAAACTCGATCTCACGGTCCGGTGGCACGCCTGGTAAATCTTCTGGGAACACGTCTGGAAAATCACACACAACTGGCACGTCTGACAATTGTTGTACTGACGCGTCAACATCCTTCACATAAGCCAGGTAGGCACTACATCCTCGTTTCATGCACTTCTCGGCCACCACCATCGAAATCACCTTCGGAACTGTAGTAACTCGGTCACCGTAAACCGTTACCGAACTTCCATCGGGCGCTGTCAGTCGAATCATCTTTTTGCAACACACGATATTCGCCTCATAGGCTGCCAACCAATCCATCCCTAGAACTACATCAAATCCACCCAGGGGCATCACAAATAGTTTAGTAGAGAACCTATGGCCTTCTAACTCTATGCCACAATCCTCAATCACATCAGAAATTCTGGTAGACTTACCAATAGCAGTTTCTACATCAAATGACTCATCAATTCTTCTACTACTACAGGCAGCTTAGCATAGAAAGCAGCAGAAATAAAACTCCTACTAGCACCAGAATCAAACAACAAAGGCACAAGTTTGGTTTACTAGAAACATACCCGACACGACATCAGGATCCACCCTGGCCTCCTCCCGGGTCATGTGAAGGCTCTAGCACTTGCCCTCTGTCCACCTTCTCAGTCCCTTCTTGGCCCCGGAGCTCTCAGCTCTCGGCCTCTTGCTTCGTTGCTCCTGTGGCCATCCCGCCAGTTATAGAACTTCGCCACCTACAATCCCTCGCTATATGACTGACTTCCCGCATCTGAAGCATTCATTCGATCCCCATTTGCACTCACCAGTGTGCTCCTTCCCATATTTGCCACACCTCTTCGCCCCCAGCTTGATGACCCCACTCTTCAGTCATCCATTTTCATCCTCTTGTTGTTTGGGGTGAAACCACCACGCCTAAACCTCTTCCCACTCCAGTTCTTGTCACCACCACCTGTCTTCTTCACCTCACCTCAAAACCGACACCTCTCTCTCACGTAAAGCCTCCCAGCCAGATCCATGCCGACCTAAAAGTGCTTGGTCGGGCAACAATCAAGTGCCTGGGATATCAGCCGGCAATCCCTGCACATACCTCTTAATCTTCCTCGTCACCGGCGTCACCATCCGCCCAGCCTCGCCATTTTGTTAAACTTGGTGGTGTATTGCTGGTGGGTCATGTTCCCGCCTCAAGCTGTAGGAACTCTCTCTCTATCTTGTCTAGTTTCCTGTGAGGACAGAATTCCTCAACAACCAACTTCTTCAAATCTCCCCATCTCATCCTCCCGATGGCCCTGCTGCCCTCGGCTTGGACAATATTGTTCCACCAACACAGAGCCGAGTCAACAAATGAGTGAGTGGCGAATTTCACCTTCTGACCCTCCCTGCACTTACTAATATCCAACACTGCCTCCATCTCTCTAACCCAGCGTGGCAGTAGCAGCGTTACCGTTGCCGTCAAAAGTAGGGGGTTTACACCGTTGGAATGCCCCGTAGCTGCATCCCCTCACTGTTTCCTCCGCACCTCTACGTCTTCTTCATCACTGGAGGCTCCCCTTTCAACATTCATCTCCTCCTCATCATCATGATCTCCCTCATTCTCCCTTCTCCCAGCAGCAGCCCTTCTCTCTCCCTCCTTTTCTTTCCTCTCATCCTTCCATACGGCCCGGATCACCTCAGTCATGACAGATGGTAGGATAGTCTGCATGACTTGGTGAACCTCCTCCACCACTGCCTCTTTCACTGAGGCCCTCAGATTGGCACTCTCATCTCCGCCCTCCGGGTGATGTCCCAGGCTCACCAGGCCGTCTCTGCAGTTCTCTTGTCTGTTCTTTGGGCCCGTGGCCTACCAGCACGACCACCCTGTGTTCCACCTCTAGAAGCCTTAGATGATCTACCTCCAGCCATCCTCTAACACTATAAGATTCAAACACCAACACGGTCATTCAAGGTAATAGCTCAGTTTATGTCAAGTATAGTAAGTCCCTAATTACAGTGGCCAGTTGTGATTAGCCACTTACTTTACTCTTCATCCCCCAAGCATTTCCTATCCTGACTACATCAGTATTCAAATCTACTAAAAGCACATAAATCAAATAGCACACGCACATAGTACCGGTTAACATTAAGAAAAGAATTACCTGATGGCACGTAGCTACTCTCGGCTGGCATCCCTCTTTTCGTCCCATTCTCAGTTTAAGTTTAGGTTTTGAAAATATTTACCTATTTCTCTTAAACTTTGGCTCTGATACCAACTTGTAAGGCCCCGTTCCCGGAGACCTCACAGTTGGTCAATCATAGCATAAAACATTAAACATCACACATTTCATAAAATATTGCAGCGAATTAAGTTAATAAAAACCATTCATTCTATTAATAATTAACGTTGTTAAGCAATACATCATTGTTTTCTTGAATTACAAAAGACCCTGTTTCATTGCATTACAAAACACAATATCATTAAGATGAATGGATGCCAATCTTGCCCTGCCGAGTAGCTTCCCCCTCTTGCCATCCTCAGCAACAATTACCTGCCAACTGAAAATGCATAAAAGTCAGCGTTGCTGAGTGAGTTCTAGTTTTAAAACATTTAAAATACCTTGTAGGATTTATATATGAAAAATCCTTTTCAATAAATACTTCCTTTACTTTCACACGTGAGCATTCATCATACATACATCAAGGTATAGAATTAATTATCTTTCATTAGCTCACGAATTCATTCATTATCTTTCACTATAATCTGGATCCTGTCTCATGCAATACCCGACTCATGTCCGAAGACCGACAGTACCGGGTACGCGACAAGGACCCCGTCTCTTTTTGCAACACCCCGCCTCATGTCTGAAGACCGTCACAGAATCGGAGTGAGCATCACACGACATTTTCGGTCAATCTCATGGATTAAACCCCTTACGAGTCTATTGTAAACACGTCACTCACCTCAATTTGGCGTACAAGCCTGTTGTGACAACACAGTCACTCACCTCAACCTTTGCTTGCAATTTTTTCATACTTTTCTTATGTTTCACTTCTTTATTAACATTAATCTTTCACTTTCTTTACGATAATACTTTACGCATACGAATATAAACACACCACGCAAAGTCACATTATACATAGTATAAAGCATCAACAACAGCCCACAACATGCAACACCACAACAGACATGAACCAGCAAAACATTCCAGAACTTACCCGCTACATTCTACTTCCCAAGCTTCGGAAAAATCCTAAGTCCTTAGACAAATGCGGATGAACGGTACTAATGCGGATGAACGATACTAATGCGGATGAACAATACTAATGCGGATGAACAACTAATGCAGATGAAAGTCTTTAGATTATTCCAAGTGTCCAAATAAATGCTGGTAGAACAAATGCGAATGACTGAAACAAATGTGTATGAACATCGTAGCAAATGCGCATGAACAAAAGAAATGCGGAAGAACACTTGGGCGCATAAGCAACTACAAATGCGGATGAACAAACAAATGCGCATGAGCAAGTACTTAAATGCGGATGAACACAACAAATGCGCATGAGCAAAATACTTGAGTGTATATTCAGCTCTTAAATGCGGATGAACTAACCGACCTGGAAATGCACTTATGCAATTATTCAGTCCCTAATCCTCGATCAAACAGATCCTTATCATGGATCTAACATGCTTAACATCTAGAGCATGCATAAAACCATGAAAACACCAACAATTCCTAACCAAACATGCTTATCCATCTGCGCGAAGCTTATACTCAACATCACCAGCATCAACATCACATAAACCACCATAAAGCACAAACACAATCACCCATATACATATGGTGAAGCATAAAACAGCTGTAAAACCTTTTAAACATGCATTTTCAACCCCAAAGAAGTTTAAAACACATTAAACCAGGGTCTAGAACTCACCTAGTGCAGCAAACAAGCAAAACTCCTCCAAACTCGTGTGCACAAGAGTTCAAACGCCTAAAACAAGCAAAACAGACAACAAAACACATATAAATTGGTTTCATGGTCAAAGCCCAACAAAGCAACCATAAAATACAAAGACACTACCACAAGAGAATCAGCCTCTTCTTCTCCTTGAAATAGAGAGAAATCAAATTCAGCTTCTTCTTCTTGTGATTTGGTTGAACACAGTAGCAGTAGGTGATATGGGCAGCCATGCCCATATAAAGTGAACTTTTGACTTTTCTGTACTTTTACATAAACATCCCTTATCTTTGGCTTCTTTTTTCTTTCTTCTTGATACTTTTATTTTCTTTTTTTTATTTGACCGAAGTTTCCTGCGTTACATTCTAGAAGGATTGAGGTGTCTGTTTTTGCCTTTTCATTCACATTGGAAGCCAATGTGGCATGAATTGTAACTTTAGCCTTTGAGTCTCTGTACTGGAGTTTGACCAGTGTCTTTCATACTTGATCTACAAATCTTGTTTCACAGAGTTAGCAATAATAAAAGATTTATTTTTAAAGAAACTAGCATTTGTTTCTTTGAAAATATGATCTTCCTTATCAATGTTGCCTTTCAAAACAAATCTGTTCTTGAATTCAGTTTTCAAGTCAGATATGGATGTTGTGATTTGTTTTCTTTCTTTAGTCTTAAAATCTATTTTTGATTTTAGCTTCTTTTCTTTATTAGAGATTTTTGAACAGACATTTGTAACATTGAAAACTTCTAAACTTTCATTGATATTTGATGATGAATCACAAGAATGTTTTTCATTACAAATTTTATTTTCCTAAAATTCTATTTCATCATCACTCTCCCCCCACTCTCAACCAAACCCTTTTTCTTCACACATTCTGCAAAAAATTTTCATGATTAATATTAATTTCAGTTTTATGACAAGGTCAACAGTCAGTGAAACTTTAACTGGAGGTGTTAAGTCTGATTTTGGTTGAAAATCTAATCCATAGGTCTCTTCATCATGAGTTGTATTTAATGAAGGCAAAAAAGTATAATCATGATTAATGGGTAGTGCAATGTTAGCAAAACCAACTTCACTTTTACCACCATTAATTTTCTGTGTCATTTGAGACTTGATTATACCTTCAACCATGTTTGATGAAAGCTCAAATTTTTCAACAACCAATTTAGCAGATAAGAGTTCACTGTTGAGTTTGTTAATTTCTAAAGATAGTCCATCATTACGTGTTTGTCAAATCTTTTATGTTACACTCTTTATCATGAAGATTTAGTTTTGATTGATAAATTGATTTGTTTAAGCCATCTATCTTTTCTTTAAAAAATTTCTCATCAGTTTTATATTTACGAGCTTGATATTGAAGTTTTTCAACTTCTAAGATCAAGCGTTCGTTGTGAACTCTATACCTATTAATCTTTTCTATGAATTATCTGAACAAAGTTAGTATATACCTCTTCAGTTCCTTCTTGTTTCTTTGTCTCTTCAGGTACACTTTTACCATGAAGGCCTTTAGCACATTCTTTTCTTCTGCTTTAATTGCTGGAGTGATCTTATCAGCATTTTCTTTTTCTTTACATGCAGATGCTAAAGTAGACTCAATAGCATTTTCAGATTCTTCAATCTTGACTGGAGTGATCTCAACAGTCTTTGCTTTTTCTTCACTTTCCTTCTCTTTGTTAGTGGTTGAATAAGCTGGAGTAATCTCAATAGCTATTTCATTGTTTTCACTTTCTGCATGCACTTTCTCACTTTCAACCTTTTTCTCTTCAACTATCACAGTTTTCAAACTCCTCTTCTCCTTTAAACACACCAACTAACAATCTTCTATCACAAACTCAACTAGAATATTTTCCTCAACATGATCTTTAACATTCTAAATTTCTGCTAACAAAGAAATAGACAGCTTCACGTCTAGTATCTCCATCTGGTTGGACCAATCATACTCTCCTTCAGTTTGAGATACAAGTGCTTTATTATTAGAGGAACTAGCCTTATCTCCTTTGGTTTCTATCTCCACCATTACCATTTTCTTCCCATTATCAACTTGAATAGACTTTCCTTTAGTACATTCTCTTACAAAGTGACCAGGTTTGTCACAGTTGTAACATCTTAAGTTTGATTTGTCAAGCCCAACTTTGCTTGAATTGTTAGAACCAAAAACTTTTCTCCCGGTTCTTCTTGCAAAGTTCTTAGCATGATACACCACCATAGCCATCTGATACTTAATATCATTCTCTTCTACATCATTGGGATTAACTTGTTGCAAGTCATCAACCAAGATGTTAGGTGTATTGAGTTTTCCGACAAAGAAAGCTTCATAGCTATTCATGAAAGAGGTAAATAGAGCAAGGTGTTCTTCTGCAATCTGAATAGTTTGTTTGTTGGGTTGTGAGTTTACAACAAAAGCTTGTTGTGTAGGTTGAGAGGATTGACTTTGAGGATAGATTGGGGATTATGGTTGAGTTTGAGATTGGAATTGAGGCAATGATTGATCTTTGACCGCTGATAAGCAGGAGTTGCAGATTGTTGCTGCTGACATAGCTGAGAATAACTTATATAAAAATTTAGATTACTAGTCATCTTGGCATACAATGATGATGCTTCAGCTCCTATTGTGTTGATATAATTGGCAGCCCTCTGTTTATCATCCATGTCATAAGCTTTGATGGTTAAAATCAGATCACTGAGGGATAAGGTGAACAAATCCTTGGTTCTCTTGATAGTAGCGTAGTTGTTGTTCTAGTGGTAAGGTAATGAGTTTAACAACTTCTTGTTCACTGAGATGTTCTCCAATGTGATTCCTACACTTTTCATCTTGGTTATCAGCTTCACAAATCTTGACATTTGAGCTTCTATGTTTCACCCAGTATATGATTAAACATATTGAACTCTTCGTTTAGCATGTCTTTCCTGCTTTCCCTCATATCCTTGTTCCCCATAATCTGTTCTTCCATTACATCCCATAAATCTTTAGCCTTCCTATAATCTTTGAATATATGTGCTATCTCAGTGGTAAGTGCCATTGTGATAGCAGCATACGCTTTGTTATCAAGCACCATCTTTTTCTTGTCTTCCTCATCCCAAAGATGCTCAGGCTTTGACTCTAGGTCTCCCTTGTGATTCGTGTAATTGGGATGTATGGACCCTGTTTGATAGATCTCATCATCCTGGGTGTCACACCCCAACCTTAACGGCAAAAACATTGAGATGTGACAATTAAGATTGTTCAATGCCACACAATGCTATTTTAAAGTGTAAATAAGATTAAACATAAGATTAAAATTATAATATACAAACATAAGTCTCAACATAACCAATTAAGCATAACCATACATAAGATTCCAAGTCCAAAAGATCTCAGTTATTTAATCTAGGTCCATCCCTAGATGATTTCAACACTTCAAAGATTAAACAAGCCGGGGCATTTCCTGAAACATGTTAGAAAACAAGGCCAACATATGAAATGTTGGTGAGTTCCCATAAGTTTATACATACATACATAGACTTTAAGAATAGCAATTCAAATCATAAGTTATGAGACATGCAAAATATATTGATAGTGCTACGATACAATCAAACCTTGACAAGATATGTGCACAATAAGATATAGGATTAGCTAAGTGTACTTGGTTCCCATGATGAACAAGAATACGTCATCAGGAGCTGGCAATAACCTCGGCTTTAGCACCAAATAGGCTTGTCAGGCCTATAAATCTATGGCGTTGCTTGGCTAGCAATAGTTAATGATTGTCATATCAGAGAGCCTATCATATAATATTCACATAAGTCTCATGAAACCATGATAAAAACATTTAAATTGAATTACTTGCAAGTCTTTAAATGATTTTTACAAGTGTACTTTATAAGATAGCATGTTTCACCCTAAAACATATGAAATGAAGAAAGGGATATGAGAAACTCACATGATCTAAGATGTAATTCGAATAAATATAATGCTAGATTAGACACCAATGGTTTCCTCACACTTAACCTAATAATGGTGTCCTTAAATTAGAATAATAATAATAGATTTAAAGACTGAATATTAATTAAGGTTTTATTTGGAATTTGAGGTTTTAACAGTTAGTATGAGATATGATAGGATTCGAAAGTATTAATGAGTAATTGTTTGAAAAAGACTTATTTAAATATTTAATTTATAAAGATTTATAAGATAGACTACGAATATTAAAATATGAAAAATAATTAATTTTAGTAATTAATTATTTACAATTGCTTTAGTAATAAGTCTTGATTTAAAAATAAGTTCAAGATAATATATTTGTAGTGTCTTTATAAAACATTTAATCTCTTAAAAATAAAGAAAATAAAACAAGGGAAATGATGATTTCTGGAATAATATTAGTTAACAAAGTAATTATATATTAATATAATAATGTATAAGAATTTTCTGGATTAAAAAAAATAAAAAAATGATTAAAAAGGTTTTGGGGTGCCCGAGGTTCGAACTCGGGTCTCCCATGTATTGGTGTTGCCTTCTGACCAATGAACAAGGCCTTAAGATTGGTTTAATGTTGGTGCGCGATTTATAAAAACAAGATTAACACGTTTTCCCTAAAATTTATGAACCCTAGCTTTGGTTCAATCCAAGTGAATATCAAATGCGTATGTTAATCCGAATTGGTTTAGGGCTTTTAATCCCCATGTACAAACGAGTTTGTATATGTGTTCAATTTACCTGGATTGTAGTCGATTTGATGTAAACTAGAAGAACAAGTCCGAGCGGGTTGCGATGGATAATGGCGATCAACAGTGGTGTGTTGTGTGATTTTCATGAAATTAGGTTACATAGGGTTGAAAGAGATCGAATGGAACGTACAAAGCTGCTTATAAAGGTTCAATTTTGATTGTTTCAAACCGAACAAATTCAATGTACCGTTCGACTGTTTCGGTTTGATTCGAGAGTTACAACTTGGTTTTTAAATCTAATTAGACGCACACTTGATTTACTCATGATGATAATGAACGTTTTTGAGCTTTTAATTAGATCAATTTGCTCTGTTTCGACTAATTTTCGGACTGAGTTTGATCGAATAGTCTATGTTTCGAAAGATCATGTAAGGCCCCATTCCCGGGACGCTTACAAATGGGACCGTCATCGCATAAAATATTTACAACACATCATTTGCAGCGGAATTAAAACTTTTCATTCATAATTAAAATATAACAAAACATCATGTTAATCATTTACATCTCAAAAATTTGTATCATTACAAATATCGTTCTCCAAAAATGCGGATGCCAGACTTAAATCATTTTCGGTAGCTTATGCATCCATGTCTGCACCTCCTCAGCATCAAACGATTACCTGCCAACTATTATGCCTACAAAAAGTCAGCGACGCTGAGTGAGTTCTAGTTTATAATTAAAATACTTTACTTTTCATTCATGATCACACATCGTACGTACATCTTAATTATTATTATCTTATCATCATCGTTTATCATCGTTCATTTCGTACGTTTCGAACTTTCATTAATATCTTTTACTTTCATCTAGATCCTGTCATATGCTATGCCCCATCATTGTGCACAAGGCGACTTCAGTCTTGGGGTCAAGCGACAAGGATCCCGTTTCGTACATATTGGTCAATCTCAAGGATTGACCCCTATGCGCATCCTCATGGGTTAACTAAACCGCACACAGTTGAGCTAACAACCCAATGGCTATGAACCTCCATTCATTGCTTGCAAGACTTTCATTCATTCATTACGTTCCACTTTTCATTATCGTTATCTTTCACTTCATTACATAATACTTTACTTACAATCGTACATAGTCCAGCAAAGTTACATCATAACATATAGTTTAAAATCATTAAACATGAAAAGATAACACATCATACATAGCAGCATAACATACGAAACCCATAAGCAACAGCAACTTTCTCACGCGAGAACTCCCTTTCGCGCGAGAACCTCATGTAGGCAAACCCTGCACATCACATCATCCTCATTCGCGCGAGAACCACCTGTCCAGCGAAAATAAACATGTCGCGCGAAAACATTTCCTCTCGCTCAAAAACTTTCTCTTACGCGCGAGAACTTCCCAGATTCAAATTCCATAACGTACAACTGAACTGTTCGCGTGAAAACTTCTTACTTTACCCCCCAGTCATAACTTATCACGTCTAAGGCTGTTCTAACATGCAAACATCCTAAACATCATCAAACCAAGCATAAACAGTTATTCTAAAACGTTCTAGTATGCATAATAGCCCCAAAACATAAAACTTGCGTAAAAAGGGGACTAGAAACTCACCTCTTGAAGTTCTAGCACACCAACAACCTTCTCGAAACCTTTACCATGCGAAAACTACATAACCATGTGCTATATTCATCAATAATCCATTCTTAGTACATAACATGAGTTACTACACGAGTTACATACCTTAAGCACTTAGATTCTTCACTTTCTCTCTCTACGCAGCCAATTTCCCTCTCTAGCAGCAGTACTTCTCGCATGACCTAGAGTCTGGCTGGGTGTTCTCAGCTATTTATACCCAGTAACACTTTTCACCCAGGGTTCTCACGCGAGAACTCCCTTTTCGCGTGAAAACTTTTTTTCTCGTAAACTTCTCGCGCGACAGCCTCCTTTCGCACGAGAACTTCTACCTGCCTTCTTTTTCTCGAGATTTTCAGGCGTTACAAGTCCACCCCCCTTATTGAGGTTTGTCCCGAAACCTGTCAGCTCTCAAACAGCTACGGGTAGTGCTGTCTCATTTCTTCCTCGGTTTCCCATGTGGACTCATAACCCTTTCAGTGTTGCCACTGTATACGCACAAATGGAACCACTTTGATCCTTAACTTCTTCTCCTTCCTATCAATGATAGCCATCGGTTTCTCCATATAATTGAGCCTTTCATCCACCTCGATATCCTCCAATGGCACAATCATATCCTCATCGGTTAGCACTTTCTCATATGAGATACATGCAACGTTGGGTGAATTCCACTTAACTCATCGGGTGGCTCCAATCGATAGGCCAGCTCTCCTACTCGAGCAATGATTCGGAAAGGCCTTATATACCTCGGGCTTAGCTTACCCCACTTTCTAAATCAGATGATTCCTTTCCAAGGTGAGACCTTCAACATGACTCTATCACCCATATTGAACTCAATCGGTCTACGCCTTTTGTCAGCATACAACTTCTGTCTATCTTTTGTTGCCTTCATAAGGCCTTGATTTTCTCCAGCTTTTCAGTCATAGCCTCAATCACCTCAATACTTCCCAACTCCTTCTGTCCGATGTCACCCCACATACGGGCGTTCTACATTTCCTACCGTAAAGCATCTCATAAGGAGGCATACCAATGCTGGCATGATAACTTTTGTTATATGAGAACTCAGCTAACGGTAAGTGTTCAACCCAACTTCCTCCAAAATCAATCACGCATGCCCGAGCATGTCCTCCATCGTCTGGATCGTCCTCTCCGACTAACCATCTGTCTGATGATGGTAAGCCGTACTGATATGTAGCCTCGTCCCCATCGCATCGTGGAATTTCTTCCAAAACTTTGATGTAAACCAAGTGTCACGGTCCGATACGATAGACACTGGTACGCCATGACGAGCTATGATCTTCTTAATGAATAGATCCGCCAACCTCTCAGATGAATACGTCTCACGGATTGGCAAGAAATGAGCACTCTTCGTCAGACGGTCTACTATCACCCATATGGCATCATACCCTCTTGCCATTCGCGGCAACTTAGTAATGAAGACCATGGTGACGTGCTCCCATTTCCACTCGGGTATATCCAAGGGTTGGATCTTCCCGTATGGCTTCTGATGCTCCGCCTTCACTTGCAGACAAGTAAGGCACTTACTCACATACTCTGCCACATCACGCTTTATTCCCGGCCACCAGTAATCTTTCTTCATATCCTAATACATCTTCGTGGCACCGGGCTAAATCGAGTATTGAGACTTATGGGCCTCATCCATGATCTTTCCCCGTAGATCCCCGTAGCGAGAAATCCACATCCGCCCAAATCGGGTTCTAACACCGAGAATGTTCTTGTCACACCCTTAAAATCCGCGTGCGGGGTTTTACCGCGAGGCGCGTGACATACCAGGATCTCAATCATTAGTTACTCAGAACGACTCTATAAGTACAAACATTCAATTTCAAAGTTTAACTTTAAATACTGCGGAAGCGTTAAATAAACCAGAAAACCCAAAACAATGTAACATGATTTAAAATGCGCAAACAAACGCGCCCAAGTATTATGCAAAACCAAAGCATAATGTTTAAACAAACATAATCCAAAAAAAACATTGTTTCATAACATGCTGACAACACCATGATGTTGACCCGTGTAATGTGCTCCTAGGAAATAGCAACCTTAACCTGAGAATAACATACTAAAGAGTCAACACAACGGTTGGTGAGTTCAAGAGTTTGCATTAAACATAAATCAATAACAGTTGCACAATATAAGAAGTGTATTGTAATAGATAGCTAGTCTATAAACAAATAGTAATAATCATAGCAATTTTGCGATTGAAGCTGACTGTGTTACGTTTGTTGCCTCCTGCCACGACATACCAGGTCGTGACAATGTTCATTAGGACAAAATTGCACCCGTTTGACCTCGAGTCGCACAGGTGGGGCTCGTCAGACCCAGTAGTACTACCCAAAATTTCCCGCTAATATCATTATTAACAATCCAAAAGTGTGAGGACTTTCCATGGTAATCAGCACTATATTATACTATACACAACTCCTATAAATAAAGTGTTTGTAAAATAGTATGCTATCTCCCCCAAAAAGAGTATTTAAAAGTGTGGGGCATGAACTCACCTGATGCGCGTAAGAAATTACTTAATGCTTAACTTGACAAGAAAGAGTGGTTAGACAACCCTCAGAGGTCACCTAGAACACATGAGTTCCTAAGTACATGTACACAGAATCATAATGAAACCCTAAGTGCTCAACAAACCAAAGAACTCAAGGTTTTAGAAAGACAAGACACATTTGACCCAGTTGACCCGTTGGTGACATTATAGATGAAATTCCATTCAAACAAGCATAACAGTACATCACACATGATTAACATACAAACTGATCACATATGACACTTCATTACCCACATGTACTACCTGGATCATCATACAGCCAGATATCATACAAGTCATGCGAATCTCAAACCATTATCATGCTCAACATAGATACAACACAACCAATGCATCATACATAGAATCAAATCATGCACAGCATGCCATGTGAAGCCACTCACGACTTCACACCCTAAACCTTGCCAATCCTACTAAGTAGGGCCTCAGATTCGCATGCGTGTATGATGACCATCAACATACCATTTAACAGAATTCTTATCACCCAAGATGTTCAACCATGATCAACTACAATCCGAATAATAGCCTATCATAACCCCTATGACCCATATCCAGTAATCCCACAAACAGGCCAAACCTACCAATTAACCTAATAAACATTCATACACCCAAACAATACATTCTACTACCTTAGAAACCATCCATGAACATACTAGCATGATCCTAATGTCCCAAACATACTCAAACCATCATATTAAAGAATTTATGCAAATAAAGTTTCCCTTTTGGGAAAGCACATCCCAAAATCCATCAAACACCCAATACATTCATTATTCCATTAACAATATACCAATTCCAACCCAAATTAACATCTAGACATGTTCTACACATCACATTCATCATGATTCATTAATCTTCAAAACCAAAAGTTTCTACTTTTAGTAAGACATGAACTACAACATTCATTCTTGGATTTCTAACATTCATATCATCAATCTAACACCCAATCATCAACACAACACATTAACAACATCAATTCATCATCAAATCACCATATTCATGCAAATAAAGTTACTATTATTAGTAACCTACAAACAACGCATCAAAATCAAAGCTTTCTTGCATAATCAACGTAAACTAGCATCAATATGACCTAACTAACATCATAACATCATCAACAATCAAGAATCAACATTCAATTGCAGATTTCAACTAGAACTTTCTACCATTCATAAAAACCATCAAAAACATGTAAAAATCTAACCTTTAAACGTGTATTGGCTTGGAATTGAAGATTCTAACGTGTTGTAGCACTTGAAATCGATCCAAAACCAAATGAAATCGCATGTTCTTGCTTGAAATCGAAGTGTGTGTGTGTTTGAAGGTGAAATCATGGCCGAATGGGTTGGGTGGCTAGGGTTTTGGATTTTGTTTTAATTAATTAATCCTAATTACCCTTTTAACCCTTAAATTTGTATTTTTATAAAATCAATCTTTTAACACTTTTTTTTAAAAGGTTTTAACTTAATAATACAAACATTATTAACCAACAATAATAACCATAAGCATTATTTTCACTAATCACACAATACACGAATTAAATACACACGTTTCCACGTTACGCGATAAAATTCACAAATAAATATTTAAATCACGTAAACATATAAACACTACTTAATAATCACATAGAAATTATTTGTTTAAAATTATTAATTATTATTAAGTCACCAACGTTCAACGACAACGAGTGTGTGCTCACGACACGTGTATGCAAGACCTAACGAAACTAACGGAGTTTGGTAAGGGAAAATTACCGGATGTCACATTATCCCCATGTTGAAAGAATTTTCGTCCCGAAAATTGCGTTACATGGTGAGTGTTCCATCACTGGTCTACTGCATTGGCATTAAGTAATCGAGTGAGTTTCGGATGAGTTGTCACATCATCCCCATGTTGAAAGAAATTTCGTCCCGAAATTTAAATCAGTACCTTCGCCGGCTGACATCGTCTTTTCGAATAGCTGAGGATACTTAAGCTTCATTTGGTCCTCACGCTCCCACGTGAATTCTGGTCCACGTCTCGAGTTCCATCAAACTTTGACAATGGGTATCTTGCTTTGCTTAAGTGTCTTCACCTCACGATCCATCACTTCGACCAGTTCCTCAATGAAGCGTAATTGTTCATCCACTTGAACTTCTTCTAGCGGTACGACCATCGTTTCATCCATTAAGCAATTCTTCAGATTTGAAACATGGAATACATCTTGGATTCCACTTAGCGAATTAGGTAGGGCTAATCGATAAGCCACTGGACCTATTCTTTCCAATATCTCAAATGATCCAACATATCTCAGATTTAGCTTTCCTCGCTTACCAAACCGGATCACACCTTTCCATGGTGAGACCTTCAGTAAGAGCTTATCACCAATCTGAAACTCTAGAGGTTTCCGTCGCTTATCAGCATAACTTTTCTGTCTGTCACGCGCTGCAGCCATACGATTCCTTATTTGTACAATCTTCTCAGTAGTCTCGTGTACTAACTCAGGACCCGTTAGCTGGCTGTCACCAATTTCAACCCAACAAACTGGTGATCTACATTTCTCCCATACAACGCTTCGAAAGGTGCCGCCTTTATGCTAGTGTGATAACTGTTATTGTAAGAAAATTCCACCAATGGTAGGTGAACTTCCTAGTTATTCCCGAAGTCAATCACACAAGCACGTAACATGTCCTCCAAAGTCTGTATAGTACGCTCGCTTTGACCATCAGCCTGTGGATGATAATCAGTACTCATATCCAATCGCGTACCCAAAGATTTCTGCAGTGATTGCCAGAAGTGCTATGCGAAACGAGAATCGCGATCAGAAATAATTGAGATCGGTACTCCATGCCTCAAACGATCTCCTTCAAAGAGATTCAGGTTAATTTCTCCATCTTGTCTGTTTCCTTTATCCCTAGGAAATGAGCAGACTTTGTTAATCTATCCACGATAACCCATATTGTGTCGCAACCAGTAGAAGTTCGAGGTAACTTAGAAATAAAATCCATTGATATCTAATCCCACTTCCACATAGGGATCTCGGGTTATTGTAATAGTCTAGACGGTTTCTGATACTCCACTTTTACCTTTGAGCAGGTCAGACACTTGCTCACATACATAGCTACATTCGCCTTCTTGTTAGGCCACCAGTAGCGCGCCCTCAAATCATGGTACATCTTGTCAGATCCAGGATGTATAGAGTACTTAGACTTATGTGCCTCACTCATCACCAGATCTCTCAGATTTCCATGCAGAGGACCCAAAGTCTGTCCATGAAGTAACGAATCCCATCCACTTTTACGTCCAACTGTTTTTCCATTCCCCTTAACGATTCAACCCAATGTTTGCTCCTGTCAGGGCTTCTGTCTGAGCCTCTCGGATTTGTTCCGGTAACCGTGTGCTGATAGTAAGTTGCAAAGTTCGCACAAGTCGAGGCTTAGCAGTTTCTTTCCTACTCAGCGCGTCAGCAACTACATTTGCTTTCCCCGGGTGGTACTTGATAGCACAGTCATAGTCATTCAGTAATTCTACCCAGCGCCTTTGCCTCATGTTCAGCTACTTTTGCTCCAAGATATGCTGAAGACTCTTGTGATTGGTGTAAATAGTGCATTTGGTACGGTATAAGTAATGTCTCCAATTTTTAAGGAAACAATTACCGCACCCAGCTCCAAGTCATGGGTGGTATAGTTCTTCTCGTGAACCTTTAACTACCTAGAGGCGTAAGCTATCACCTTATCCTGCTGCATCAGGACGCATCCAAGCCCTTGAATAGAAGGGTCACAATAGACTACGAAATCATCACTACCCTCCGGTAACGCTAATATCAGTGCGCTACACAGTTTCTATTTTAGCAATTGGAAAGCAGATTCCTGACTCTCACCCCATTTGTATGTTGTTCTCTTGTGAGTCAAAGCTGTGAGAGCTTGTGCAATCTTAGAGAATCCTTCGATGAACCGTCGATAATATCCCGCTAATGCAAGGAATTTTCGTATCACACTTGGTGTCTTAGGAACAGACCAACTCTTTATCGCTTCAATCTTTGTAGGATCAACATGTATTCCCTTCTCGTTGACAATATGACCCAAGAATTGCACCTCATGTATCCAGAAATCACACTTAGAAAACTTCGCATACAGTTGTTCCTTTCTAAGTAATTCCAAGATTAAACGTAAGTGCTTCTCATGTTCTTCCTCAGTCCTTAAGTATATCAGTATGTCATCAATAAAGACGATAACAAACTGATCAAGATAAGGTTTGCACACGCGATTCATGAGGTCCATGAATACTGCTGGTGCATTCGTCAACCCAAATGGCATGACCAAAAATTCATAGTAACGATATCATGTATGGAAGGCAGTCTTCGAGATGTCCTCTTCTCAAACTCTCAGCTGATGATACCCAGACCTCATATCAATCTTAGAGTAATAGCTTGATCCTTGCAGTTGATCAAACAAATCATCTATACGAGATAAGGGATATCTATTCTTGATAGTAACCTTTTTCAGTTCCTTATAGTCAATGCACATTCGAAATGTACCATCCTTCTTCTTGACAAACAGAACTGGCGCTACCCAGGGCGACAAACTCGGTCGGATAAACCCTTTATCCAACAGCTCTTGTAGTTGGCCGGATAATTCTTG
Source organism: Flaveria sonorensis (assembly GCA_025506505.1). NCBI lineage: Eukaryota > Viridiplantae > Streptophyta > Magnoliopsida > Asterales > Asteraceae > Flaveria > Flaveria sonorensis. The sequence continues at coordinate 45,481,996 of CM046426.1, read as the reverse complement.
CAGTTCGTTCGGAGCTAACCGGTAAGGTGCTCTCGCAATCGGAGCGGCTCCTGGAGTCAACTCAATTTGGAATTCAACTTGACGATGAGGCGGTAATCCAGGCAGGTCTTCAAGAAACACCTCGGGAAACTCGCGAACTACGGGGATATCCTCTATCTTCTTTTCCTCGGTCTGTTTATCTGTGACGAGTGCCAATATGGCCAGTCGACCCTTTCATAACAACTTTTGTGCCTTCATGAACGAGATTATGCCTATCACCGCACCACTCCTATCACCTCTGACCGTAAGGACTTCTTCGCCAATGGGAATCCGTATGATCTTCTCGTGGCATATGACTTCCGCTTGTTTACCAGAAAGCCAATCCATGCCTACTACTACATCAAAACTTCCTAGGGTAATAGGCATGAGATCTATGGCAAATGTATGTCCAGCAAGCTCTATCTTGCAGTCTCTAAGAATATGCGTTACGTGAATCTGTGTACCGCCAGCTAACTCTATGGTGTATTTAGATTCTAAGGCTGAGGGCATATCACTTAAAAGACTACAAAACTTAGTGGACAAGAAACTTCTATCGGCTCTGGTATCGAATAATACGGTAGCAAAACGACCATTAACCGGAAATTTACCAGTTACAGTTGTAGGGTCGTTTAGAGCCTCACCTGAGCCAATGACGAAGGCTCTTCATTTGGCTCCATGTTGCTATTGCCTCCATTGTTGTTGCCATTACCATTATTGTTGTTGTTGCCGCTGTTATTGTTGTTGTTGTTGCCATTGTTATTGTTGCCATTACCATTCCTCCTGAGCTAGGGACAGTTGCGTTTGTAATGGCCTTCTTTTCCGCATTCAAAATAGCCTTTGGGAGTTTCCTCGGACTGTTGTGGCTTTTTCATCAGCTCACCACGGCAGTCTTTGGCTGCATGACCAATCTTCCCACAACGTTGGCACTTGAAATTGTCATATCGACCCACATGGTGGTAGTTACACCGGTTGCACTTCGGCTGTCTTCCACCATACCCACCGGGTCCTTGATTTGAAGGAGTCGCCTGGTTGAAGCTTCGATTATTATCGAACCTCTGTTGCTGTTGCTGATTTTGCTACTGCTGTTGAGGTTGAGATTGGCAGCATGATAATGATATGGGGTAGCTGCTCGGTGTCCAGTGCAGCCACTAGTGCAGCAAAGGCTTTGCTCTTGAGGAATATCCAGGGTAGGGAGTGTGAGAGATGGGGTAGCTGTCGACGACCTCGTTCATGGTCGGGTAGAGGCTATCGGTGGTACTCGATCCCGATATATCATATGCTGTATGCAGGTAGGATAGTAATCCCAATCTCACGGAGGATCACATTCAGGTATCGCGAACGGTTGCTCCCAATCAACCTCTTCAGATGGATACTGATGTCGTGGCCAGTCCGATTCACTGTTCGGTACGGGTGAGTAAGGAGGTGACTCAGATCTCGCGGGTCTCTTACCCAAGTCACGCGACGACAATACCATGCTGCGAAGTACGTGATGCGTATGCCAATGAGTATACAGTAAGGAAGTATGTGACAAGTAACTAACAACTGTGCGGTTATAGTCTAGTGTGTATGCAACCTAGTTCCCTATAACCAACGGCTCTGATACCAATCTGTCACACCCTCAAAATCAGCGTGCGTGGTTTTACCGCGAGGCGCGTGACATACTAGGATCTCAGTCATTAGTTACTCAGAACGACTCTATATGTACAAACATTCAAAATCAAAGTTTAACTTTAAATACTATGGAAGCGTTAAATAAACCAAAAAACCCAAAACAATGTAACACGACTTAAAATGCGCAAACAAACGCGCCCAAGTATTATGCAAAACCAAAGCATAATGTTTAAACAAACATAATTCCAAAAAAAAAACATTGTTTCATAACATGCTGACAACACCATGATGCTGACCCGTGTAATGTGCTCCTAGGCAATAACAACCTTAACCTAAGAATAACATACTAAAGAGTCAACACAACGGTTGGTGAGTTCAAGAGTTTGCGTTAAACATAAATCAATAATAGTTGCACAATATAAGAAGTGTATTGTAATAGATAGCTAGTCTATAAACAAATACTAATAATCATAGCGATTTTGCGATTGAAGCTGACTGTGTTACGTTTGTTGCCTCCTACCACGACATACCAGGTCGTGACAATGTTCGTTAGGACAAAATTGCACCCATTTGACCTCGAGTCGCACTGGTGGGGCTCGTCAGACCCAGTAGTACTACCCAAAATTTCCCACTAATATCATTATTAACAATCAGAAAGTGTGAGGAATTTTCATGGTAATCAGCACTATATTATACTATACACAACTCATATAAATAAAGCGTTTGTAAAAACAGTATGCTATCTCCCACAAAAGATAGTATGTAAAAGTGTGGGGCATGAACTCACCTGATGCGCGTAAGAAATTACTTAATGCTTAACTTGACAAGAAAGAGTGGATAGACAACCCTCAGAGGTCACCTAGAACACATGAGTACATAACTACGTGTACACAGAATCATAATGAAACCCTAAGTGCTCTACGAACCAAAGAATTCAAGGTTTTAGAAAGACAAGACACATTTGACCTAGTTGACCCGTTTGACCCGTTGGTGACATTATAGATGAAATTCCATTCAAACAAGCATAACAGTACATCACACATGATTAACATACAAAATGATCACATATGACACTTCATTACCCACATGTACTACCTGGATCATCATACAGCCAGATATCATACAAGTCATGCGAATCTCAAACAATTATCATGCTCAACATAGATGCAACACAACCAATGCATCATACATAGAATCAAATCATGCACAGCATGCCATGTGAAGCCACTCACGACTTCACACCCTAAACCCTGCCATTCCTACTAAGTAGGGGCCTCAGATTCGCACGCGTGTATGATGACCATCAACATACCATTTAACAAAATTCTTATCACCCAAGATGTTCAACCATGATCAACTACAATCCAAACAATAGCCTATCATAACCCCTATGACCCATATCCAGGTAATCCCACAAGCAGGCCAAACCTACCAATTAACCCAATAAACATTCATACACCCAAACAATACATTCTACTACCTTAGAAACCATCCATGAACATACTAGCATGATCCTAATGTCCCAAACATACTCAAACCATCATATTAAAGAATTTGTGCAAATAAAGTTTCCTTTTGGGAAAGCACATCCCAAAATCCATCAAACACCCAATACATTCATGATTCCATTAACAATATACCAATTCCAACCCAAATTAACATCTAGACATGTTCTACACATCACATTCATCATGATTCATCAATCTTCAAAGTAAGACATGAACTACAACATTCATTCTTGGATTTCTAACATTCATATCATCAATCTAACACCCAATCATAATCACAAACATATTAACAACATCAATTCATCATCAAATCACCATATTCATGCAAATAAAGTTACTATTATTAGTAACCTACGAACAACGCATCAAAATCAAAGCTTTCTTGCATAATCAACGTAAACTAGCATCAATATGACCTAACTAACATCATAACATCATCAAACAATCAAGAATCAACATTCAATTGTAGATTTCAAATAGAACTTTCTACCATTCATAAAAATCATCAAAAACATGTAAAAATCTAACCTTTAAACGTGTATTGGCTTGGAATTTAAGATTCTAACGTGTTGTAGCACTTGAAATCGATCCAAAACCGAATGAAATCGCTTGTTCTTGCTTGAAATCGAAGTGTGTGTATGTTTGAAGGTGAAATCGTGGCCGAATGGGTTGGGTGGCTAGGGTTTTGGATTTTGTTTTAATTAATTAATCCTAATTACCCTTTTTACCCTTAAAATTTGTATTTTTATAAAATCAATCTTTTTAACACTTTTTTTAAAGGTTTTAACTTAATAATACAAACATTATTAACCAACAATAATAACCATAAGCATTATTTTCACTAATCACACAATACACGAATTAAATACACACGTTTCCACGTTACGCGATAAAATTCACAAATAAATATTTAAATCACGTAAACATATAAACACCACTTACTAATCACATAGAAATTATTTCTTTAACATTATTAATTATTATTAAGTCACCAAAATTCAACGACAACGAGTGTGTGCTCACGACACGTGTATGCAAGACCTAACAAAACAAACGGAGTTTGGTAACGGAAAATTACCGGATGTCACAGTTCTCACCCAACTCTTCGACTAGGCCTTTCATCCTTTCGGATTTGATTCGATCCTCTTTCAACGCCTCATCCTGAAATTCCTTAACCTGCTTCATCACATCAGAGGTCATAACCAACTGATAAGCCTTCACCCGAATCGGCTCGGGTCTCTCTTTTCGGCTAAGGGCATCCACCACTACGTTGGCCTTGCCCGGATGGTAATGGATCTTGCAGTTATAATCCTTGATCTACTCTAACCATCTTCTCTACCTCATATTGAGATCCTTCTGCTTGAAGATGTACTTCAAGCTTTTATGGTCAGTGAAGATAGTGCACTTCGTCCCGTACAGGTAGTGCCTCCAAATCTTCACTGCAAAGACCACCGCCGCTAATTCCAAATCATGGGTAGGATAATTAGCCTCATTGGTTTTCAACTGTTGGGACGCGTAGGCTATTACCCTCCCCCGTTGCATCAGCACGCAACCCAACCCTGAATAAGAAGCGTCCGAATAGACCACTAAGTCTTTGCTCCCTTCGGGTATCGTTAGGACAGGAGCTTAGGTCAATCTTGTCTTTAACTCTTCAAAAGCATTCTCTTGTTCTAGACCCCATATAAACTTTACCTCCTTGCTGGTCAGCTTGGTCTATGGTGAAGTTATCTTGGAAAAGTCTTGGATAAACCTTCTGTAATAGCCCGCCACACCCAAGAAACTACGAATCTCGGATGGAGTCTTTGGAGACTTCCATTGCATCACCGCCTTAACTTTTGCCAGATCTACCATAATCCCTTCCGGATTAACTTTGCGCAACCAGAACGCGTATTTAGAGAACTTGGCATACAGCTTCTCCCTTCTGAACGTTTCCAGCACCTCCCGAATGTGACCGACATGTTCCTCTTTACTCTTTGAACGGATATCATCGATGAACACAATCACTGATTATCCAACATCGGCCGACACACTCGATTCATCAAATCCATAAAAGAAGTTGGCGCATTGGTTAAGCCAAAGGACATAACAAGAAACTCGTAGTGTCCATAATACGGCAAAAAGCTATCTTAGGAATATCCTCTTCCTTTACCTTCAACTGATGGTAACCACATGGGAGATCTAAACTCGAGAACCAACTGGCACCTTGGAGCAAATCGAACAAGTCATCAATCCTTGGTAACGGATACCGATTCTTCACAGTCAACTTGTTCAACTCTCGGTAGTCGATGCACATCCTCATGCTACCATCCTTTTTCTTCACAAACAAGACCGGAGCACCCATGGAGAGATACTCGGTCGAATGAATCTCTTATCCAACAGATCTTGTAGCTGAGTCATCAACTCCTTCATCTCGGTGGGAGCTAGACGATACAGTGCCTTAGCAATAGGTTAGGCACCGGGTATCAGGTCAATCTGGAACTCGATCTCACGGTCAGGTGGCACACCTGATAAGTCGTCTGAGAATACGTCAGGGAAGTCACACACTACTGGCACGTCTGACAATCATGGTACCGACGCATCCACATCCTTCATATAGGCTAGTAGGCGCCACATCCACGCCTCATACACTTCTCAGCCACACCATCGAAATCACCTTCGGAACCATAGTAACCCTATCGCCATAGATCGGCACTGAACTCCCATCCGACGTAGTCAATCGAATCATCTTCTGGCGACACACAATATTTGCCACTTAGGCTGCTAGCCAATCCATCCCTAGGACTATATCGAATCCGCCTAAAGGCATCACAAATAATCTAGCAGAGAACCTATGGCCTTCCAATTCTATGTCACAAAGGCAGCAGAAAAGTACAGTTATAAAACTCCTCCTAAGTACAGAGGCACAAGTCTAGGCAACTTATCGTAAAAGGCAGCTGAAATAAAACTCCTACTAGCACCAGAATCGAAAAGTACAGAGGCACAAGTCTGGTTAACTAGGAATGTACCTGACATAACATCAGGGTCCACTCTAGCCTCCTCCTGAGTCATAGTGAATGCCCTGGCCTTCGCCCTCTGCCCCTCCTACTTAATCCCCTTCCTTGCCCCGGAGTTCTCGGCCCTCGACTTCTTGTAATCCCTGCTCATATGGCCCTCTTCACCACAGTTATAACACTTTATAACCCTGCAATCTCTCACCATATGCCCTGCCTTCCACACTTGAAGCAAAGATTTGATCCCTACTTACATTCCCCCACATGCTCATTCCCACACTTCCCGCATGCCTTACCTCCCTTAGTTAGCGCCTTTCGATCATCCACCCTCACCTTCTTACCACCAGCCCCAAAACCACCACCATAGTTTCGCTTCCCATTCCCATTCTTGTGACCGACCCACTTCCTCTTCACATCCACCACCGTCACCACCTCCCGTTCATCGTACAACCTCCCCGTCAGATCGACCACTGACCTAAACATACTCGGCCGGGCAGTGATCATGTGTCTGTGAATATCTGCTGGCAGACCCTGGATGTACCTCTTAATCCTTCGTGACACAGGCATCACCTTATCTGGCACCAACCTTGCCATCTCATTAAACTTCGTCGTGTACTGTTGGTGTGTCATATATCCCACCTCTAACTGCAGGAACTCTCTCTCAACCTTATCGAGCTCCCTGTGAGGACAGAACTCCTAGATCACCAACTTCTTCAGCTCACTCCACTTCATCCTCCCGATCGCCCTACTACCCTCGGCCTGGACAATATTGTCCCACCAACACAAGGCCTAATCCATAATTGAGTGAGTAGCAAACTTCACCTTCTGATCCTCTCGGCACTTGCTGATATCAAGTACCGCCTCCATCTCCCTCACCCAACGGTGAGCAGCTGGAGCACTCCCATTCCCATCAAAAGTCGGGGGCCTGCACCTTTGGAATGCCCCATAGTTGCACCCCTTTGTTGTTTCCTGTACAGCCTCTACCTCCTCATCGTCACTAGAGACAACCATCTCAGTATCTGGTTGCTCCATCTCCCCAAAATCTCAACCTTCACCTCCTTGCCTGGTGGTTCTTTTCTTCTCCTCCTTCTCCTTCTTTCATCCTCCCTCACAACAGGAATAACCTCGGTCACTACAGACGGTAGAATCGTCTGCATGACCTGATGAACCTCTTCCACCACTGCCTCCTTCACTAAGGCTCTCAAATTAGCACTCTCATCACCACCCTCATGGTGATTAATCTCGGGATCTGCGGGTGCGGTCTTGGCAGTTCTAGTCTTATTCCTCATGGCACGTGTTCCAGCACCACGTCCACCATGTACTCCACCTCGGGAAGCCTTTGAAGATCTACCTCCAGCCATCTCTAAGCGCTATAAGATTTAAACACCAACAATGTCATTCAAGGTAATAGCTCAGATCATGTCAAGTATAGTAAGTCCCTAATTACAGTGGCCAGTTGTGATTAGCCACTTGCTTTACTCTCCTTTCTCCAAGCATTCCCTATCCTGACTACATTAGTGTTCAAATCTACTAAAGGCACAAAAATCACATAGCACACGCACATAGACCCATTTTATTATCTTACATAAAATATTTACATAAAACCTTTACCTGCAGGCATGTAGTTACTAGGGCTGGCATCCCTTTCCCTTTCGTGTCCCATTCTCAGTTTAAGTTTTAGGTTTTTGAAAATATTTTACCCAATTCTTTTAAACTTTGACTTTGATACCAACTTGTAAGGCCCCGTTCCCGGGACGCTTACAAATGGGACCGTCATCGCATAAAATATTTACAACACATGATTTGTAGCGGAATTAGAACTTTTCATTCATAATTAAAATATGACAAAACATTATGTTAATCATTTACATCTCAAAATTTTGTATCATTACAAATATCGTTCTCCAAAAATGTAGATGCCAGACTTAAATCATTTCCGGTAGCTTATGCATCCATGCCTGCACCTCCTCAGCATCAAACGATTACCTACCAACTATTATGCATACAAAAATTTAGCGACGCTGAGTGAGTTCTAGTTTATAATTAAAATACTTTACTTTTGTTCATGATCACACATCGTACGTATATCTTGATAATAATTATTATTATCTTATCACCATCATTCATCACCGTTCATTTCGTACATTTCAAACTTTCATTAATATTTTTCACTTTCATCTAGATCTTGTCATATGCTATGCCCCATCGTTTTGCACAAGGCGACTTCAGTATTGGGGTCAAGCGACAAGGATCCCGTTTCGTACATATTGGTCAATCTTAAGGATTGACCCCTTTGCGCATCCTCATGGGTTAGCTAAACCGCACACAGTTGAGCTAACAACCCAATGGCTGTGAACCTCCATTCATTGCTTGGAAGACTGTCATTCATTCATTATGTTCCACTTTTTATTATCGTTATCTTTCACTTCATTACATAATACTTTACATACATTCGTACATAGTCAAGCAAAGTTACATCATAAAACATATAGTTTAAAATCATTAAACATGAAAAGATAAAACATCATACATAGCAGCATAACATACGAAACCCATAAGCAACAGCAACTTTCTCAAGCGAGAACTCCCTTTCGCACGAGAACCTCACGTAGGCAAACCCTACACATCACATCATCCTCATTTGCGCGAGAACCACCTGTCGTCCGAAAACATACATGTCGCGCGAAAACTTTCCATCCGCGAGAGCAACCTATCGAGCGAAAACATCTCCTCGCGCAAAAACTTCCTCTTTCGCGCGAGAACTTCTCAGATTCAAATTCCATAACGTGCAACTAAACTGTTCGTGCGAAACTTCTTACTTTACCCCCCAGTCACAACTTATCGCGTCTAAGGCTGTTCTAACATGCAAACATCATCAAACCAAGCATAAACAGGCATTCTAAAATGTTCTAGTATGCATAATAGCTCCAAAACATAAAACTTGCGTAAAAAGGGGACTAGAAACTCACCTCTTGAAGTTCTAGCACACCAACAATCTTCCTGAAGCCTTTACCATGCGAAAACTACATAACCATGCGTTATATTCATCAATAATCCATTCTTAATATATAACACGAGTTACTACACGAGTTACATACCTTAAGCACTTGGATTCTTCACTTTCTCTCTCTACGCAGCCGATTTTCCTCTCTAGCAGCAGTACTTCTCGCGTGAACTAGAGTCTGGCTGGGTGTTCTCAACTATTTATACCCAGTAACACTTTTCGCCCAGGGTTCTCAAGCGAGAACTCTCTTTTCGCGTGAAAACTTCCTTTCTCGTGAACTTCACGCGCGACAGCCTTTTTTCGCGCGAGAACTTCTGCCTGCCTTCTTTTTCTCGAGATTTTAGGGCGTTACAGATCATGAGAAACATGGTTTTCATTCGAATTAAAGCATGCTGAAAGTTCGAAACAGTTGTACGAAGGTCGGGGAGCGGTTAATTAGCTTTACAAGTGCTTAGTTTTCGAGTTAAACGGCCGCCGGAGTTTGGCCGGAGTTTAGCCAGAAAAAAAGACCGACAGGGGGGGTGGTTTGGCTTGTTTTAAAATAATTACAGTTAGATCCCTGTGGTTTCAAACTTAACATTTCATGTACAAAGCTTTTGATTAAAGTTTTACAAATTACAATTTTTACCCAAAAGTTATAAACACTCTTACTTTTTTTAATAAATCAATCCATTTTTTTAAGAATCTTTATACTTTATAAATCTTGTGAAAACTTGAAATTGAACTACTTAATTTAATTAATAATTAAAGCTTGTAATGAACATTAAATCTTTATAAATTTATAAAAGTTTAATTAATAAATTATAAAGTTATATTAAATTGTTATAAATTGAGCAATTAGCATGATAATTGTATTTGAAACACCAACATAAAGAAAATGATTTAATTAACAAATTTGATTTTCATGATTGACTCAAATGGGTTCGGGTTCGGATTTTCAAAATGGGTCAAATGTCACAGTCTCCCCTAGTTTAGGAAATTTCATCTCGAAACTTAATTTCAAGGAAACTGATGATAAAAGTCGAGGATACTTGGATTTCATTTGGTCTTCACGTTCCGATGCGAATTTTTAGGGCACGTTTAGAATTCCAACGAACTTTGATTGGTGTTCGGTTACAAGTGAGTTGCTTCACTTTGCGAACCATGAATTGTGCAGGTTTCTTGATAAGATGCATGCAATCATTAATTTGAACTCCTCCAGTAGGATGTGAAAATTATCATTGACAAGATAATTTTTGAGATTTGACACAAGAAATATTAGATAAACAATTCTGAGTTTTATAAGCCACTTTCTCAATACGCTCAAGCATTTTGAATGAACTTACATAATGAGGTGACATCTTGATGTTGATGAAATATCTGTAATTGTATGAAAGTTTGATTAACGGAAGATGAGAATCCCAAGAGCTACTTAACTCAATGACATAAGCTCAACGCATATCTTGAGAGGTTGTATCGTTCTTTCGGCTTCGGTCTTAGAATGATGAATTGTGCTAAGATTGACTTGAGTTCTCCAAAGATGATTTAAGGCTTGGCTAGAACGGAAGATATGTAGACCATCACGATCAAAGAATTTTAAGACACATCACGATGACCGACTATTTCATCGATGTAGATACGAGTCAAGTTCTCGACTCGATATTCCTCAAGAATCGATATGAAATGCGCTGATTTAGTCATTCGATCAATGATGAATCAAATACTATTATGATAACTAGAAATAAGATACGATTTGGTGATGAAATCCAGGGATAAATATTTCATTTTCCAAACATGATTTTCGATTTGAACAAATGATCCAGAGGGATGCTGATATTTGTCTTTAAATTTTGAATAGATGAGGCATTTAGACACATTCACAGTGATGTCCCTTTTCCTGTCGAGTCACCATTAGTGATTTTGAAGATGATAAACATTTTATTTGTACTAGCAAGACTGAAACAACGTGTCTTATAAGTCTCATTCATGATGATGGTTTGAAGATTATTGCGATTAGAAATCCAAAGACGACCTATGAAGTAAAGCAGACTATAGGGTTTGGCTTCCAACTAGAGTTCAAGAATTCAAGCAAAGATGATGTTCGTGATCTGTTTAAAACTTTGAAGAAATCAAGATATCGTTGATGAAGACAATTATGAATTTGTCTAAGTACACTTGCACACGTAAACCATCAAATTCAAGAATACAACAGATGCATTGATCAAACCAAAACCATGAATTGATAATGACCATTTCTCGTATGTAAGGTTATTTTAGGAATGTCATCATTGTGCAATTAAGTTTGATAATAACCCGAATGAAGATCGATAATTAAGAATTGAAAAGTTCCATGAAGCTTGATCAAATAATAGATTGAAACATAAATGCATAAAAGAGATTCGATTAACACTTGAATGTTCCAGTTTTAGAACTAGGACTAATTCAAAGTGGTCAAGACCTCTTTCATTTTCGGGGATCATGCTTTGGCTTAATAGGTTGTAATACTCACCGATAAATCGGGTAATGGTATTCACCCTTCCAGTTACTATATGCCCCTTGTCAAGTGAATATCGAGACTTTGGTAAGACTGAAAATCAAGGAATATGAATAATCACCAAGATGTGGATATCACTCCTAGCTTGGTGGTGTTTTTCCCGTAACTCGGTTGATACCTAACTATTGAGATAGAAAGTTACTCCTAACTCGTTGTTAAGGGTCCACAAGAATAAGATGGGGGAAATTGCCAAAAGGTAAGGAAAATCAATCATATCTTAACGATGAAATTTCATTAAATACAAGAAAATAATAAATTGAAAGTTGCCACCAAAGTATGGGATTCACACCTATTTTGGTGATCTTTCATTAAACAATTATAGCAGATAGAAAATCGTCACCAAAGTACGGAATTCAGTCCTATTTTGGTGATGTCATTCCATTATGAAATACAAGTTCAGAACAATAAGATAGGTGAAAATGTCATCAAGGTGTGGAATTTACTCCTATCTTGATGATGAAATTTCATAAAAGCAATAATAGCGAATGGAAAGTCGTCACCAAAGTATGGAATTCACTCCTATTTTGGTGAGGTCATCTCATTAGTGAAATACGAGTGTTCTTAGTCAGAAATTGATTAGCAACGTCTTGCATTTCTCACGGTGCAAGATGATTAAAACATTTTTTCACACAAGATTATTACAAAGCTTGACTTGATAACAGGAATAAAGATCGGTTAGAACCTCAAAAAACTTTCAAATTACATCAATGTAACGTAAATTGGAAAATTATGCTAGATAAGATTAAGGTTACAGTTCGAAATAAGAATCAATTGCGATACATTTCCGGAACGTTTTTGGATGGGAAGACATTCGGAAGAAGCTTGATAAGAATTGGATAATAAGTTTTATAAATCTAGAAAACAGAATCAATGACAAAAATGATCCAAAGCAACAATGAGATGTTTCGAGTGTAAATGTTCGATTCGCAAATCAAAGCGAATACATTGACTTATCAAAGTAATTGGTCAACCACAACCTTAATGAAGACACGCATACCTATAAGCGGACACTCACCTCAAGGGTTCCCAGGTAAGGTAAACGGATCCATCGGTTGATTTGGATTTATATAAATGCCTTGCCTAGACAGAACATCCTGAGATACAGGTATCCCACTCTTCTAGTATTACATGTATTCAGTTGTTGGGCACGAACTTTGGATGAGATTTGAAACCCATAAATAACAATTCAAAATTTGAAAACCATTTGATTTAAGCACACAATGCCTTTGAATATGAATTAAGAATTCTGTGCGCATTGATTGAAATCAAAGTATAAAGATAATCACATACGGAACATAATATAAAATAATATCTAAACACAGGAATTATGGAGTAAAGCGAGTTCAATAAAAACAAGAACATTTTGAGATTATAACACATTCTGGATGGTTCCAATTGGTAACACAGAGCCAATAGGAACGTTGACACGTCAAGGTAACTTAACTCCAATGTGCCTTGGGAAATATGTGTATTTTATTCATAATTGATCACTCGTCCAGAAAATCCCTAGGTAAGCATAACTGATCCCTTGGTTGTTTGGGATTTATGCGAAATCCAGGAAATTTAGGATACAGGTGTTTATGAATCATATAGTTTTCTTATAAGTGATTAGAATTAAAACCTTGATGAGACTTTTAAGGAATAGACATAGAGTCTAAAGAATTCAAAACATTCGACATAAGGCGTGTGATCCCACGTGTATCAAGAATTTGTTTAAGAAAAGACATTGGCGCGTCGGGATAAATGATAATGAGAATGGTTAAGGTTCATACGAATGAGAAGTTAGAGGTTTGGAAGGTGGAAGGTCTTCACATTCAAGGTAAGCACCTAAGGCATAATTGTAATTAAGTAGTAACAAGTAGCACATAAGGGATCTATCATGTAACCTGTAGCATCATGTAGCATGTAATAGATAAACTTACAAGATCATGCAAGTTTTAATGTAAGGGTCCCTATGTTAACCATAGTCTAGGCCACCAAATACAAATAACCTGAATTCCTATAGTTTGGGCTCTGATACCAATCTATCACACCCTGTTGGACCAAAAGAACCAATGAGCCTGATCAGAAAAATCTTTAAGTCCCACAGACATTACAACAACTGAAGTAGTCTGCAACAGCTGAAGACATCAACTGATAACAAGGTCTGAAGACAAAGTCTGAAGTGAAAGAGCTGAAGACAAAGTCTGAAGTGAAAAAGCTGAAGAAAAAGTCTGAAGCTAAAGAACTGAAGACAAAGTCTGAAGACAAAAGCTGAAGACAAGACTGAAGACCAAGTTTCAGATGTTGTCACAACAGCTGAAGAAGACCTCTTCATAGTTGTGATGGTTTCCTTTCAGTATTATATTTTCCTTTCAGTTCTTTGTAATCAGTAGTTTTATGTTTCTTGTAATCAGTACTTGTAGTTTCAGTAGTTTTAGTTTCATCTTGTACTTAGCATACTCTGAGATGTTCTCAGTTGTTGTGAACATTCTCAGTAGTTTGCTTACTTTCAGTTGTTTGTAATAATTCTGTTAAATGTCACTATCAAGTGACATCAGCAGACGTCACATTCCTTTATATAAGGAATATTGACCTAATTGTAAGGTGCGAAGCTTAGCGGCTGACATACCGAAGCATTTGTGCATGAATGATATTATCCCTTTTGCAGAAAACCCTCTTTCTCTATAACCGTGTACTGTTCCATTGAATATCTATTGTGTTCTTGCTATATTTGTCTAATTCTTGTTCTAATTCCACTGCAATTCAACTCTATTGATCAAACTTAGATCGTTGATCCTGTCAAATGGTATCAGAGCAGGTTAATCATTGATCGGTTTAACAATTGATCATTGAAACTGCTATTTCGATATCTAAAGTTTGATCGAATTAGCATATTTGCAAGAATTGGTTATAGAGATTGATCTTCTGCTGCTTCTGGTTATTCAATTTGAGTTTTCTTCTTGGTTCATATTGAGTTTGTTGTGTTTTTGTGCTAAATCTGTTGAAACTTGATTGAATTGGTTTGAATCTGAGAATGACTACTCCATCTAATGACCCTCACAATACTGGCTCCTCAACCAAGCCTCCGATGCTGGTTAGGAGTGAGTATAACATATGGCAACGAAGATGCTCCATCACCTGTCTGTTAACAGTTCAGGTTGTTGGACATCTGTGGTTCACGGTCCACACAAGCCTATGGTGAACAATCCGGAGACCAACCAAATGGTTCCGAAGAAGAAGGAGCAATACTCAGATGAAGATCGTAAACTGTTTGAGATTGATGCTAAAGCCCATGGAATTCTGGCCATGGCACTGCCTAATGAAATCTATTCTGGGCTTATGCATCATGAAACTGCTCATGACCTCTGGAATGCTTTGAAGGAACAATTCGGAGGAACTGATGAGGTCTTAGCAACAACAAGAAAATCCTCGCCCAACATATGAGACATTCTCTCATAGGAAGGGTGAGACACTGACTCAACAGTTTGAGCGTTTCTCCTACTTGATCTCTGAGCTAAAAATGGTCAAGCATAGTATACTAACAGCCAGATGAACAACAGATTCCTCAGATCACTGCCTGAGAGATGGGACACATACACCATTGTCCTACGCTCCAGGCAAATCTGGATAGCCTATCTCTCACCCAACTCCATGGGAACACTGCTTACATTTGAAAGAGAGATAGAGCAGAAAAGGAAACTGGCATCATCAGGAAAGTCACTGATGACTTTGTACCAAAGAACACTGCCTTGGTCGGTCATGAGTTAATATGCTGGATCAGAAAGCCATTATGATGCATATAGATTTCTCTTCAAACAGTTCTGATCATGCATTTGTTGGTGTTGACAGTCATTCTGGGTGTAATAGTGATAATTTATGCTTTATCATGGATGATTTGAAGGGTATTGCTGATGATGATTTAGAAGAGATGGATATTTTGAGCCAAATGGCCTTGATCAATATCAATCTCAAAAGTTCTACAAGAGAACTGGTAGGAAATTTCCAGGACTCTCTGGCAAAACCAAAGTTGGTTTTCACAAGAGTAAGTTGAGGTGTCACAAATGCCACAGGCTTGGGCACTTTGCAAGAGAGTGTAGATCAACTGGATCTAACTCCTCTCCACCCTTTGTGACCTTCCAAGCAATAGTCACAAAACAAGGCAACATCCTGCTAGTTCTGGTCATCACTCACAACCTCAATCTCCTGCATATTTTGTCCCTCAGGGTCCAATGCCATATCATATACCTGCCCTACTATTACATGCCATAGCCAAATCCAGTTCAAGTTCCTATAGCACAACAACCTCAAGCCCTACCTGAGCCTCAACCATCTCCATCATCCCAATCTCAACCATCACAGCTTCTTCACACCAGGAGTTGTTGACTGGAGCAGCTTACCAGATGATCTTTCTGGTTCAATGAGCAATTATTTGCTGGTGCTGGTCAACATGGTGGTGAACATCCTTTTGGGAATCTTGCTCTCATGGCCCTGGAGTCTACTAATGGTTCCTGCTCCAATGCATCATCTTCACAGGTACCCAGGTATCTTCTGAGGCTAAAGCCAAGTTATGTTCTGAATCATGCATAGCTCCTTTGTCTCTATTAGAGAGGCAAATGTAGCTTTAATCAATCAAAATCTTGAGCTTGAGGGGAAAACTATTTCCAAAAAAAAG